>JAHHFK020005073.1:0-476142 GCA_024533555.2 Aedes koreicus | reverse complement strand
TACAGTGCATCAAGCTGGAAGTGCAAAGGGAGCTGTGAAGGGAAGAGAACGGATCAAGTGATATGTCGAGAACGAGTTCTGTTGGCTGGATGCATCATTTACGAGTGAGAGGCGTGAGTCGATTGTAGCGATAAACGTGTCAATGGACGAACAGACCGCTCCAGGACCAACAGTGGACCAACAACGACACCAACGACACCGGATACCAAAACTGCAGTATTCCTACCGGTTAACAAGTGCAGTAAGCATTCGCAACGAGGATATCCTGCCACAGTACTTGGAAGCCGTTGAGAACCTTGAGGACCTGCAGTTCATAGTACACTCTGCAGCTGTGGCTGTTGTAAGAACGCTGGGATTACGGACGTACCTACAAGGAAACGGGTACAAGAGGGGAAACCGATCAGCGAGGCTAGTTCGTCATGTTGCTGAAATTGTCAAGCCCGCAGAGCTGTACAGTGAATGAGTGGTATTTCAAAACGGATGCGTCGGTATGGAGAAAGTTCGAAGCGGAAGGAGGAAAACCGAATTTTCAACATTAACCAAAGGGAGTTTTACAACCGCGTCCGAAACAACAAAATAGACTACAACGAAGGACTTCCAGAGATTAGCGCAGTGACACAGTTTTTGGCTAATCTATGGGAGAATCCCGTTCAACATACCAGTGATGGGATGTGGTTGCAAGAGGAAGAGGATAGGAGTAATGGAATTGGAAGCATGGTCGCCACCGTATTTACCGCTCAGGATATTCGCGAGGCTACCCGGCATACCAGGAATTGGGCTGCACCTGGAATAGATTTTGTGCACAACTACTGGTATAAAAAGTTCTCCTCAATCCATGGACGAATGGCAGAGTGCTTCAATATGGTAATAGAGGACCCCCAGCGGCTGCCAAAATTCATTACTAGTGGGGTAACCTGTCTTCTTCCCAAGGATCAGAACACGGCTAATCCAGCCAAGTACAGGCCAATAACATGCCTTTCAAGCCTGTACAAAGTGCTCTTGTCAGTAATCAACCAAAAGGTACAAAACCATTGCGATGCGAACAATGTCATGACTGAAGAACAGAAGGGCTACCGGAAAAACACGCAAGGCTACAAAGATCAGGTCATCATCGATGCAGTTATTGTACGTCAGGCTAGCCAAAAAGGAGAAACCTGAGCATGGCATACATCGACTACAAGAAGGCGTACGACTCAGTTCCTCACTCGAACCTTATCAAGGCACTGCAGTTGTACAAGGTAGATGATGGAATCATCAGGCTATTACAGCATGCAATGGGCATGTGGAGTACATGTCTTCACATTACTGACAGAGCAACGGTTCTAAGATCCAGAACTTTCAGCATAAGAAGGGGAATTTTCCAAGCCGATACCATGGCTACCATGGCTACCATTTGAAAAGTGGAGGAAGAGCTACGAATGTTACCCACACCTTCTACATGGACGACTTAAAGCTGTTTGCGGAAACAGTTGGAAAGCTGCACCGACTCTTGCAGCTTGTAACGGTGTTCAGTAACGATATTTGGATGGAGTTTGGAATCGATAAATGTCGAACAGTCAATCTTCTTCGGGGTAAAGTGTCGGATCCGGTAGTTTTCGCATCAACGAACAGGAGGAAATTCGGAATATGGTTGAAGGCGAGTCTTACAAGTACCTTGGATTCCTGCAATTGAACGGGATTCGCCATATAGCGATCAAGAAGGAGTTGCAGGAAAAGTTCCTGTATCGAGTCAACCGTGTTCTGAGGTCATACCTGTCGGCCGGCAACAAGATAAAGGCGATTAACACGTTTGCCGTGCCCCTGTTGACCTACAGCTTTGGAGTGATAAAGTGGACCAAAACTGACTTGGAGGCGATAGAACGAGCAGTACGAGTGGCGTTCACTAAACATCGCATGCATCACCCAAAGTCGGCCATCGAGAGAGTCACCCTACCACGTACTGAAGGAGGAAGAGGCGTTACCGATATTCAAGCGCAATGTGTTTCCCAGATTCAGCAGTTGCGGATGTACTTCATTGAAAGCCAGACACATCACGAAGTCTACCGTGCTGTTTGTGAAGCAGACCATGGGTTCAGCGCCCTCCTTCTGGTGCAGGAGGACTATTAGCTGGGCTGTGACCTAAAAATTATCGACGATAAAGTTGCATCGTGGAAGCTGAAGGAGCTGCATGGGTCGCATCCCCATCAGTTGGAACAAGCGCTTGTCGACAAAGTAGCGTCGAATACGTGGCTGGTGCGAGGTGACCTCTTCTCAGAGACTGAAGGCTTCATGGTAGCCATCCAAGACCGGGTCATTGCGACGAAGAACTATCGCAGGTACATATTGCACGAAGAAATAGAAGACCGTTGTAGAAAGTGCAACGCAGTAGGAGAGACGATCGAACATGTTGTTGCTGGCTGCCAAGCATTGGCAGAAGTAGCGGTCGTCACAACGATGTCACCAAGATTGCACTGAAGCACAATTTGGTAAACCATTACGTGCCATTACGAAATACTACGATTTGGCGGAGGAGTTGAGGCAGATGTGGCATTTGGAGGAGGTCCGTATAGTTCCGGTAATAATCTCGGCGACCGGAGCTACGAAAGGAATTGAGCAGCATTCAGAAAGCAGTGATTCTTGGAACCTGTAGTATAGTCCGGTGGTTCCTCAATCACCATAACTAATCCAACCGAAGCAAACAAATTAGGATGTAAGTTTATATAACTGACGAATGTATCCACCGAGCCTAACCCCCTTTGGCCCCACGCCCGGGGGTAGGTGAAAGTTTCCAGCTACATGCTGAGAAGTGAGATGAAATCGGATGATAATAATAATAATAATAATAATAATAATAATTATAATAATAAGAAGGATAAACAAATCTCAAAAGAACATCACAAACCAGATCTAAAGTATAGAAGAACACAACAATGTTAGTCTTCCAGGAATCGAGATTGACGAAAGGAAGAACAAAACTAATTAATATAGCAACATTAACAAGTAAGCAAAAAAAAATAACTTTATATGATTCAAATGTTACATTCATTATAAATATAAGAGAGTAGAGGACAGAGGTATTTTAGAGAACAACAAGCAAAAAAAAAAATAAAAAATAAATGTCTTCATAACTTTATTTAATGGTTCTCAGTATGTGAATGATATTATCTCGACGGAATAACACTTCAATATAACATATAAACAAATACATTGTTTTCATACTAACATGTGAATGGACATTCGCGGCATGACCAGCAGCAGAAATGAGCAGCCTATAAACAAGCAGTGCCATATTCGCGCAAAAAAAAAACAACACACGTGATACGCACAGCTAATCAACCAATCGGTGAAAAGCAGAACAAACCGCAAAAACAGCGAGCCTTTAAACCAAGCAGTACCGCATCTCGATGCTCATTCATCGAACGAACGGCGCAACGAACGGACGGACAAAGAAACAAAACGCGAAACGCGAAGCGAGCTACCAGCCGACGCAGTGAGACCAACAGCCAAAGCGAGACCAGCAGCCACATCAGCACCCACCAACTGAGGGTTTTTTTTTAGAGTTGCCCTCAGCATGGTCATCCGTGCTTGCTACACACAAACCAAACATCTGGACGAAAAGCGAGACCATCAGCCGAAACAGCGAGACCAGCAGCCACATCAGCACCGACCAGCTGAGGATATTTTTTATAGTTCCCCTCAGCGTGGTCATCCGTGCTTGCTACACACCAGCCAACCAACTGGACGAATAGCGAGACCAGCAACCGCAACAGCACCAACTAGCTGAGGGTTTTTTTTAGAGTTGTCCCCAGCGTGGTCATCTGTCCTTGCTACTCGTAGTGAGCCGATCTGACTACATGATGGAGGATCGTCAGTCTGGCAGCGCACCAGGTGATCTGACCACAAATCACGACACAATGGTATGAAATCGTTGTCACACCGAAGCACGATTACATGCAGCTGCTGCTTTTTACCTTTTAGTTGAACTGAAACGCTTATTCTCGCTACTTACCTTTAACCTTTTGCCATCAATCACTGCCAGCTTCTTGCTACAACGTATAAGGTTTCTGTGCACAAAATTTCTATAAAATGTTTCTGCCGAAATAACCGTTTCTGCCGAACCACAGTCAATTTCAATGGACAGGGTACACTTGTCAACATGAACCTCAACATAACAAGCCTCATTGATGCGATTTACCGAGACAATCATCATGCAGGGCCCACCATCGCCATCTTCGTCCGTATGAACCGGTCTCGGATCCGGTCTATTAAAATGTCCACTTGAGCTACGTGGCTTTCTTCGGAGATCCCAAAATCTTTACATCTACTTGATGATTTTTTTTACCATGCAATCGATAACAATACATTTACGTGAGCACAAATATAATGGTTTATCTGAGTCATATCTTCGGTTACCGTATCTTTCCTTCTTAATTCTTGGTGAAAATGATACACTGCGGTTGGTGCTATTGCTTCTACCTAGATGTCTATACTTTGAGCAAGAACGAACTTCTCTCCTACCTAAACGGGCAACTATTGAGGTGTAATGATTGTTATCGTCTTTCAAAACACTCGTTCTGTTGCTAGATATTTCATTATTCAGTAAATGATTTTCAGCCCAGCAGCACTGAGGTCATGTTCATCACAAAACCGTTTTTGAATATCTTGGTTGCGTAAGTTTATCACTAAAAGATCACGAATTGCCCTTTCCTTGAACGTTCCAAAACCACATTACTCTGCTAAAACTTTTACCACGATCACAAAATCTTCCGATTTTTCGTTTCATCCCTGTCTTCTACAGAGTCACTACAGAGTCACATTTGTCCATTCTCTTTTACAGTGCTTCCATGATCTGCTGGTAAGGAAAGGTTTGAACGTCTTCCTCGGGAAAAAATTTCTTGATCTCAGAAAAAACCGCCACGGCTAAAATGGAGGTCTTGTAACAATCTTCTTGCGCATAATTGTTGAAAAAAACACATTCGAGCTGCTCAATGTACTGTGCAAAACGGATTGAATTTGGCAGGAAAGACTCAACTGTTGTTGACACTAACATATTTTATTATCAAACAAACAAATAAAAATGGAAACAAAAATAAATCAATATAATAGAATATCATCGTTTCAAAATGTTGCAAGTATCACTCAAAACAAAACAACGTACTTTGAACAAAGCAGATGTTTTATTTTTAAATTAGTTCGTTTATTTGTTAGTTTCAAGTGTATGTAACACTTTACGGAGCCGATATTCAATAATGTTATTAACAATGTATAATTTTTCGATATAAGTAAAAGTGGGGGGCCAATTACTCGTGGCTGGCTCGATGTTAATAGCCACATTATCGTTTGGAAGGGGCTAGGCAGGTAACTTATTCAAGGTATTATTTGCAGCACATGGTTGCGACATCTACCAAATTCACGGTCTCAGTAGTCACGTTCAGGAACTAAGCCGCAGATGAGTGACCACAGATTGCTGGGAAGGTACAAGTAGCATGGAAACAAAAGGATAGTATAACTGGGACACAATGGCAGACAATTTACTAGAGTGGAGGGGAGGGGGTTGTTGACATTACACTCTTAGATCAGGAAAACAAAGGAATTCGTAAATCGCTTGCATGTAGGAAAGATCACGCATTCCCAAAACATCTCTTACCTCGCGGAAGAGTTGTCTACCTCGAGCCACTAGGGTATCCAATAGTCGTGCTCTGGAGGCATCATTATTCGGACAATGCCAAACTGTGTGAGCGATTTCATCATAACCGGTTCCGCACCTATTATGTCCGCAATTTATGGCTATCGACGATTAACCTCGAGAGATGCGAGTCTAGCGTGTAGTGGTTGGACATAAGTCTTGACATCACACGAATGAAACCCCGACTTACATCCACACCTTTGAACCACGACCTTGACGAAACATTTGGAATAATGGAATGTAATCACCGCCCAAGCGAATAACCCATACAATCTTTTTGCCAACTTTGAAGAGAACTATGATATACTAATGGGAAAAATTCATCAAGTAACATTCTTTTTTCAAAAATCTTGCCTTGTTGTGCGTCCACCTTTGCTAGAGAGTCCGCCTTCTAATTGTCTGGAATTGAGCAATGTGACGGGACCCATACAAAGGTAATCTTAAACTATCTACCAACCAATCTGCTCCCTTATTTTTGAAAGAAAGTAAGATGAGTACTTCACTGTTTTCATCGACTATCGACTATCGACTATCGACTGTTTTCAATAGAACTAAGACTATCCGAGAAGATGAAATAATGGTCTATGGGCATGTCGGAAATTATCCGCGATGGCAAAATTGATTGCTGTCAGCTCCAGCATATACGGAACAAGGTTCCTGAAGTTTCCAGAGGGCAGATGAGTGTTCATGGTAAATACCGAAACCAGCGGATTCATCAATACGCGACCCATCAGTAAAAATTCTTCTGTTACAATTGACATGTTGGTACTTTTGACGTAGGACTACGTCTTTGATGAAGTTTGTCAGAAGCAGATAATTTCTCATCTCCATGCGAAGCGCTAGGAGTGGACGGTAATTTATTGCTAGAACGAATAGACATGAAGAGAAAGTGTATTGATAGTTCCGTATAGGGCAACGGCAGGCTTTGAAATTGAAAGATACAAGTTTGAAAACGAGCGGAGGGCATTGAACGGTAGTATCCGAACAGGCACATCACTTTTTACCATACTACCCCATGCAGGGTAGGCAAGGGGGACTACGTCTTTGTTTTCATTTCAGGGGTACACGTTGCGATTACGAAAATTTGGAGCGTCACTAAATATGTTTAGACCCGTAACGCTGGTAGATCACCTTTTCGTGGTGCGTTACGGGGTATCAGATCTACCACCGAACCCTAGTCTGAATTAATTCAAACTAGGGAACATATTTGTTTTTGTTATCAAAGGAACATATATTAGTCCTTATTACATTTTATGTCTTGTGAAAAGTGACAATTCTCGGATTGAGCCACCGAGGATGAGCTTGGAATAAGGGAAACATGGTTAGTATTCATTTATGTGAATTCTCATTTTTCTATTTGATGTTCTATAGTTTGAATTGGTTATGACTAGGGTTATGATGCATGGTCAGTATCGGAGTCATTGTTTGTTTTGTTTGCAATGAATTTGGTTTTGACGGATAAAGGGGCGCGCCTTTGAAGAGTACTGTCGCTCACAAGGGGTTTAAATAGCGGAAACTTTCAATAAAAGTCGATTCATTGCCAACGACAACTGTAAAAACAACTAATACTTCATCATTTCTCAATAGTGATGAAATAACTCGACATGCACTAAACAAAGGATACGAGATATACTACAAAAGATCAAATAACTGATCGCAGTGGTTTATATCCCGAACAGAGGAAAAAAAAAAAAATATGTTTATGTTTTGAGCGTTAATTACTAAGTAATTTTACGATTGATTTCTAAAATGTTAGCACCAATCGATCGAAACATACCCAGTTCCAGTTGGGGTAGCCATATCACGACATACTGTACATATAGATGATATATATGTATATGGTGATGATATTGATATATTTGTAGATTATATGGGGGGGCGACCCCGGCGTAGTGGTTAACATCCATACCTCTCACGCCAAAGTCACGAGTTCGAATCTCACCCCCGGACAAGTTACGAAAATACCCAAAAGAGGTATTTGAGTGACTACGACGGGAGATGAACCCGCCCGAGGCTGAAAATCTCGATAATCAAGACAAAAAAAAAATAGATTATATGGATGATATAGATTTATTTGATGATGATATTGATATGTTTGAAGATGATATCGATATATATGTAGATGGAATAGATATGACGCAACGTTGAGTGTTAAAAATCCGCAATCACTATGTCTATACAGAGAGAACGGCATTTTTTGGGGTAGAACCATCTGTGTTTAGTGCCATGGTCCCCAAATTTCGAAAAAATGTCAATAACTATTAAATGATGTATTTCACAAAAAAGCTCTTTTCTGGACTACTATTCTGATTTTGAAGGAGTGTTATACTGAATTTTTACAATACTTTGCTCATTGTATGCTTATGACACCTACCTGATTCCTAAATCCTGGCTGATCCTTTATTTTGCACGATTTCTGTTCGATAAATACCAAATATTTCTTAAAATTATGTTTCGGTATTGACAATAACTAAGGGTTGTTTAAAGTTTGCTTACTTTTTGCAATCGCAGCCCACTGCTTGCTGGCATGTTATGATTTCCCTATTACAGACATAATCTTATTATAACAATTCAATGCTTATTCATTGCTGGTAATGTTCTCTTCAAATTCCAATCAGTGCTTAAAAGTGTTTCTGTTCGTTTTAGTGCGTTGGATAGAGTCTCTACTTTGCAATAGGAATCAAATATTTTTGAGAAAGTGTTTTAAAGAGAAAGTGAAATGGCGCATAATATGGCTGCATAGTATCAGAGCAGCAATCAGGGCGAATAAATCTTTAAGCTATATTGAATAATAGCATGAGTTTAATGTCGAATTTTTAACACTCCTTTATTAAGGATTTATTGATTTCCTGCATAAAACTTATCGTTTAAAGGAAATTATTAAGGATTTATTGATTTCCTGCATAAAACTTATCGTTTAAATTGATGACAAATGAACATTTCCATATCAATTTTCAAATATATGTAATGAATGTTTATCGCTAGTGCAAATAAGAGACTGATTACCCCAAATTGGATATTTTTGGTACGTTCTTCTGACAACTTCGGGTTAGTCCTTCAGAGACGTTCTTCACAAAACTTCGGGTAAGTTTCATGGAAGTTCTGCAGAGAACTTTAAAGAAAATCTTCAGAGAAATTCAGGGAAGTTCTTCAAAAAATTCATGGATGATCTTCAGAGGACTTTGTAAAAGTTCGTCAGTAAACTTCATGGAAGTTCTACAAAGAACTTCAGGAAAGTGTTGCAGAGAACTTCGGGCAAATTCTTCTTAACAGAACTTCAGGGAAGTTCTGCAGAGAACTAAAGGGAAGTTCTTAACAGCACTTCAGGGAAGTTCTTTAGAAAACTTTAAGGAAGTTCTTGAGAGGACTTCAGAGATATTCTTCAGAGAACTTCCGGGAAGTTTTGCAGAAAAATTTAGGGACATTCTGCAAAGAACTTCAGAGGACTTCTGGGAAAATCTGCAGAGAACTTCAGGGAAGTATTTCAGAAAAATTCACGGAAATCTCTGCAGCACTTCCCTGAAGTTTTCTGAAATTTTTTCCTGAAGTTCTCTGAAGAACTTCTATGAAGTTCTCTGAAGAATTTGCCTGATGTTCACTGAAGAACTCCAAGAAGTTCTCTGAAGAACTTCAAGAAGTTCTCTGAAGAACTCCAAGAAGTTCTCTGAAGAACTCCAAGAAGTTCTCTGAAGAACTTCCATGAAGTTCTCTGAAGGACTCACCCGAAGTTTTGTGAAGAACTTCTCTGAAGAACTTACCGAAGTTGTCAGAAGAACGTACCAAAAATACTCATTGGGGTAATCAGCCTCTTATGTGCACTAGCGATAAACATTCATTACATAGTTCAGAGGGAGACCAGTGCTACTCAGTGAAATAATTCTGTACTATGAAATCGACCGTCTGGAAGACCATGATTACTCGAATAAATTTCCTGAAAATAATGAATTCATACATGATCTAGATATCAAAATACAGATATTACAAAAAGTTTACATGAACACTAGCGCCACGTAGCGGACGAATTCTGATCTAATGTGTTCACCATTCAAAAAGCACTGACCCCTCAAATATTTTTTTTTGATGATGCCATCTCGCTGTATGTCAATAATCTCGATATCCAGATTATACAGTAAGTTTACATGTACACTTGCGCCACGGAGTAAGATAATTCTGAACCGTTGAGTCGAGCGTCTAGAAGGTCATTATTTGACAACTAACTTTCCAGAAAACAGTAAATTTATACACGATCTAGATCTCAAAATACAGGTAATACACAAAGTTCACATGCACACTAGTGCCACATAGTGGACGAATTCTGAACTGATGTTAACACCATCCTTAAAGCCTCAATCTACCAAACATCTTTGTCTAAAACGCCAACTTACTATGTGTCCAGGATCTCGAGATTCCGGTTATAAAGTAAGTTTACATGCACACTAGCGACGCGTAGCGAGATAGTTCTGAACTTTTAAGTTTACCATCCTGAAGACCTTGATCTACTGATCAACTTGGCTGAAAGAAATAACTTCCTATATACGAAGGATCACGAGATATTTTCTGATGAAGTAACAAACTTTAATGACCATATATCATTTGAGACAACCTTCAAGGGATTCCGCGCTTGTCGGGGGGTTTACTGTACTATGCTGTTTTTTGCTAAAATGTGCTGCCTTTCAACGGTCATATTTTTTTCTGGTGAAGTCGGATCAATATATTTTCTTCTGGAAAGTTGTTTGTTGAAGTCTGAGAAAATTCTAAAAAAAATTTTTGAAGCATTTACATTCAAGCTAGGGCAGTTATTTGAGTGGTTCTCAAAATATATTAATATTTCAATTTTTGATGCCAATTTGTGAAGCAGAGACTGATTACTCCAAAATGGGTATTTTTGGTACGTTTTTCTGACAACTTCGGGTTAGTCCTTCAGAAATTTTTTTCACAAGACTTCGGGTAAGTTTCATGGAAGTTCTGCAGTGAACTTCAGGAAAAATCTTCAGACAACTTCATGGAAGTTCTTCAGAGAACTTCTCAGAAGTTCTTCAAAAAACTTCATGCAAGTTCTTCAGAGGACTGTTTGGAAGTTCTTCAGTAAACTTCATGGAAGTTCTACAAATAACTTCAGGAAAGTGCAGGAGAGAAGTTCAGGCAAATTTCTTCAGAGAACCTCAGGGAAGTTCTGTAGTGAACTAAAGGGAAGTTCGCAACAGAACTTCAGGGAAGTTCTTTAGAAAACTTCAATCAATTTCTTGAGAGAGCTGCAGAGAAATTCTTCAGAGAACTTCCGGGAAGTTTTGCAGAGACTTCAGGGAAATTGTGCAGAGAACTTCAGAAAAATTCTGCAGAGAACTTCTGGGAGGTTTTGCAGAGAACTTCAGGAAAGTTCTTCAGAAAAATGCAGGGAAATTTTGCAGAGAACTTCTGGAAAGTTCTTCAGAGAACTTCAGAAAGTTCTTCACAGAACTTCGGTAAATCCTTCAGGGAACTTCATTGTAGCTCTTCAAAGAACTTCAGGGAAGATCTTGAGAGAACTTCAGGGAAGTTCATCAGATACCTTCAAGGAAGTCTCTCAGAGAACTTCAGGGAAGTTTTTCAGAGAACTTTGGGAAAGTTTTTCAGAGAACTTCAGAAAAGTTTTTCACAAAACATCGGGTAAATCCCTCAGAGAACTATCATGGAAGATCTTCAGAGAACTTAAGAGAAGTTCTTCAGAAAATTTCAGGAAAGTTCTGCAGCGAAAATAATCGAAGTTCTTCAGAGAACTTCATGGAAGTTCTGCAGAGAACATCAGGCAAGTTTTGCAGAGAACTTCAGGCAAGTTCTTTAGTGAACTTTATGGAAGTTCTTCATATAACTTCATACATGTTCTTAAGAGAAATTCAGGGAAGTTTTGCAGAGAACTTCTGGAAAGTTATGCGGAGAACTTCAGATAAATTCTTCGGAGAATTTCAGGGAAGCTCCTTAGCGATCTTTGGTGAAATTTTGTAAAGGACTTAAGGGAAGTTCTTCAGAGAACTTCAGGAAAGTTTTTCAGCGAACTTCAGGGAAGTCTTTCAGAGAACTTCAGAGATATTCTGCAGAGAACTCAGAGATGTCTTTCAGAGAACTTCATGGAAGTTCTTCAAAGAACTGCAGGGAAGTCTTTCACAGAACTTCAACAAAGTTTCACAGAGAAGTTCCAGAGAGATAAAAGTTTTTCAGAGAACATAAGGGAGGTTCGTCACAAAAGTTCAGTAAGTCCTTTAGAGAACTTCATGGAAGTTCTTCAGAGAACGCCAGGGAAGTTCTGCAGAGGGCTTCAAGGAAGTCTTTCAGAGAACTTCAGGGAAATTCTTCAGAGATCTGCAGATAAGTCTTTCATAGAAATTCAGGGAAGTTTAGCAGAGAATTTCAAAGAAATTCTGCAGAGTGCCTCACGGAAGTTTTGCAGAGATCTTAAGGTAAATTCTGCAGAGAGCCTTAGTGAAGTTCTTCAGAGAACTTCAGAAATGTTCTTCAAAGAACTTCTGAGATGTTTTTCAAAGAACTTCAGGGAAGGTTTTCAGAGAACACAAGGGAAGCTCTTCTGAGAACTTCATGGAAGATCTTCAGAGAACTTCAGAGAGGTTCTTGAGAGAAATTTAGAGAAGTTCTGCCGAGAACTTCAAGGAAGTCTTTCAGAGAACTTCAGGGAAGTTCTTCAGAGAAATTCAGGAAAGTTTCGAAGAGAACTTCAAGGAAATTTTGCAGAGAACCTCAGGGAAGTTTTGCAGAGATCATAAGGTAAATTCTTCAGAGAACCTTAGGGAAGTTTTTCATATATCTTCAGAGATGTTCTTCAAAGAACTTCAGGGAAGGTTTTCAGAGAACTTCATGGAAGTTCTTCAGAAAAATTCAGGGAATTTCTGCAAGAAACTTCAGGGAAGTTCTGCTAAAAACTTTAACGAAGTTCATGAAAATTATGCAGAGAACTTCTTGGAAATTCTTCAGAGAGCTTTCGGGAAGTTTTTCAGAGAACTTCAGGGAAAATCTTCATAGAACTTCAGGGAAGCTCTTCAGAGAACTTCAGGGGAATTCTCCGGTGAACTGCAGGGAAGTTTTGCAGCGATCTTATTCTGCAGAAAACTTTAAGGAAGTTCCTCAGAGAACTTTAGAGATGTTCTTCAGAGAACTTCAGGGAAGTTTTTTGGAGAACTTCAAGAAACTTCTTCATTAAAAATTCTTGGAAGTTCTGCAAAGAACTTCAGACGAGTACTATTGCGAACTTCAGAGCAGTTTTGCAGAGAAATTTGGGGATGTTCTTCAGAAAACTTCAAGAGACTTCTTCTAAAAAAATTCAGCAAAGTTCAGCAAAGAACTTCAAGGAAGTACTGCAGAGATCTTCAAGGCAGTTCTGCAGAGAAATGCTAGGATGTTCTTTAGAGAACTTCAGGGAAATTCTGCAGAAAACTTCAGGGCAGTTGTGCAGAGAACTTCAGGGAAGTTTTGCAGGGAACTTTACGCAACTTATGGATAGAACTTCAGAGAAGTGCTGCAGTGAATTTCAGGGATGTTCTTCAGAGAACTTCAGGAATGTTCTTTAGAACATTCCAGGGAAGTTATTTAGAGAACTTCAGGGAAGTTCTGCAGAGCACTTCAAGCAAGTTCTTCAGAGAAGTTTAGGGTAGTTCTTCAGCAATCTTCAGGTTAGATTGTAATATGATATTAATATACGAGGAATAAATCAAACATTTAAACCAGTTTAATGTTAACATTTGTGTATGTTATGTTTCACTGGAGTACCTTTTTACTCTTTATAGATTCCACAAAAGAATGTCGTTTGCCAAATATTGCTCACCCTTGTATAAACTGCATAAAAAATTAACATCTCTAACGTTGAAGACCCATGAGAAAAGCGATCATTTTAAAAACCCCATTCGCTTCCCAACAATATTTTGAATAACACAAGGAATCCAGTAAAAGTTAAGTACTGTCATAATTTTTCTACAGCTGTTTGGAATGTCCAACTGGAATAAAAGGATGTTCATTACCATTATGCAGCAAAAAAGCTTTTAAACTTTTTGACGAGCTATCGATGAATAGTCGCTACTCCTTGGGTTCGTGTTTAAGGCTTGTTTCGTCAAACAAGTCACCAACATCATGACAAAGGCAAAGTCCATTTTAACGTAATTTTAATTTTAACGTCACCGAAGTTTTCTGCACAACTTCCCTAAAGTTCTCTGTAGAACATCCTTCTTGTTCCCTGCAAAATTTCCCTGAAATTCTCTGGAAGACTTCCCTGAAGTTCTCTGAAGAAATTCCCTGAAGTTCCCTGCAGGATTTCTCTGAAGTTCTCTGAATTTTTTTCCTGAAGTTCTTTATAGCACTTCCCTGAAGTTCTCTGAAGAATTTGCCTGAAGTTTTCTGCAGAACTTCGATGAAGTTCTCTGAAAAACTTCCATGAAGTTCACTGAAGAACTCCAAGAAGTTCTCTGAAGAACTTCCATGAAGTTCTCTGAAGGACTTACCCGAAGTTTTGTGAAGAACTTCTCTGAAGAACTTACCGAAGTTGTCAGAAGAACGTACCAAAAATACCCATTGGGGTAATCAGCCTCTTATGTGCACTAGCGATAAACATTCATTACTTAGTTCAGAGGGAGACCAGTGCCACTCAGTGAAATAATTCTGTACTATGAAATCGACCGTCTGGAAGACCATGATTACTCGAATAAATTTCCTGAAAATAATGAATTCATACATGATCTAGATATCAAAATACAGATATTACAAAAAGTTTACATGAACACTAGCGCCACGTAGCGGACGAATTCTAATCTAATGTGTTCACCATTCAAAAAGCACTGACCCCTCGAATATCTTTTTTGAAGATGCCATCTTGCTATATGTCAATAATCTCGAGATCCAGATTATACAGTAAGTTTACATGTACACTTGCGCCACGGAGTGAGATAAATCTGAACTATTGAGTCGAGCGTTTGGAAGGTCATTATTTGACAACTAACTTTCCAGAAAACAGTAAATTTATACACGATCTAGATCTCAAAATACAGGTAATACACAAAGTTCACATGCACATTAGTGCCACATAGCAGACGAGTTCTGAACTGATGTTAACACCATCCTTAAGGCCTTAATCAACCAAACATCTTTGTCTAAAACGCCAACTTGCTATGTGTCCAGGATCTCGAGATTCCGGTTATAAAGTAAGTTTACATGCACACTAGCGACGCGTAGCGAGATAGTTCTGAACTTTTAAGTTTACCATCCTGAAGACCTTGATCTACTGATCAACTTGGCTGAAAGAAATAACTTCCTATATACGAAGGATCACGAGATATTTTCTGATGAAGTAACAAACTTTAATGACCATATATCATTTGAGACAACCTTCAAGGGATTCCGCGCTTGTCGGGGGGTTTACTGTACTATGCTGTGTTTTGCTAAAATTTGCTGCCTTACAACGGTCATATCTTTTTCTGGTGGCGTCGGATCGATATACTTTTTTCTACAAAGTTGTTTGTTGAGGTCTTAAAAAATTCTAAAAAATTCTTCTGAAGCATTTACATTCAAGCTAAGGCAGTTATTTGAGTGGTTCTTGCAATTTTTGATGCCAATTTGTGAAGCAAATGCAAATCGCATGAGGTAAAAATACGATATTCGTTGGTAGTGGGACCAAAGCTAACGGAAACTGTCATGGAGCTCTGGGTCTCAAGACTTTTTTCGGATTTTGTCGACCAATGGAGGAACTGTGATAAGGGAAGCGTTCACTAGGAGAGTTTTAGCAAGGAAGACTAATATCGGATGACATACAGTGAATATAGATTCACAAGAATCTAGACTGGGTACTCAATTCAAGCATTTCTCCGAAGTTTTCAATCACAAGGTTTTTACTGATTTCACACTTGATCAGTATCCAAGATGAGAGCACCCAGAAGCGGTACTCTAAGGGTTTTACTCCTGCCAGAACCTCCAGGCTCATATTATGCGTTGAATGCATACAGCCAAGGGCAATACGTAAACAACGAAATCGAATGCGTTCCAATTTGATGCGGTGGCTGTTTCTTGCCGAGAGGAAGCAAAATGAGCCATATTCGAGAACGGAAAGAATAGTTGTTTTATAGAGTTTAATGAGGTCTTCCGGGTGGGCACCCCACCATGTCCCGGAAATCGATCTTAGAAAATTGATCGTTTGTTGAAATTTCTGTTTTATATATTTAGTTTTAAGTACACCTAGTGCATTTTGAATAACATGATTCCAAGGTATTTGAAGGTCAAAAATTTGGTAATGTCTCTTCCCAATAGTTTGAGAAGCAAATGGACTGGGGACCGCTTTCTAGTAAACACTGCCAAGGCTTTGTTATTCATGTCAGTTCCCCAGTGTTTAGATGGTCAAGTTGAAATCGTCGCATTATTCAGGGAAACCACACGCTCTGTTGCCATCTTATTGCTCGCCCCGAGCAATGCCGTGGGAGTTCAGATCGCCCAGAATAAGAACCGGAGATGGAAATAATTTAACTGAACTCCAAAGTTGACGGCGGTTAATTGATGTTATCGGAGGGGCAAAGACAGAAGCTATGCAAAGATGTTTTTTCTTTACATTTATCGGGCAAGCGATGATTTCAATGTCTGAGATTATTGGGAGTGAGATTTTATAGAAGGGTTACCCAAAAATGCGCCACCATATATATCACCTCGGTCCAGGCGAATCTTGTTAAAATCGTGGAAGTTTAATTCATCATCAGAAGAAAGCCATTTTTTCACAGAGAGCAAATATATCGTAATCAGAATTGTGAATAAAATACTTAAACGAGTCTATTTTATGTATTAGACTACTACAATTCCATTGTAATACCGTGATACATATAAATCCAAAGGCCGTGCGAACGGAGGGGGGGGGGGGGGGGGAGGGTTTGCCCCCCTCCCATTTATTTGAACTCCGTATATTTTTTGAATATATGAAATCTGCACATAATTTCACCTGAAATCACGTAAATATTTTCCATCACTACAACCAGTATTAACTACCAAAAACTCACGTAGATTTTACGTGATTTCCAGATAAATACACTATTCTGTCTGAAAAATCAATGTGCAGTTTTTTTTTTGCGGGAGTGATTTTCCTTAAGTAAGCCTTTATCTCAACGCAGCGGTCATTCAACACAAACATTTTTATTAGAAGGAAAACAGACATGTGTAGGTGTGTATGTGTGTGTCCAATCTAACACCCATCGGCCGGCAATGGTATTATGGAAGAAATCTGTTTACAACAATCATTCAAGTGACCATTGGAAGCAGCTTTAATCCGGGAGCTAGAAAGTGATAGCTCTACTGCAGATCCAGCAACCCATTTCAGAATGTCTGGAGAGTCACGCCCATTCCGTGGTTACCTTCACATACAATAAGCCCCACATGTTAACATTACCGATATCATTTGGATAAGAGCACTGCAACACACTTCAAATTTGGAAATTTTAAATTTCCAAACCAGGCACGTATTTTGTATTAAATGCAAATAAGATTATTGTTATATAGTTATAACCAGATAGATCTCACCCATGTCCGCCTCTTCAATCACACTATCTTGTTCATTTGTAAAAATAAAAATGTTCGACGTTGATTCGTAAATAATTTCATGCACTCGTGATTAAATATGCGCAAAAATTAACGTTGCTGAACCGCCCGCTAGATATACAACCTGCATAACAAAACTCTGTACACCCTGTGGTGAATGCACCTAAAATTATGTGCAAGCTTTTCACCCACGCATGGCGTCGTTTTCGTTTGCTGCTTCTGACCAGCAAATGGCCGTTCTCTACATTGCACTAGTCTTCTTATTTTTCACTCCACACTCTGCCAATAATGCAATTTCCCGCTATGAGGCGACTCTATATCGAGCTTCAAAACTGCTAATAATCATCGATTCACTCACGACAAAGCGAAAAAAAAAACACTCTAAACTAATAATTTATGCCCGAGTGTCACAATATTATCA
Source organism: Aedes koreicus (assembly GCA_024533555.2). Taxonomy (NCBI): domain Eukaryota; kingdom Metazoa; phylum Arthropoda; class Insecta; order Diptera; family Culicidae; genus Aedes; species Aedes koreicus. Next base: position 458,512 of record JAHHFK020005073.1, on the reverse strand, counting down.
CTAATAACCAAAACAAAGCTGATTTAACTCTTCTTCCAGGTGCGGGGGCGAAGCACAAAAACAAAGAAAAAAACGGGGAAATACTACCGACACTCACAAATTTCGCGAGGGAATCGATCGTATTCTCTACGGCTTATACACACAGAAATAAATAATTAATTTTAACAAGCGTGTAAAATGGATCGTTTAATTTCAAGCCAAAGGAGGCGTAAACAACGGAATTGTTAACAATCTTTGTTGTGTTTAAAATTTTGAGTATTTACACCAAAAAAAAAATGAATTCATGAAAAACTGCCATATGATTACTTTTTGCCCTAAACGAAAAATGTGATTCGAATTAGGCCGATAAGTTGTTTCGTTCTGGACATATCGCCGAAACCGCTTAAAAAAAACGTGTAAAAAATGACCTTAGTGTATAAGAATATGGAATGAATGGAAAGATTACTACCTTAAGACAAACAATGTTCAAAATTTGCAAAGCCTAACCTGAGAAGGTAAAGTGCAAATTGACAAAAAGAGTTCAGAATAGCTCTAACATGATTATGGTTTAATGAACACGGTATTTTCAAGGATTTTCTAGAAAATTTGTTCATTACTATTCTGAGAGCCAAACCGATAAACCGTTTTATTACAGTCTTCGACCAAACCATCAGATAGGTGCCTGTTAATTTGGATTAATTAGTTCACGAGAATCATTATTAAAGAATTCTAATTCAAGAAGGATTCCGTCGTAATTGGATATACCGGAAGACTGCAATGTGGACGGAAGCAACTTCGCCTTTGAAAAGTTGAATCAGCACAACTACGAGAGTTTGAAGTACAACCTGGAGATCTTTAACGACGCCTTGAAGATATGGAAACCCTGTTTGAACGAATCGCAAACGCAATGTTCGAGCTGCCAGCCATGATCACGATACTGATGGTATTAAGAACCATTGCAAAGTCGTACGACAATCTAGGGATTGCGTTGGAGAACCGGCCTAATGCTGAACTGACCATGGAGCTAAGCAGAGGAAAACAGATGGATGAAACTCTCAAGAGAAGGGAAAACGTTCGCAGTAAATCTTTGCTCAAAGTTCAATCCGGATCGAAACAGATGTTATGCTAATAATGTAATAAATCGGGGCACAAGAAGCAACCCCAACCAAAAAAAAAAAACCCCCCAAAACCCCCACCCCCCCCCCCAACCCCCACACAAAAAAAAAACCACCAAACCCCCCCCCCCCCCCCCCCAAAAAAAACCACAAAAAACGGCCCCACCCCCCCCCACACCGCGACACAAATATACACAAAAAAACCACCCCAAACCCCACCCCAAACCCCCCCGAAAAAAAAGGGCAGAAAACAAACCCCCCCACACCCCCTCCCCCACCAAAAAAATGTGCCCCCCCCCCCCCCACAAAAAAGCAGAAGTTTTTTGAAAAATATACAATCCCCCCCACACCACCACCACCCCCAAAAAGGAAATTAAAAATAAAAAAAAGCAGCAGCCGCCGCCGCCCAACCCAAAATTTTATTATTGCCCACAAAAAGGAACACATTCTCCCCCCCCAAAGCAACACAACCGGTCACACCAGAAATAAGAATTTTTTACAACAGAAACTAAACTGCTTTTGAGGGGAAAATCACCGCTTACCGTTTCCCAAGGAAGCTGAAAGGTCGTTAAGAGGTAAAGGGTGATACGGTCAAAATTTGGTCAAGGGAAAACGCGTGTAAATCGGTGAAATCGTTTATTTAAAAAATCAAATTAAATTTCTTTTTCAAGTTCAATTAGTATAAAATTCAGGAAAAATATTCAGTTAGGCTTCCGCTTTTCCAAATCCGAATTGCCGGGCCTTACGCTTGACCCCTGTCATCAGATTTTGTACAGCCACCTTGTCCACCTTCTTCGCCGCAGAAAGCCAGTTTGCCTTGAACTGCTGCCCGTCCTTAGCAGTTTTTTTGGTCTTCTTTAGGTTCCGCTTGACAATAGCCCAGTATTTCTCAATTGGGCGGAGCTCTGGGGTGTTGGGAGGGTTCTTGTCCTTGGGAACCACCTGCACGTTGTTGGTGGCGTACCACTCCATGGCCTTTTTACCGTAATGGCAAGATGCCAAATCCGGCCAAAACAGTACGGAACAACCGTGTTTCTTCAGGAAAGACAGCAGACGTTTATTCAAACACTCTTTGACGTAAATTTCTTGGTTGACAGTCCCGGAAGCTATGAAAATGCTGCTTTTCAAGCCACAGGTACAGATGGCTTGCCAAACCAGATATTTCTTTGTGAACTTTGACAGTTTCGTGTGCTTGAAAATATCTGCTACCTTTCCCCTTCCTTTGCCGTATAAAACTCCTGTCCCGGAAGCTGCTTGTAGTCGGCTTTGACGTAGGTTTCGTCGTCCATTACCACGCAGTCAAACTTCGTCAGCATCGTCGTGTACAGCCTCCGGGATCGCGCTTTGGCCGTCGTATTTTGTTTATCATCGCGATTTGGAGTCACTACCTTCTTGTAAGTCGATAGTCCGGCTCGTTTTTTGGCTCGATGCACGGTTGTAGACGATACACCCAGCTTATTTGCGGCATCTCGGAGAGATAGGTTAGGGTTTCGCTTGAAACTACCGGCAACTCTCTTTGTCGTCTCAGCGGCTTCCGGTTTTCGATTTCCCCCCGATCCAGACTTCCTGGCTGTCGACAAACGTTCCCCAAACACTTTAATTACATTTGTAACGGTTGATTTGGCAACTTTTAGCGATTTTGTCAACTTTGCGTGCGAGTAGCTCGGATTTTCGCGATGCGCGAGCAAAATTTTTATACGCTGCTCTTCTTGCTTGGACGGCATTTTGACAACTGAAGAGTGAATTCCAAAATCAAAATAGGAGCAACATTCTACACACACACACACCTTCAAATGAGGGGTGTTCAGGTTTTTTAAATGCAAAATTGAAAGAAATACGTCAAGTTGATATTGACCAAATTTTGACCGTATCGCCCTTTATGTTGAAACATGGTTCATACTGACATCTGTGGTCCAATGAATACAGTTGCACCAAAAAGATCAAGATATTTTATGACCATCATTGACGACTACTCAAGGTATACTGTGGTATATGCATTTGCAGCAAAGAAAGTCAGAAGCTGCTTATGCATTATATTCGGATGGTGGTTCTGAGCAGGGCAGTGTATATGAGTCTATAGCACTAGGACGATTCTACCGAGGCGAAAAAAATATGCCACAGTACACCACTGGATATACTCCGCAGCAAAATGGCGTTGCAGAAAGGAAAAACCGAAGCCTTGTGGAAATGGCAAAATGTCTACAAATTGATGCGAAACTCGGATACCGTTATAGACGCAGATTGGGCAGGAGATGCAAAGGACCGAAAATCGACTTTCAACTAGGAGGTGGTACAGTATATTGGAGTTAGAAGGAGCTGACGTGTGTGACACTGACTAGAACCGATGCTGAGTACGTCGCGCTTGCTGTATAAAGGGTGGAACGGTCAAAACTTGGCCGACTTAAATATGAAGTAGTTTTTTAATCTTGCATTTAAAAAACTTGAACACCCCTCATTCTGTAGTTTTATGCGGAATGTTGAATCTCTTTCGTTTTTGCCATTTTCTATTCAGTTGTCAAAATGGCGTCGAAGCAGCGAAGAAGACCAGCGTATCAAAATTTTGTACGCGCATAAGCAAAATCCAAATTATTCCCACGGCGACCTGGCAAAATCCATTAATATTGCGAAATAAACCGTGACGAATGTTATAAAAGTGTTCGGAGAACGTCTGGCGACAGCCAGGAAGCCGGAATCAGGAAGAAACCAAAACCAGGAAGCCACAGCGATCGAAAGAATAGTGGCCAGCATTTTCAAACGGAATCCCAACATTTCCATCGAGATATCGGAAACAAATTGGGAAAGTCCCACACAACGGTGCTAAGAGCAAAGAAACGAGCCGGACTGTCAACATATAAGGTTACAGTGACAACAAATGATAAGCAAAACACAACAACAAGGGAAGAGTGTGTAAGTTGTACACGAGTTTGTTGGCCTAGTTTGATTGCGTCGCAATGGACGATGAAACATACGTCACGGCTGATCTCAAGCAGCTCCCAGGTCAAGGGTTTTATACGGCTACCGGAAGAGAAAAGGTTCAAGATAAGTTTAAGCCGAAACAAATGTCAAAGTTCCCGAAAAATACTTGGTTTGGCAGGCGATTTGCACCTGTGCAATACCGCTTTTCGCCTTTCTTGAAGGAACATAGTTCCGTGATGTTTTGGCCAGACCTCGCTTGTTGCCACTAAAAAAAAATGGCTCAGGTATAATTTACCACCAATAGTGTGCAAATCGAACCCAAGGAGAAAAACCCTCCAAACTCGACGGAACTGCGTCCAATTGAAAAATATTGGGCAATCGTAAAGAGAAACCTCAAGCGAACTCATAAAACAGTTGGAAGTGAAAAACAGTTCAAGGCAAATTGGCGTTCAGCATCAAATAAAGTGGATAAAACAGCGGTACAAAATTTTATGGAAGGCATGAAACGTTAAGCCCGACAGTTCACATTTGAAAAATCGGAAGCCTAATCAAATAATTTTCCTGTGTTTTGTAGACGATGAACTTCAAAAAGAAATAAAGATTGATCCTGTATATAATAAACTAATCAGAGAGCACTTAATCTTGTTTGACCAATTTTTGATCGTTCCACCTCAAAAAATATATAAAAATTTTTTTTTCTCAACCCACCCTTTTTCACTACTTTTAAAAAAAAAACCCCCCCCCCACCCACCGGAGTTTCCAACCTACCCCCACCAAAACAACCCAACCCCCAAAAACAATATTAAAAAAAAAAAAAAAAAAAGAAAAATACACGGAATTTACCACCACAAAAAAAAAATGGTTGCTGACATGTTTACAGAGCCACTGCAATTGGTGAAAATACGAATGTTTCGAGATGCTGCTGAAGTATTACCATGAAGGAGGAGTGTTGAAGTAGGCGATGGTTAATAGTAAAGTTCTGTCCAGTTAGAATCCGGAATCACTTATTGTGTTGCAGTGGCACGGAAAGTGACCGCTGCAAGAATTCTTTTACAGCAGTTTGTTAACCTAGGCGCCCACTTTCTGTGGTATGAATTTCACGGTATTTCGTGCAGTGAGTCAAAAGTTATTCCAGATGGAAGCCAAGAGGAGAGAAAAAAATCTACACACCCACGTTGATACTCCAACGTGGTCCGCAATAAAATTCGCCAAATCAACCGTGTATGATGTGCTCAAACGTTTCAGGGAGCAAAGGAGCGTGGATCGAGTGCCTCAAGGTAAGCGTCGTAGTGGAACATATGACCGCAAGCTGAACCTGAAGGTGTTGAGAACCGTCAGAGCAAACCCTGGACTATCAGATAATGAAATCGCACAAAAATACGCTGCTGCGTGTAGTACCGTTCGAAGAATTCGTTTGCGAGCAGGATATCGTTCTTATCGAGCCAGCAAGCAACCAAACAGAACGTTGAAGCAAAGTTTCGTCACCAAAACTCGAGCTCGGAAATTGTACCAGCAGGTTTTGACAAAGTACGTAGGATGCCTGCTCATCGACGATGAAACCTACGTCAAAATGGATTTCGGACAGCTTTCTGGCCAAAAAATCTACATGGAGACGGCACGAGGAGATGTTCCTGCGAAGTTTAAGTTTGCTTTTATGGACAAATTTGCCAAAAAAAAACTGATGATTTGGCAAGGAATATGCAGCTGCGGAGCAAAGACCAAAGTGTTTGTAACGAATAAGACGATGGACTCAAAGCTGTACAAGGAAGAATGCCTCAAAAACCGCGTACTACCTTTCATTAAAGCCCAAAAAGGTCCCGTGAAGTTTTGGCCAGATTTTGCGAGTTGCCGCTACAGCCGGGAAGTCATCCAGTGGTACCGCGATAATAACATAGATTTCATTGATAAAAACATAAATCCACCCAACTGCCCGCAGTTCCGGCCCATCGAGAGATTTTGGGCAATAATGAAACGGAAGCTTAAGAAAAGTGGAAAAACGGATCGGGACGCGACTCAGATGACCAAAATGTGGAACAAATGTGCCAAGGAAGTTGACTCCGGAGGTGTGCAGCGTTTGGTGGGAGGAATAAAGAAGAAAGTGCGAATTTTCATTAGAAACGAAGAGATTATTTGAATTGATATTTTTTCCTTAAAGTACAGTGAATTGCCTTTGTTTTGATGTAATAAACTTATTTGTACGTCAATCCGTTACCGAGATACAGATGATTTTATTATTCCGGATTATAAATGGACAAAGCTTCAATAACCAAAAAACAAATATTTTATAACAAAAAAAAAAAAAAAAAAAATGATTATATTAAGAACCAAACCCCCAACACAAAAAAATTTTTTTTTCTCCCCCCCACCCCCCCCCCCCAAACTCAACCCCAACTTTAAATTTAACACAAACAAAAAATTTTTGTATTAGTGTGAATTTACATCTTCTTTGGGGGGACGAAATTAAAAATTTTTTAAATTTTTTTAAAAAAACCTTGGCGCCCCCCCCCCCCCCCCACCCACACAAATTTTTTTTTTCCTCTGGAGAACTTCAACAAAAAAGGTAAAAAGGGGTAAAATTTCCCGCCAAATATTAAAAAAAAAAAAAAGACCCCCAAGAGGACAGAGCTAAAGAGTCGTACATTTCCGCAAGTTTTCGTCCATTGCCAGGATATTATCGTTTCTGGTAATTTTCGAGCATGAACCATTAGTGCCATCCAAAGAAGCGATGTTCTCGAACATGTTTTTTTTTTCAAATGGATAATCACCGCCAGTATTTTCTTACACGTTTGTTCATGAAAGCTGCTTGCAGCTTTCAACCGATAAAGACAAAAAAAAAACAAAAATAAGGGAAGAAAATGAGAAGACGACATTATTGACGGCAGGTGTTTATATTTTTGTTTCGTTTCAAAGCCTACTGGGCTCTTGCGTCACTCACTTTCCTTCTGCTCTACCGCTTCCTTGCTTAGGTAAAAGACGCGAGCGAGCACACGATAAAGGCTTAAAAGACGGAAGGGTCACTAATTCATCATGGCCTGATGCGGCGGTTGCGGTTCTTTAGAGAGCGCCGCTTGGAGGTCCATCGTGAAGAGGGCACGTGTTTTCGTTCTGTTTGCGTCTGATCCGAATTAGTTGACGAAAATTATCACAAACAGCAACCCAATCATCATTAAGCGCACCGGAATGCAACACATTTTAATGAAAATAATGAACCTCATCCTTGGGGGTAGTGTAGGGTTTGATTATGATGACGACCACAATTGAATTCAAAGCTTCCCTTGGACGGCCGTTGGCGTACATCGAAATCGAAGCAGCTGTGAACTAGGCCCCTCAACATGCGAATTCCATATGGTGTCAAGAGAATCGGCACGTTATAATCCATTTTCATAAAACTGTTTTCTTTGCTTGAAAATTGAGGCAGTTGCCTAATTGCATTTTTTTTTAAACACAATTATCAATCCGTGTTTAGTTCAAAAATGCCTTGATCGTTCTCAATTCTGTGGAACTTACGTTTAGGGACATTTGTCTACCCCACCTTTCAACCCTTCTCATCGACTGTCACTTACAAGCAGAATAATTCCACTGCAAAATTTATAAATGTATAGATTTATTAGTTTTCAATGCATGACAGCCACATTCTCATGTGTGATTCGTTTTCCAAGCGTACGCATATGTGTAAATAGGGTTTCTGACCTGGTTATTGGCCTGCTAAGCACAAATAGCACTTCACCCCGTTTTCTCAAACGGATCTTAACAGTAAATGAAGTTTGTCGGATAAAGACGGATTTCCTAGGTATTTACGTACATACGTATATGACGATTTATTGTGTAGTTAATATTTGGTTAAAAGTTCCACACCCTTTTCTATCGGCAAACTTGGCCCACTGATTTGGGGATGAACATACTTGAATTTCACGCTTTGAAATATCATAGCGCTGGAAGTGAAGTATGGTACCAAATGCCAAGTAAAATAGATAACGTTGGGCTCACAGATAAATTCAGCTTTATTGGCATGAATGGCTAACAATTGGCGATAAGTCCAAGGTAGTTCTGTACCCTACATGATTTTGGTAAAACGACTGGAGCCGGATCGTTCTGTTCAAATGGGAATTGTATTTGAATTTTTCATAGATTTTACTGCTAGTACGTGAAGAAGGGGATAAGGCACAGCAAAAAGCTGGAACAAAATAGACGCAGAGGATGAAACAAGATGGCCCATAGGGCCAACAAACAAGCTACTGGAGAGTGCGAACAGTTTTCTCTGGGTTTGACAGTCAGCATTTTGGAAATACAAACTTGAAAATAATGCGCCTGTGAAGGTGAAATTATGTCAGAAACTTAAATTCTATCTTTTTTGGATATTTGTGTTGACCTGTGAAGACGGAGCAATACACAGCATGATTGTACTAGCTTCTATTGTACTAATGCAAAATTGACACAGGTCTTGGGCGTAATAATTATTAATTGCATATCTATAGGATGATAACTTGCGTCAATCTCCGTTCGTATCCCGAGGACAAACTTTGCTTTATTTATTTATTTATTCTCATTCTAGCAAAACACATACATTTTCAGTTTGTACTCCAACTTCGTTTGCAAACCTGCAATTGTAAACTTCTCAAATAAACTAAAACGAAAAAAAAGTTAAATTTCACGTTCCATCACTTCATTTAATTTTTGCCTTTCCCTTGATTATGCCAGCAGATGGGACCAATTTTACCAATTATTATATCTTAGAATATTTTGTCAGTCAAGACCCTATAATGATAACACCACTATTAATGTTAATGAACATATTAACGAAACTTCCGTCATCTTGGTTTTGCACGGCCCCTAGTAATCCTCACCAAAACCTTCAAAAGAAATAATAACTTTGCCCACCGTTCATCCTTGAAGAGATTAGCATCCAGTCAGTTGATTTCTGGACCCATTTACCATGTGCCATAATTCTCCATCAAACAGTAGTAAATTTTCTAAACAACCGCCAATCCCGGAGATTTACGCTCCTGCTAATATTCATCGATTAAAATTCCCCGAATGATTGGCACGCTTCGATGGTTTGTTGTAGAAAAACGTTGAGAAGATTGAAATTCAGAAGGAAAACAGACATGTGTAGGTGTGCGTAAATTGCTCCAATTGAGTTTTTTGACATTTCATTTTCGCACACCAATGCACCATCCAACCCTAATAAATTTCTTATGGTTATTTTGCTTAACGACCTATTTGGGTTTACAACCAAACCATATACGGTGTAGTTCAACCATTCGAGTTATTGTTCGTTGAAAGTAATTTTTTTATTAGGGAAGCTGAAGCAGTGTGACCGGAAGGGAAACAGAGTAACGTTCTGTCCAGTTAGAATCCGGAATCACTTATTGTATTGCAGCGGCACGGAAGGTGACCGCTGCAAGAATTTTTTACAGCGGTTTGTTAACCTAAGCGCCCACTTTCTGTGGTATAAATTTTATGATGTTTCGTGCAGTGAGTCAAAAGTTATTCCAGATGGAAGCCGAGAGGAGAGAAAAAATTCTGTACAGCCACTTTGACAATCAAACGTGGTCCCCAATAAAAATCGCAATAACGTTGAAAATCGCCAAATCAACCGTGAATGATGTGCTCAAACGTTTCAGGGAGCAAAGGAGCGTGGATCGAGTGCCTCAAGGTAAGCGTCGTAGTGGAACATATGACCGCAAGCTGAACCTGAAGGTGTTGAGAACCGTCAGAGCAAACCCTGGACTATCAGATAATGAAATCGCACAAAAATACGCTGCTGCTCGCAGTACCATTCGAAGAATTCGTTTGCGAGCAGGATATCGTTCTTATCGAGCCAGCAAGCAATCAAACAGAACGTTGAAGCAAAGTTTCGTCACCAAAACTCGAGCTCGGAAATTGTACCAGCAGGTTTTGACGAAGTACCAAGGATGCCTGCTCATCGAGGATGAAACTTACGTCAAAATGGATTTCGGACAGCTTCCTGGCCAAAAATTCTACATGGCGACGGCACTAGGAGATGTTCCTGCGAAGTTTAAGTTTGCTTTTATGGACAAAATTTCCAAAAAAAAAAACTGATGATTTGGCAAGGGATATGCAGCTGCGGAGCAAAGACCAAAGTGTTCGTGACGAATAAGACGATAGGCTCGAAGCTGTACAAGGAAGAATGCCACAAAAACCGCGTACTACCTTTCATTAAAGCCCATAAAGGTCCCGTGAAGTTTTGGCCAGATTTGGCGAGTTGCCACTACAGCGGGGAAGTCATCCAGTGGTACACGTAAATAACGTAGATTTCATCGATAAAAACATAAATCCACCCAACTGCCCGCAGTTCCAGCCCATCGAGAGATTTTGGGTAGTAATGAAACGGAAGCTTAAGAAAAGTGGAAAAACGGCTCGGGACGCGACTCAGATGACCAAAATGTGGAACAAATGTGCCAAGGAAGTTGACTCCGGAGGTGTGCAGCGTTTGATGGGATTTCAGATTTCCATTAGAGCCGAAGAGAAATGATTTGTATTGATATTTTACAGTGAACTACCTTTGTTTTGATGTATTATACTTATTTGTACGTCAATTCGTTATCGAGATACAGATGATTTTATTATTATTAGTGGGAAAATAAACTGGGGGCGCGAAAAAGAGGTATCACCTTTCACCAAAAAGGTCAATGCAACAAAACTTTGGTGGCATTAAAAAAGCCTCATCCCTTCACACCCAGTGCCGCTTTTGTTAAAGTCTCTCTCAAAAATAACAACAACAACAATCCACGGCCGCTGACAGAGTCGCAATTTCAGGGGCCACATTGCGGATCGTGAAACGAAACACATTTTGTATGATTGCTTAAAAGTTTTTCGTTTCGCGATCCGTAATGAAACCCCAGATCTTTGGCGGTCGTGTAAATTACTCTCATTCTTTTTGACCTCTTCTCGTTTATCTTTGTTTCTCCTTCGTTCATTCATCATGCATGAAAGAAATATAATTCGAAACTTCTTTTTTTGTCTTTTTTCGGCATTCGTTCAAGGATAATAAAACTCTGAGGATGCGAGGTAGCCAATTTGCATGTGTGTGTTCATTCATTGGCTTCTGCCTGTATTGTGCGCTCGAGGTCAGCTCAATCGTTTATTTTTTGCCATTTTAACAGCAGCGGCTAAAAATTTAGTTCAGCTTTGGAGATAGGCTGTACAGTAAGTAATTTCAAGTTTGTGGTGCCGTGAGTTTCGTAATTTTTAATAATGAATTGAACGAAAAAAGAACACTTAAAACTTGGAAAATTATCCAACTCGATGCTTAATTATTTTAGCAAAAAACAACGTGTTGATACAGAAGTGAGTTTTATGAACTTAGTTGATTTCAAAAATAACATTAGAGTGCTTTATAAGTATTCTCGATCGTATTTATAAATGAGCTATGCATAGAGTCCCAACGCTATTAGTCTCATTAGCAATTGCGCTACTACATGGGAAATGACTGCATGGGAAAATCGGTTCATTCGACAAGTGTTTCATTACACTGGCTTCTTTTATTTTATGAAGAGCTAACATAAAAATTGGTGGAATGAAAGATTGGGGAAACCAACAGCCGAATGTGCTCTGTTTGAATCTAGCTGTAGTAGTGCATTTGATTCCTAATTATTTGATGGATTTTAAGTGATAATTACTAAAAAGTAATGGTACACAATGATTTTAAGCGACAATTGCTCGAGGATAAATATTCATTCAGACAAAGTGAGACCTTCAGTTGCTAGGGAAAACTTAGTTCTATCAGATGGTGTAGCAAACATGCTTGGGTGTGCTATGATTTGTGAGCGAAGTATTGTACGCTGGAGTGTTTACGATTGTTTTCGGTTCTGAGAGCTGATTGAGCATGTTTCTTCACAATCGATATAATTAATTTAAACTGCTGAGTTATAATCCAACAACACGTTGTGATGTGATAGGAAGCCACCACCAGTGCAGGACTTGCCATGGCGTACAGTTCCTCCTAATAGCACGATCAAACTGTACATACCTGTAATCCTCACTATTTCGTTGTATGAAGGGTCAAAAACGATGGTGCTGACCCGTAAGCACTTGCACGAAACCCACGGAAAGGATAGAGCATCTCCTTCCAACGAAACGCTCTTGTGTAGAGATGGATAGAGCGCCATCAGTCAGTGTCGATATATTTCGAACTTCTGAAAGGTGTAATAGAAGCATTGGAAACAATTTCTACTCAGTGGGACGCAAAAGTTGCTACTGAAGCTGGTCAACTATTAAACACAATTAAGAATTGTCGGTTCCAGTGTGCTTGCCAAGTTCTTCTAACGTGTCACTCTGTGACGATGCCTCTTAGTGTCGCTTCAACAGGAGGATTTGCGACTTACCGAAGCCGTTCGTCTTGCTCAAAATGCGTTGAATGAATTGAAGCGGATGAGGGATCCGGCTGACGAAGAATTCAAAATTGCATTTGAGAAAGCCAACTACGTGATGGAAAATTATAATATTCAGGGTAGTTGTCTTTTTCATTTTTTTGTTCAATTTATTCGATCCCAACATGTAGGTAAACATTCCAAGAATCAACAAAAAGCAGAAGTATCACAGCAACATAGAGGCAGAGACACCAGAGCAATATTACCGCACAACACTATTTATTCCTTACTTGGATGAGCTTATCAGCCAAATTGGATCCAGATTTATTCGACATGGAGATATTCTAAAAAGTTTCGACTTTCTATTGCCATCAAAAATTGCCGAACACTGTATGGGAAATACGAATCTGCAATGGAATGTTTGAATCAAGACAGCTTCATTGCTGAAGTGAAAATGTGGCGCCGGGTACATGCGGATTCTTTTAGCAGCGATTGTTCATTACTAGAAGCTTTAGACTTCTACGAAGCCAGCACAGCATTTCCCAGCATCAATGTTTTTTTTAAGAATTTTGACTACTTTGCCGGTTACTACAGCCACGGCTGAACGGCCTTTCTCTACATTACGCCGCCTTAAGACCAATTTGAAAAACTCAATGTCAGAAGAAAGATTGAACGGTTTGGCTCTACTAAACATACACAAAACAATTAACGTGTCTACAGAAGAGGCCGTTGAAGAATTTTGTAATGCCAATAGAAAAATGATGTTGATCTGAAAAACTGTGGAATAATATGCATTCTCTCCATTTGTATCAGCTCATGTCTTTGAAGTACCCAAAAACTTATTTAGGACGATAGCATAACCCCCCTATTTGAGACGGCTTCACACGGGCCTGGTTGATCCTCAATCAACGAATTATTTATCGAAATATGAATTCAAAAATAACGGGCCATGATACAGTCAATTGCTTGAAGTAGTTTCCAACTATAGGAATAAGCAGGTCAATAAGTCCTCGGAGAGGTGAAGCATCCGAAAAACCAAGAGCATTTAAAATGTTATCCACAATGTCCCTAAAATTAATCTTACCTCGCTTGAACGGGATATTTTTCTTAGAATTGCGAGAAGACGTAATACTTGATTTTGGCAACCTCTTACGGTTACTGTTATTAGATAGCAGCGGGGTGGTATAGCTACTGCAAGGAACAGATGCCGCAGCTATTACCGGTTTATTCGATTTTTTAGATTGAACCCTGGCTGGACAGAGCATCCGTCGGACTCGGTCGGGAATGTCTGCTTTCCTTAAAGAACGCTCGGCTGGATTTCGGCAGTTTAATACAGTTCACTTTTTTTCTGTACACTGCAATCACCAAGTGGTGTATTGCGGTTTGACTGATAAAATAACGTAATGCGGAGTGCGAAAAAATACTAAACTGAAGCTCTTCGGCGTTTGATGCGGAATGAACAAAACAGCTGATAAACAACAACAAAACAGGTGAAATCCAATCACCGTGAGCAACAACCTACAGCACCAGCACGCAGCAGCAGAAATCAAATATCCGTTCGTCATCAAATCGCACCTGCAGTGGAAAACAGCTGCTCACTTTCTTCGGGAATGTCGATTAAAAAAAACCTTGAAAGTGCAATCGGATGCACTTTCTACTAGAGCAAAAGGATGTCTGGCTGGTTTGTGAAATTTGTGCGCAATGACGACAAATGTTCCTGAACAAATGTAAACAAACCGACGATCTTCGAAAAAATTTCGCTACCACCCCCCACGTTAGCCTCTACCACGGCCTCGGTTTCGGACAGCGGGTTGTTGACCCCCTCTACAGGTAACTAGCCCCCTGCAAGCAGCGGAGTACTTCGCAAAACAGCTAGTGGCAAATCCGATGGTAACGATACAGACTCGTCTGTCGGCTCAAATACCAACAGAAGAAAACACCGCACACGAGCATCAAGCAAGAAGCCTCGTGTGGAAGAGGACAAGCGAGATAGTAGTATGCAATCATCATAATGGATGAGGTGGTTAGCTACAATCTCGCATCTATTAACATTAATAACATCACAAACGCAACGAAAATTGACGCCGTTCGAACGTTTCTACGGACACTAGATCTGGATATCGTTTTCCTGCTGGAGGTGGAGAACGAGCAGCTCTCTCCCTGGTAACAACGTCGTCTGTAATGTGGATCACGCAAGAAGGGGAACGGCAATCACACTTAAAGACCACATACAGTTATCGCACCTAGAGTGGAGTCTGAATGGCCGACTTATCGCTGTGAGAGTACAGAAATAGCACGCTATGTAATATTTACGCTCCTTCGGGAAAAGTTTTTCGTGCGTAAAAAGAGCGATTTTTCAACGGTAACATCGCTTACTACCTTCGCTGCAACACGCAACACGCAACACGTCTTCCTCACCCGTGATTTCAGCTCTGTGCAACGTCCGAACGACTCCACGAGTGCCAACACAAGTCCTGCGTTATAAGCAGCTGCAGCCTCACGAACTTTGGGTGAAGTTGTACCCCAGAATCCCCACACTCACGTACGTCGCCCACAATGCGGCATCCAGGCTCGAACACATATATGTAATCGCTGGGCTTTGCAAACATCTGCGGAGTGTTGCCACGCATGTATGCTCCTTTACAGACTACAAGGCCCTAACAGTTCGAATTTGCCTTCCTCACCTTGGCCGTGATCAAGGACGCGGTTTCTGATCCCTGCATCCCCACCTCTTAACTGCCGACAACATTGAAGAATTTCCGCTTCGATGGCAGTATTGGACCCGCCAGCGGAGAAATTTTCCCACCTGGACGATGTGGTGGATTTAATGCGCAAAACCAAAAATAAAATCTTTTTTCCGCTTTACTCGACGCCTTCAGAATCTTAAACGCTGATTATCAACGGCTCTACGAACAGCTATGCCTCGCGTATGATGACTACTTCCAGAATCCTGCCATTCTGGTGACCATCAATCGCGTGAAAGCACAAATGCTCACGTTGCGACGGAGGTTTGCGCAAAACATCACCCGCCTCAACGAGACGTTTGTAGCAGGGGAGAGCCTATCAACTTTCCAGCTAGGTGACCGGCGGCGAAAAAAAACAACGATAACAAGTCTGCAAAATGAGCGAGGCGAACAAATCCAAGTTTCTGCTGCGATCGAGCAGCATATATTTCAATACTCAAGGGACCTGTACGCAGCGGAGGAAACGAGGCAGATTGAAGAAGAGCGTTTTGATTGCGAGAGAGCCAGAGATTTTGATTGCGAGAGAGAACGACGAAGCCAATGTAGCTCTAATGGAAGAGATCGCCATAGACGAGTTGAAAAATGCCATCCGAACGTCGCAGAAGAGAAAATCACCGGGCACTGAGGGTCTTCCGGTGGAGTTCTATTTACGAACGTTTGACGTCATCTGCAGGAAGCTATATTTTGCTATAGCCATGACGAATGAGCTTCTTCCGGAATTCTCCGCAATCGTCAAAAAGAAAGGAGGTGATGGAACAGCGAGTTAATACCGATCAGCCTGCTCAACGTAGACCACAAAATCCTCTCCCTTGTGATGAAGACCCATCTAGAACCCGTGCTACGCAATTATCGCGTTCTGAGTGCCGCGCAAAAATGCTGCAACACTGACAAATCTATTTTTCAAGCAACACTGTCACTCAAGGATCAAGGCAGAATTGAGCTTTTTTGGCCTTGCTCAAGCATTCTATCGGGTCTCTCATGAATTCCTGCATCGTACTCTCCTGTCACTGGGTATCAACACAGATTTCGTCGGTTAGCTTTTGCGGATAGGTGATGCCTCATCATCACGTGTGATGGTGAATGGGCATCTCTCTGAGCGCTTCCTTATAGAGCGGTCGGTTTGACAGGGAGACCCTTTGTCGATGTTGCTCTTCGTACTCTATTTACATCCCCCTTTCAAACGAATGGAACGTGTGTGTGGAGATGAGCTCTGAGTTGCGTATGCTGATGATGATACTGTAATTGAAACGTCAACACAAACGATCGAACGGATCTTCCAGCTGTTCGATTGTTTCGGAAGTGGGGCTGGGGCAAGACTAAGTCGGCAGAAAACCGTTATTTTCACAAACTCAGTACGGCTGATGGTGATCTTAAACTGGGATGCTTTGGTACCTAGGACCTCGCATCTTATATGATTGGATAGTATGCGTTCACTCAACCTGCAGCTGAAGGTAGTACTGCTGAACACCTTCATTACAGTGAAGGTGTGGTATCTTTCGTCTGTAATCCCATCGCAATGTGCTCACACGGCAAAGTTGACTTTGGGCACGTTCTTGTTTCGAGGGCTGCCTTCCTAAATTCCAATGCAGCAGTTGGTGCGCAGCAGAAAGCAAGATGGACTCAAACTACAATTTCTGGCGATCAAGTGTTCTCATCAATCGTCACCTGCAAGAGATCGATTCCCTTCCATTTTATCATTCCCTTCTCATTCCTTCCCCCATCAATCTTCCTTGTCTAAAACTGCTTACACCTTTTCTATTTGGATCAAACGGACCTGCGAAGAGTAGAACGAATCATCCAAAACTGGAAAAAAAAATCTGGATTAACATTTCAATGAAAAGACTATCGTCACAACAACATGACTGTAGCAAGAAAAAATTTTATTCTCAAATCGATAATAAAATACATAAACTTTGATGAAGTTTGTCAGAAGCAGATAATTCCTCATCTCCATGCGAAGCGCTAGGAGTGGACGGTAATTTATTGCTAGAACGAATAGACATGAAGAGAGAGTGTATTGATAGTTCCGTATAGGGCAACGGCAGGCTTTGAAAATTGAAAGATACAAGTTTGAAAACGAGCGGAGGGCATTATTGAACGGTAGTATCTGATCAGGCACATCACCCTTTACCATACTACCCCATGCAGGGTAGGCAAGAGGAGGACATCCCCATGACTGGCAAAAGGTTATGCAACCGATCGGGCTCTTATACTACCTATTGCTTTTTTCTAGTTCTAGCGATTTGTCCCTCTCCCAATACTGCCTAACACGGGTGAGAAATTATCTCCCGCTGTTGGGTTTATTTTTTTTTTTTTAGCATGCACCGCCTATTTCACTTTGTTCATTGTAATGTGAATAGAAGAATCGATGAAGGTGATTCTGACTTTATATTAAGTCTAGAAAATTATTTTCACAAGAACAAGAACACTTCAATCGTAACAACTCCTGCTCAGGAGTATGATTAAGTTATTACATTTAACTAATAATGTTGTTGTATTGTTGCATGAAGCGTTACCGATTATAATGTTTTGAGAAATTGGAAATATCCTTCTTATCAACTTGTAACCCTAGGAGTGGACAACAATTTCTGCTAGAACCAAAGATGTGAAGAGAAAGTATTGATAGGTCCGTAAGAGCACGGCAGGCTGTGAAATTGAATAGGAAAAATTTCTCAAAATAAAGTTCTTGTTAATTTTTAGTTTAACACCCCGTTCGCACTATAACCTACATTATGTAATATTGAATATCTTGATAACAGCATCCATGCATCAAGTTTTCATTGAGAATAATTTGCATGGCATTTGATATTAAGATACATACACGTAATATAGGTTAAAGTGCGAAAGGGGTGTAAGGCTATGAATCACCAGCCAAGCCATCAGACTTAAACACATCTGGAACTTGATGATAGTAGGCTTTGCATAGACCACCCCAGGGACATCAAATGATAGAAACGGCTCTTTTCAGGACCCAAAAATCGTTGAAAAATTTGGGTTTTGAGAGTAAATGGATTATACAACCACATATACACTCACATTCTCAAATTAAAACATTTCAATAATAAACAACTATATATGTTATGATATGTATAATATAATATTATTATATCATACAATTAATAGTATATAACAACGCGGTCCTACGTGAACCTCACGGTAATATCCCTGATACAACCTCGTATATAACCCACGTTTGATTTTTGTAATTGTAATTGCTAAGTGCAGAGGCCGTGCCTTCCTGCTAAGATTGCGTATCCAGGGACTCACCCCCAGGTCTATGCACCTATGGACTTTCACGTTGCACTCTTCAGCTCGTGCGACTCACATCAGTGGTCATATCCGGGTCCACTGTGTAGACGCAGGTGTCCGTCCAGTTTCTGGTACATTAATTCATCTCTTTGCCTGACTGAAGTATTATTACTTAACCCGTGTGTAAAACGGCTAGTCTGTAGTAATTGGTAATGGACTCAATTGGCCATAATAAAATGCAAACGCCATACCGAAGTCATTAAAATATTATAAACTTTGGAGAATGGGACCGATTAACATTTATACCGTTTTGAGTTTTTAGAAACATTCCATAAATCCATCTTATTTAATATTCTAACAACCAGATGAAAACGTAGAAGATGCCTTGCATTGGCCAACAATAAATTCTCTGTCTAGCATTTCCCTTAAGGCCTTAACCAAAACGTTTGTGCTGAAAATAAATATAAATAAAAATAAATAAAATGACAACGAAAAAAAGTCTTTAGTTGGTGATCACTTTTTATAATTGTGTGAGTAATATTTTCATTGGAGTACGTTTTTTCTGAGCGGCATGCCGCCGCCATTTTATCTGTGGATATCCTCCAAATTGAGATAAGACAAGTTGGGCCTCCAATTTGTGACCCTTTAGTAACTAATATTGATTCCTACGCTCATTGATTTGGTACCAACCGGGGGAGACTTGGTCCTATACCCAATGTTTTCCTTATATCCAATCCGTTCAACTAATCGCAATATTGTGTGATATAGTGGGCGGAATATTACAATTTGAGATAACTTTAAGCAGTCGGTTTACCAAAATTTGGTAGATCGACAGGTAATCGGTGGATGAGTGACCACCAGGTACTTCATAGCAAGATGCTAGGAAGCGGACCGGATGATTTAATGTGCAAACTCCCCCAACCCACCTCTAATTTTTGCATAAAAATTTTAATTAATTACTATTAGTATCAGTAGTTAAATTTTTTACTTAAAAATGATCTACACTCAGGCATATAAACTTAAGAGTTTCATAAGGGGCCATCCATATACCACGTAGACAGTTTGGGGTGGGTAGGGGGTTAGCAAGTGTCCACGATCCATACCAGGGGTATAACGGGTGATTTTTACGACATCTGCAGATGCGAATATTGATGCGGATGTTGTAATCCAAACATCTGCAGATGCGGATGTGGATGTTGTTATAAATGCGGATCTTGATGCGTATGCGCAGGTTGAATTTTGGATACAAAATGTTTTTTTAAGTTATAATGCATTTTTACGGGATTGTTTATTAACCAAATAAAGAAGCAACTTATTCCTTAATAGTGAAATTTTGAAAATGGTAAATTGTGTTTCACGAAAAGCAGTTTTGCTGCTTTTTCTCCAGAGAGTCGACTACGAAGTGAATCGTATATTTGTCCAGCACTACTAACCTTTGTGATCTTTGCACTGATTCAAACAAGGTCAACTGTTTTTTGGATTCCTGAATGGGTGTCAAAACAACAGAACTTTTCTTAATATTATTAACTTTCCCTATCACGTTTTCTTCTTCGAACTTCTTGTAGTCTTCGGGGTGAATCGCCTTCAAGTGGTTCTTTAAGGATGTGGTAGTGCGTCCTTTCCGCGAAAACAAGGGTGGCATTATGTAGCTCGAAACGAACGACTTTTTGTACGAACGCTTGTAAGAAAAAGTTCTTCGTTTCGAGATCCGCAATACGGCCCCAGTTTTGAACAAATCTTACATTTAGCATTATCAGCGTCCACCACAATAAAAAAAAATCTCCCAAATTTTGCTTCTTGTTGGAGGTGACATAGCCAATGATTGGATTCCACAATTTACACAATACGAATTAAGAAAACCAAACGAGATCCGATTTATTCAACCGGAAACAACATTCGAAGCAATCACTTTAGTTTTTCACGAACAATAGGAATGCAGTCAACCGAGTGAGAGAGAACACGGCTAATTTTTGACTTTTAATCGACAAACACTAATTACGGCTTCTCTATCAATGTTGATATCGGTTTAGTTACACTTCGCCAAACCAAGATCGGTTTAGTTACCATTCACCAAACCACCCTTCAAGGATTTACATACATTTAGGCGATTTCCACAAACATTAAAATTTCGCGAATCTATGAATATAGAAGATAAATATGAGTATAATATACCAAGATTTTCGATAATATTTCTATCAACAGAAAAGTTTCATGTACACAACATGCCGTTATCTGAAACTTCTTGATTTTTGATCTTCTTTTACACGGAAGGGTATAGCTTTAAAATCCTACTTCCTTGGTCCAAGTGGAAACATTGGATCAGATCGATGATAAGGATAAATATCTGTGCGAGGGTATGAATATGTGTGTATGCATGTGTATGTGTGAATGTATGTAACACTATAGTAGTGTACGCGTATTTCAAAGCAACCATGGCTTCTAATCGTATATAAAATCGAGCAATCGGTTCAGAAAATTTCTAATGGGAACTCAAGGTTACTCATTCAATCGAAAAGGGTTGGGTTTGGGTTTCATAGAATATAATTGAAATACCTCAGAATAATTCCTTTAAGACATTCTGAATATTTGTCAAGGATCAGACTTTAGCCCATTTTAGTTTTGCATGATTTGTGGAAGAAAGTTGTAGAAAATAAAAATTTCTCTTGAAAACTCAATATTTTCTTATTCAAATGCAAAGGGTGGGGGTGGGGGGCATGGAATATTATTGAAATACCTTGGAATAATTTCACTAGGACATTTTGAATATTTGCCAATGATCAGACCCTAGCCCAATTTAGTTTTGCATGATTTGTGGAAGAAAGTTGTAGAATAAAGAAATTTCTCTTGAAAACTCAATATTTTCTCATTCAAACGCGAAGGGTGGGGTTTGGGGCATGGAATATCATTGAAATACCTCAGTATAATTCCACTAGGTCATTCTCAATATTTGTCAATGATCAAACAATAGCCCATTTTAGTTTTGCATGATTTGTGGAAGAAATTTGTGGAAAACAAAAATTTCTCTCAGAAACTCAATATTTTCTCATTCAAACGCAAAGAGTGGGGGTTGGGGCCATGGAATATTATAAGAATACCTCAAAATGATTCCACTAGGACATTCTGAATATTTCTCAAGGATCAGACCTTAGCCCATTTTAGTTTTGCATGATTTGTGGAAGAAAGTTGTAGAAAAAAGAAATTTCTCTTGAAAACTCAATATTTTCTCATTCAAACGCAAAGGGTGGAGGTTGAGGGCATGGAATTAAATTGAAATACCTTGAAACATTTCCTCTAGGATATTCTGAATATGTGTCAACGATCAGACCTTAGCCCATTTTAGTTTTGCAAGATTTGTGGAAGAAAGTTGTGGGAAACAAAAATTTCCCTCAGAAACTCAATATTTTCTCATTCAAACGTAAAGGGTGGGGATGGGAATATGGAATAATATTGAAATACCTTGTAATAATTCCACTAGGATATTTTGAATATTTGTCAAGGATCAGACCTTAGCCCATTTTAGTTATGCAAGATTTGTGGAAAACAAATATTTCTCTCAGAAACTCAATATTTTCTGATTCAAACGTAAAGGGTGGCAGTTGAGGGAATCGAATATTATTGAAATACCTCAGAACGATTCCACTAGGCTATTCTGAATATTTGCCAAGGATCAGACCTTTGCCCATTTTAGTTTTGCATGATTTGTGGAAGAAAGTTGTAGAATAAAGAAATTTCTCTTAAAAACTCAATATTTTCTCATTCAAACGCGAAGGGTGGGGTTTGGGGCATGGAATATCATTGAAATACCTCAGTATAATTCCACTAGGTCATTCTCAATATTTGTCAATGATCAAACAATAGCCCATTTTAGTTTTGCATGATTTGTGGAAGAAATTTGTGGAAAACAAAAATTTCTCTCAGAAACTCAATATTTTCTCATTCAAACGCAAAGAGTGGGGGTTGGGGGCATGGAATATTATAAGAATACCTCAAAATGATTCCACTAGGACATTCTGAATATTTCTCAAGGATCAGACTTTAGCCCATTTTAGTTTTGCATGATTTGTGGAAGAAAGTTGTAGAAAAAAGAAATTTCTCTTGAAAACTCAATATTTTCTCATTCAAACGCAAAGGGTGGAGGTTGAGGGCATGGAATTAAATTGAAATACCTTGGAACATTTCCTCTAGGATATTCTGAATATGTGTCAACGATCAGACCTTAGCCCATTTTAGTTTTGCAAGATTTGTGGAAGAAAGTTGTGGGAAACAAAAATTTCCCTCAGAAACTCAATATTTTCTCATTCAAACGTAAAGGGTGGGGATGGGAATATGGAGTATTATTGAAATACCTTGTAATAATTCCACTAGGATATTTTGAATATTTGTCAAGGATCACCCCTTAGTTTATTTTAGTTATGCATGATTTGTGGAAAACAAAAATTTCTCTCAGAAACTCAATATTATCTGATTCAAACGTAAAGGGTGGCAGTTGAGGGAATCGAATATTATTGAAATACCTCAGAACGATTCCACTAGGCTATTCTGAATATTTGCCAAGGATCAGACCTTAGCCCATTTTAGTTTTGCATGATTTGTGGAAGAAAGTTGTAGAAAAAAGAAATTTCTCTCAGAAACTCATTATTTTCTTATTCAAACGTACAGGGTGGGGATGGGAACAAGGAATATTATTGAAATACCTCAGAATAATTCCACTAGGACATTCTGAATATTTGTCAAGGATCAGACCTTAGCCAATTTTAGTTTTGCATGATTTATGGAAAAAAATTGAAGAAAAAGAAATTCTTCTTGGACACTCAATATTTTCTCATTCAATCCCAAACGGTGAGGGTAGGGGGCATTCAATATTATTGAAATACCTTGGAATAATCCTTCTTGGACATTCTGAATATGTGTCAATGATCAGACCTTAGCCCATTTTAGTTTTGCATGATTTGTGGAAGAAAGTTGTGGAAAAAAAGAAATTTCTCTCAGAAAATCAATGTTTTCGCATTCAAACGTAAAGGGTGGCAGTTTAGGGCATGGAATTTAACCAAAGTTTCTCTCAGAAACTCATTATTTTCTGATTCAAACGTAAAGGGTAGGGGTTGAGGGCATGGAATATTATTGAAATACCTCAAAATAATTCCATTAGGACATTTTGAATATTTGTCGATGATCAGACCTTAGCCCATATAAGTTTAGCATGATTTGTGGAAGAAATTTGGAGAAAAAAATTTCTCTTGCAAACTCAATATTTTCTCATTCAAACACAAAGGGTGGGGGTTGGGGCATGGAATATTATTAAAATACCTCAGTATAATTCTTCTAGGAAATTCTGAATATTTGTCTAGAATCAAACCTTAGCCCATTTTAGTTTTGCATCATTTGTGGAAGAAAGTTGTGGAAAAAAGAAATTCCTCTTGAAAACTCAATATTTTCTGATTCAAACGCAAAGGGTGGGTTTTGGGGGCATGGAATATTATTGAAATACCTCAGAATAATTCTTCTGGGACATTTTGAACATTTGTCAAGGATCAGACCTTAGCCCATTTTAGTTTTGCATGATTTGTGGAAGAAAGTTGTAATAAAAAGAAATTTCTCTTTAAAACTCAATATTTTCTGATTCAAACGCAAAGGGTTGGGGTTGAGGGCATGGAGTGTTATTGAAATACCTCAGAACAATTCCACTTGGACATTCTCAATATTTGTCGATGATCAGACCTTAGTCCATTTTAGTTTTGCAAGATTTGTGGAAGAAAGTTGTGGAAAACAAAAATTTCTCTCAGAAACTCAATATTTTCTGATTCAAACAAAAAGGGTGGAGATGGGGGCATGGAATATTATTGAAATACCTTGGAATAATTCCACTAGGACATTTTGAATATATGTCAATGATCAGACCTTAGCCCATTTGAGTTTTGCAAGATTTGTGGAAGAAAGTTTTGGAAAACAAAAATTTCTCTCAGAAACTCAATATTTTCTGATTCAAACAAAAAGGGTGGAGATGGGGGCATGGAATATTATTGAACTACCTTGGAATAATTCCACTAGGACATTTTGAATATTTGTCAATGATCAGACCTTAGCCCATTTGAGTTTTGCATGATTTGTGGAAGAAAGTTTTGGAAAACAAAAATTTCTCTCAGAAACTCAATATTTTCTGATTCAAACAAAAAGGGTGGAGATGGGGGCATGTAATATTATTGAAATACCTTGGAATAATTCCAATAAGACATTTTGAATATTTGTCAATGATCAGACCTTAGCCCATTTGAGTTTTGCAAGATTTGTGGAAGAAAGTTTCTGAAAACAAAAATTTCTCTCAGAAACTCAATATTTTCTGATTCAAACAAAAAGGGTGGAGATGGGGGCATGGAATATTATTGAAATACCTCAAAACAAGTCCACAAGAACATTCTGAATATTTTTCGATGATCAGACCTTAGCCCATTTTAGTTTTGCAAGATTTGTGGAAGAAAGTTGTGGAAAACAAAAATTTCTCTCAGAAACTCAATATTCTCTCATTCAAACGCAGAGGGTGGGGGTTGAGGGCATGGAATGTTATTGAAATACCTCAGAACAATTCTACTAGGACATTCTTAATATTTGTCGATGATCAGACCTTAGCCCATTTTAGTTTTGCAAGATTTGTGGAAGAAAGTTTAGGAAAACAAAAATTTCTCTCAGAAACTCAATATTTTCTGATTCAAACTTAAAGGGTGGGGGTTGAAGGCATGGAATATTATTGAAATACCTCAGAACAATTCCACTAGGATATTCTAAATATTTGTCGATGATCAGACCTTAGCCCATTATAGTTTTGCAAGATTTGTGGAAGAAAGTTGTGGAAAACAAAAATGTCTCTCAGTAACTCAATATTTTCTGATTCAAACGTAAAGGGTGGGGGTTGGGGCTTGGAATATTATTGAAATACCTCAGAACAATTCCACTAGGACATTCTTAATATTTGTCGATGATCAGACCTTAGCCCATTTTAGTTTTGCATGATTTGTGGAAGAAAGTTGTAGAAACAAGAAAATTCTCTTGAAAACTCAATATTTTCTCATTCAAACGTAAAGGGTGAGAGTTGGGTGCATGGAATATAATTGAAATACCTTGGAATAATTCCTCTAGAATATTCTGAATATGTTTCAACGATCAGACCTTAGCCCATCTTAGTTTTGCAAGATTTGTGGAAGAAAGTTGTGGAAAACAAAAATTTCTCTCAGAAACTCAATATTTTCTGATTCAAACGTAAAGGGTGGGGATGGGGGCATGGAATATTATTGAAATACCTTGGAATAATTCCAGTAGGACATTTTGAATATTTTCTGATTCAAAGGTAAAGGGTGGGGGTTGAGGGCATGGAAAATTATTGAAATACCTCAAAACAATTCCACTAGGACATTCTGAATATTTTTCGATGATCAGACCTTAGCTCATTTTAGTTTTGCATGATTTGTGGAAGAATGTAGCAGAAAAAGGAATTTCTCTTGAAAACTCAATACTTTCTGATTCAAACGCAAAGGGTGGGGGTCCGGACTTGGAAAATTATTGAAATACCTCAAAATAATTCCAATAGGACATTCTCAATATTCGTCAAGGATCTGACCTTAGCCTATGTTAGTTTTGCATGATTTGTGGAAGAAAGTTGTGGAAAAATAGAAATTTCTCTCAGAAACTCAATATTTTCTAATTCAAACGCAGAGGGTGGGGGTTGGGGGCATGGAATGTTATTGAAATACCTCAGTTTAATTCTTCAAGGACATTCTGAATATTTTTCAAGAATCAAACCTGAGGCAATTTTAGTTTTGCATGATTTGTGGAAGAAAGTTGTAGAAAAAAGAAATTTCTCTTAAAAACTCAATATTTTCTGATTCAATGGCAAAGGGTGGGTTTTGGGGGCATGGAATATTATTGAAATACCTCAGAACAATTCCACTAGGTTATTCTGAATATTTGTCAAGGATCAGACCTTAGCCCATTTTAGTTTTGCATGATTTGTGGAAGAAAGTTGTAGAAAAAATAAATTTCTCTTGAAAACTCAATATTTTCTGATTCAAACGCAGAGGGTGGGGGTTGGGGCTTGGAATATTATTGAAATACCTCAAAATAATTCCACTAGGACATTCTCAATATTCGTCAAGGATCTGACTTTAGCCTATGTTAGTTTTGCATGATTTTTGGAAGAATGTTGTGGAAAAATAGAAATTTCTGTCAGAAACTCAATATTTTCGCATTCAATCGTAAAGGGTGGGGGTTCAGGGCATTGAATATAATTAAAATACCTCAGAATAATTCCACTAGAACAATTTGAATATTTGTCAACGATCAGATTTTAGCCCATTTTAGTTTTGCATGATTTGTGGAAGAAAGATGTAGCAAAAGGAATTTCTCTTGAAAACTTAATATTTTCTCATTCAAATCCAAAGGGTGCGAGATTGGGGCATGAAATATTATTTAAATACCTTGGAATAATTCTTCCACGACATTCTGAATATTTGTCAATGATCAGACCTTAGCCCATTTTCGTTTTGCATGATTTGTGGAAAAAAGTTTAAGAAAAAAAATTTCTCTTGAAAACTCTATATTTTCTGATTCAAACACAAAGGGTGGGTTTTGAGGACATGGAATATTATTAAAATACTTCCGAAGAATTTCTCTAGGAAATTCTGAATATTTGTCAAGGATCAGACCTTAGTCCATTTTAGTTTTGCATGATTTGTGGAAGAGAGTTGTGGAAAAAAGGAAATTTCTATCAGAACATCAATATTTTCACATTCAAACTTAGAGGGTGGGGGTTGGGGGCATGGAATATTATTGAAATATCTCAGAATAATTCCACTAGGACATTCTGAATATTTGTCAAGGATCAGACCTTAGTCCATATGAGATTTTCATGATTTGTGGAAGAAAGTTGTAGAAAAAAGAAATTTCTCTTGAAAACTAAATATTTTCTAATTCAAACGCAGAGGGTGGGGGTTGCGGCATGGAATATTATTGAAATACCTCAGAAAAATTTGACTAGGATATTCTGAATATCTGTCAAGGATCAGACCTTAGCCCATTTAAGATTTGCATGATTTGTGGAAGAGAGTTGTGGAAAAAAAGAAATTTCTCTCAGAAACTCGCTATTTTCTGATTCAAACGCAAGAGGTGGGTTTTGGGGGCATAAAATATTATTGAAATACCTCAGAATACTTCCTATAGGACATTTTGAATATTTGTCAACGATCAGACCATAGTTTATTTTAGTTTTGCAAGATTTGTGGAAGAAAGTTGTGGAAAACAAAAATTTCTCTCAGAAACTCAATATTTTCTGATTCAAACGTAAAGGGTGGGGATGGGGGCATGGAATATTATTGAAATACCTTGGAATAGTTCCACTAGGACATTTTGAATATTTTTCAATGATCAGATTTAAGCACATTTGAGTTATGCATGATTTGTGGAAGAAAGTTTTGGAAAAAAAAAATTCTCTCAGAAACTAAATATTTTCTGATTCAAACGTAGAGGGTGGGGGTTGAGGGCATGATATGTTATTGGAATACCTAAGAACAATTCCACTAGAACATTTTGAATATTTGTCGATGATCAGACCTTAGCCCATTTTAGTGTTGCATGATTTGTGGAAGAATGTTGTAGAAAAAGGAATTTCTCTTTAAAGCTTATTATAGTCTGATTCAAACGCAAAGGGTGGAATTTGGGGGAATGGAATATTATTGAAATACCTCAGAATAATTCATCTTGGACATTCTGAACATTTGTCAAGGATCAGGCCTTAGCCCATTTTAGTTTTGCATGATTTTAGGAAGAAAGTTTTAGAAAAAGAAATTTCAATTGATAACTCAATATATTCTCATTCAAACGTAAAGGGTGAGAGTTGGGTGCATGGAATATAATTGAAATACCTTGTAATAATTCCTCTAGAATATTCTGAATATGTGTCAACGATCAGACCTTAGCCCATTTTAGTTTTGCAAGATTTGTGGAAGAAAGTTTTGGAAAAATAGAAATTTCTCTCAGAAACTAAATATTTTCTCATTCAAACGTGAAGGGTGGGGGTTGGGGGCATGGAATATTATTAAAATACCTCAATATAATTCTTCTAGGACATTCTGAATATTTGTCCAGGATCACACCTTAGTTCATTTTAGTTTTGCATGACTTGTGGAAGAAAGTTGTAGAAAAAAGAAATTTCTATTGAAAACTCAATATTTTCTGATTCAAACGCAAAGGGTGGGTTTTGGGGGCATGGAATATTATTGAAATACCTCAGAGTAATTCCACTAGGACATTTTGAATATTTGTCAAGGATCAGACCCAAGCCCATTTTAGTTTTGCATGATTTATGAAAGAATGTTGAAGAAAAAGAAATTTCTCTTGAAAACTCAATATTTTCTCATTCAATCCCAAAGGGTGAGGGTAGGGGGCATAGAGTATTATTGACATACCTTGGAATGATTCCTCTTGGACATTCTGAATATTTGTCAATGATCAGACCATAGCCCATTTTAGTTTTGCATGATTTGTATAAGAAAGTTGTAGAAAAAAGAAATTTCACTTTAAAACGAAATATATCCTCATTCAAACGCTAAGGGTGGGTTTTGGGGGCATGGAATATTATTAAAATTCTTTAGAGGAATTCTTCTAGGTCATTCCGAATATTTGTCAATGATCAGACCGTAGCCCATTTATGTTTTGCATGATTTGTGGAAGAAAGTTGTGGAAAAAAAGAAATTTGCCTCAAAAACTCAATATTTTCTCATTCAAACGTAAAGGGTGGGGGTTGGGGGCATGGAATCCTATTGAAATACCTCAGAATATTTCAGCTACAAAATTCTGAATATTTGTCAATGATCAGACCTTAGCCCATTTTAGTTTTGCATGATTTGTGGAAGAAAGTTGAAGAAAAAGAAATTTCTCTTGAAAACTCAATATTTTCTCATTCAAACCCAAAGGGGTGGGGTTGCGGGCATGGAATATTATTGAAATACCTCAGAATGATTATTCTAGGACATTTTGAATATTTGTCAAGGATCAGACCGTAGCCCATTTTAGTTTTGCATGATTTGTCGGAGAGAGTTGTGAAAAAAAAAGAAATTTCTCACAGAAACTCATTATTTTCTGATTCAAACGTAAAGGGAGGGGGTTGAGGGCATGGAATATTATTGAAATACTTCAGAATGACTCAACTACAAAACTTAAAAAATATATTAATGATCAGACCTTAGCCAAATTTAGTTTTGCATGATTTGTGGAAGAAAGTTGTAGAAAAAGTAATTTCTCTCAGAAACTCAATATTTTCTCATTCAAACGCAAAGTGTGGGGGTTGGGGGCAGGGAATATTATTGAAATACCTCAATATAATTCTTCTTAGACATTCTGAATATTTGTCGATGATCAGACCTTAGCCCATTTTAGTTTTGCATGATTGGTAGAAGAATGTTGTAGAAAAAGAAATATCTCTTGAAAACTCAATATAGTCTGATTCAATTGCAAAGGGTGGGTTTTTGGGGTATGGAATATTATTGAAATACCTCAATATAATTCTTCTTAGACATTCTGAATATTTGTCAATGATCAGACCTTAGCCCATTTTAGTTTTGCATAATTTGTAGAAGAATGTTGTAGAAAAAGAAATATCTCTTGAAAACTCAATATAGTCTGATTCAAACGCAAAGGGTGGGTTTTTGGGGTATGGAATATTATTGAAACACCTCAGAATAATTCTTCTAGGACATTCTGAATATTTGTCAAAGATCAGACCTTAGCCCATTTTAGTTTTGTATGATTTGTGGAAGAAAGTTGTAGAAAAAGAAATTTCTCTCAGAAACTCAATATTTTCTCATTCAAACGCAAAGTGTGGGGGTTGGGGGCATGGGATCCCGAGCAGAAGCGAATAACTTGATAACTGGCCTTGGTATTTAAGAGCTCAGATTAAGAGGTAAAATACCTGAGGATAATACCATCAAATTGTTCCCACAATGTCATGCGAATACCAAATTGAGGTAAGACAATACCGAAATAATACCTCTAAGGTGTCCAGATACTTACCCAGGTATCCGAAATATCAAGCTTAGTTATTCGAGAGATATTTTGCTTTCAATTCTTAGGCTAAGCATATGAATACCTAATTTTGATCTTGAAAACTGGCCTTGGTATTAAAGAGCTCAGATTAAGAGGTAAAATACCTAAGCAAAATACCTAAGAAATGCAAGCAAAATATCTCTCGAATAACTAAACTTGATATTTTGGATACCTGGGTAAGTATCTGGTCACCTTAGAGGTATTATTTCAGTATTGTCTTACCTCAATTTGGTATTCGCATGACATTGTGGGAACAATTTTATGGTATTATCCTCAGGTATTTTACCTCTTAATCTGAGCTCATAAATACCAAGGCCAGTTATCAAGTTATTCGCTTCCCGAGCAGAACACAAAAGCATATGAATACCTAATTTTGATCTTGATAACTGGCCTTGGTATTAAAAAGCTCAGATTAAGAGGTAAAATACCTAAGCAAAATACCTAAGAATTGCAAGCAAAATGTCTCTAGAATAACTGAACTTGATATTCCGGATACCTGGGTAAGTATCTGGTCACCATAGAGGTATTATTTTGGTATTGTCTTACCTCAATTCGGTATTCGCATGACATTGTGGGAACAATTTGATGGTATTATCCTCAGGTATTTTACCTCTTAATCTGAGCTCATAAATACCAAGACCAGTTATCAAGTTATTCGCTTCTGCTCGGGTTCTGCTCGGGTCGGGATATTATTGAAATACCTCAATATAATTCTTCTTAGACATTCTGAATATTTGTCAATGATCAGACCTTAGCCCATTTTAGGCTTGCATGGTTTGTGGAAGAAAGTTGTAGAAAAAATAAATTTCTCTTGAAAACTCAATATTTTCGCATTCAAACGTAAAGGGTGGGGGTGTTGGGCATGGAATATAATTGAAATACCTCAGAATAATTCCACTAGAACATTTTGAATATTTGTCAAAGATCAGACCTTAGCCCATTTAAGTCTTGCATGATTTGTGGAAGAAAGTTGTAGAAAAAAGAAATTTCTCCTGAAAACTCAATATTTTCTCATTCAAACGCAAAGGGTGGGTTTTGGGGGCATGATATATTTTTGAAATACTTTGAAATAATTCCTCCACGACATTCTGAATATTTGTCAACGATCAGACCTTAGCCCATTTTAGTCTTGCATGATTCGTGGAAGAAAGTTGTTGTATACAAAAATTCCTCTCAGAAACTCAATATATTCGCATTCAAACGTGAAGGGTGGGGGTTGAGGGCATGGGATATAATGGAAATACCTCAGAATAACTCCGGTGGGTCATTCTGAATATTTTTCAACGTTCAGACATTGGCTCATTTTAGTTATGCATGATTTGTGGAAGAAAGTTGTAGAAAAAGAAATTTCTCTCAAAAACTCAATATTTTCTCATTCAAACCCAAAAAGTGCGGGGTGGGGGCATGGAATGTTATTGAAATACCTCAGAATAATTCCTCAACGACATTCTGAATATATTTCAATGATCAGACCTTAGCCCATTTTCGTTTTGCATGATTTGTGGAAGAAAGTTGTGGAAAAAAAGAAACTTTGCTCAGAAACTCAATATTTTCTCATTCAAACGTAAAGGGTGGGGGTTTGGGGCATGTAATATTTTTGAAATTTATCAGAATAATTCCACTAGGACATTCTGAATATTTGTCAAGGAACAAACCTAAGCCCATTTTAGTTTTGCATGATTTGTGGAAGAAAGTTGTAGAAACAAGAAATTTCACTTGAAAACTCAATATTTTCTCATTCAAACCCAAAGGGTGTGGGGTGGGGGCATGGAATATTATTGAAATACCTCAAAACTATTCTTCAACAGCATTCTGAATATTTGTCAATGATCAGACCTTAGCCCATTTTAGTTATGCATGATTTGTGGAAGAATGTTTTGGAAAAAAATAAATTCCTCTCAGAAACATAATATTTTCAAAATCAAACGTAAAGGGTGGGGGTTGGGGGCATGGAATATTATTAGAATACCTCAGAATAATTTCTCAACATCAATTTGAATATTTGTCAATGATCATACCTTAGCCTATATTAGTTTTGCATGAATTGTGGAAGAAAAATGTAGAAACAAGAAATTTCACCTGAAAACTCAATATTTTCTGATTCAAACGCAAAGGGAGGGTTTTGGAGGCATGGAATATTATTGAAATACCTCAAAATAATTCCACTAGGATATTCTGAATAGTTGTCAAGGATCAGACCTTAGCCCATTTTAGTTTTGCATGATTTGTGGAAGAGAGTTGTGGAAAACAAAAGTTCCTCTCAGAAACTCAATATTTTCTCATTCAAACGTAAAGGGTGGGGGTTGGGGGCATGGAATATTATTGAAATACATCAAAAGAACTTCATTAGAACATTCTGAATATTTGTCAATGATAAGACGCCCATTTTACTTTTGCATGATTTGTGGAAGAAAGTTGTAGAAAAAAAGAAATTTCTCTTAAAAACTCAATATTTTCTGTTTCATACTCAAAGGCTGGGGGTTGGGGCATGGAATATTATTGAAATACCTCAGAATTTTTCCAAATAGACATTCTGAATATTTGTCAAGGATCAGACCTTAAAAATGTATCTTTTGAATCAAATGTGAGTCCATTTTAGTTTAATATGATTTACATATAATTTTCCAAGGATTTTTTTTCACAATTTTTTTCCACAAATCATACAGAACTAAAATGGACTAAAGTTTGATCCTTGAAATATATTAAATATGTTTTTTCAAAAAATCAAAAATAAACCGAGCCCTCCATTCCCACCCTTTGTATTTGAATGAATAAATATTTCGTTTTACAAGGATTTTTTTCACATTTTTTTTCACAAATCATACAAAACTAAAATGAGGTAAAGTTTGATGCTGGAAATATATCAAATATGTCCTTGGAAAATCATTTTTAGGTATATCAAAAATAAACCGAGCCCTCATTCCCAACCCTTTGTAAGTGAATGAGAAAATAATTGAGAATTTCAAGGATTTTTTTTTCACAATTTTCTTCCACAAATCATACAGAACTAAAATTGGCTTAAGTTTGTTCCTTGAAATATATCAAATATGACCTTGGAAAATCATTTTTAGGTATATCAAAAATAAACCGAGCCCTCATTCCCAACCCTTTGTAAGTGAATGAGAAAATAATTGAGAATTTCAAGGATTTTTTTTGACATTTTTCTTCCACAAATCATACAGAACTAAAATGGGCTACAGTTTGATCTTTAGACTATATCAAATATGTACTTTAAAAATCTTTTTAAGGTATATCAAGAATATACCGAGCCCTCAACCCCCACAATTTGCGTTTGAATCAGAAAGTATTGAGTTTTCAAGAGAAATTTAATTTTTCTACAACTTTCTTTCACAAATCATGCAAAACATAAATGGGCTAGGGTCTGATCCTTGGCAAATATTCAGAATGTCCTAGAGGAATTATTCTGAGGTATTTCAATAATATTTCATGCCCCCAACCCCCACCCTTTGCGTTTGAATGAGAAAATATTGAGTTTTCAAGAGAAATTTCTTTTTTCTACAACTTTCTTCCACAAATCATGCAAAACTAAAATGGGCTAAGGTTTGATCCTTGACAAATATTCAGGATGTCCTAGAGGAATTATTCCAAAGTATTTCAATAATATTCCGTACCCCAACCCCCACCCTTTGCGTTTGAATGAGAAAATATTGAGTTTTCAAGAGAAATTTCTTTTTTCTACAACTTTGATCCACAAATCCTGGAAAAACTAAAATGGGCTAGGGTCTGATCATTGACAAATATGAAGAATTTCGTTGAGGAATTATTTGGCATCACTGCTACCTAGTATTGTGTTGTGTTTTGTTTTCGCTCCGCAACTTTTCCGGATTATTATCTGCCTTCACATCATCAAACCCCCGCTCAACGCAAATTTCGCTCTACGTCCATCAATAAACCGCCCGCATATATAGTCATCGTCAATTTTGGCCAGGTAGGATTGTGATTCAACTAGTAAATCGGAACCGGCTCGAGAGTGGATGTTTTAGCCCGCCCCGCCATTGCCTCCAACTGCTATTTTCCCCACCTCGCCGCTCGCCACCTGTACCAACTGCTCATGCTATACATTCCACGCACACCACCGTCAACAAGCCCAGCATATTCTCACCGCAGTCATCTCATTGCCGATTTGTCACCTCTCATCCTGTTACATCAAAACAAACTAAGCATCGACAGCTTGTATATCGCCTGGATAATATACGGCCATTCTCCGTCCTGTCTTATTACTCCGATACATCCGAAAACCACCCACTACGAGAGTTGACATAGGGCAACCGACACGGCCTGGAATTTTTCAATTTTTCATCAGCATCATCAGATCGTCCGTACATTAGAAAGGTATAGTGAACCGATCTTTCGCTTCGGTGTGCTTTTGTT
Source organism: Aedes koreicus (assembly GCA_024533555.2). Lineage (NCBI taxonomy): Eukaryota > Metazoa > Arthropoda > Insecta > Diptera > Culicidae > Aedes > Aedes koreicus. The sequence continues at coordinate 423,697 of JAHHFK020005073.1, read as the reverse complement.
TACGTTTTCCGTAACCACCCGTATTGTTTAACTGCTGACCACGTGAGGTGAACCATCTATTCACTTCTCACTCACGTCTTGTATTGTTGCATCACCCTGCTGGACCAACATCAGCCACCTATCGGTAACTAGCGGTACTTGTGCAGTGTTGCAATTCTGTTCGGAATGGCGAATGTATGTGAAAAATGTGCGAATCTCATCATCGGCGATCCAGTTAAATGCGGTGGATTTTGTTCATCGACAGTTTGCATGCGATGCTCTGGGATTGCTGAAGATGCTTTCAAAGCGATTATGGCAAATCCGCATCTGGTATGGATGTGCAATGCTTGCAAAAATCTACTGTCCAAGGCACGTTTCGCAAACTCGTTGGTATCAGTCAACAAGGCAAGTGAATCCGTGATCGAATCGATGAAAGTCGAAATTCGTGATAGTGTGCTGACAGAAATCAGAACCGAAATCCGCTCTAATTTCAAAACTCTGATTAATTCTGTACCCCGTACACCCGCATCCTACTACCGTACACCGCTCGCACCTTCAACAGGATCCAAACGTCTGCGTGAAAACGAAGCTGACGAAGATATTGCTTCTCGTCGTCCAGCTAAGGCTATGTGTGGTATCGGTACGTGCGCTGCAGATACAAATCTGGTCGTCTCTGGTACTGCGGAACAAGATTCCGAGAAATTCTGGTTGTACTTGTCTGGTATCTTGCCAGAGGTTCCGGAGAGCAAAGTTACCGAACTTGCAGAGCTCAAGTTGAAAACTACCAATCTGCGAGTGGTTAAACTTGTTCCACGTGGCAGAGACATTAGATCGCTTACGTTCGTCTCATACAAAATTGGTATGCCGTTGGATCTGAAACCTATTGCACTTGCTACTGAAACTTGGCCTAGAGGAATTCGTTTTCGTGCGTTTGAAGACCTTGGAAGCAAGAAGCAGTTTTTTGGAGGCCGAAAGCGTTGTCGCCCGATCCTACCGTTCTACTCGATACACCGAAAGCAGTACCCACCCTTCAGCATTAGTTCTGGATGAATTGCCTATCCCTAATACTCCTGAAGCTGCCGCCCACGCTATCTCTCGCTCATCTGTGTCTGACCTCTCGTCTCCCTCCACTGCACTGACACCGCTCCCTATTTCATCGGCACCAAGGGAAACAACCGTACCGTTATCAGTATATTATCAGAACGTCGGTGGGATGCGCACCAAGACAAACGAGTTTTTCTTGGCGACCGCCTCCAGTGACTACGACGTCATCGTACTGACGGAAACGTGGCTGCGGAACGACGTGAGCAATTCTGAGCTGTCATCTCATTATAATATCTACCGATGCGACCGAAGTAACGCTACGAGTCATCTACAACGAGGAGGTGGAACGCTCATTGCCGTAAAAAACACTATTTTAAGTGCTCCTGTGCAACTTGACCTATGTGACTCGCTCGAACAAGTTGCTGTGAAACTGTCTCTTCCGACAAGATCTGTCTATGTATGTGGAATTTACTTGAGGCCCAATAGTGAACCCGGCAGATACGTCGCACATTCGGACTGTGTGCAGCAAATAATTAATAAAGCGGGTTGCGGCGATTCTGTGATGATTGTTGGCGACTACAATCTGCCTCATCTACTCTGGTCCTTCGACGAGGACCTGGACTCGTACCTACCAACCAATGCATCAACTGAACAGGAGCTTGTATTCACTGAAAACATGATTGCTAGTGGATTGCAGCAGATTTGTGATGTGCGCAATATCAACGGAAGACTCCTAGACTTGGCCTTCGTTAGCAACAGTAATGAAATTGAGTTGTTTGAAGCACCATTATCGATCTTACCACTGGACCGTCACCACAAGCCGTTCGTCTTACGCGTGAACACACGACGTTCCTTGGATAGTATTCACGCAACTACGGAAGACCTTGACTTCGATTTCAACCGATGCGATTACGATGCAGTTTTTGAAGATCTACGTTCACTGAACTGGGAGGAAATTTTTCACGATGCCAGCGTCAACGCTGCGGTCACCACTTTCTACGACGTGATTTTCAGGATCATAAGCAGACACTGTCCTCTCCGTAGACGTTATCCTCGCCGCTCGAACAAACACCCATGGTGGAATACCGAGCTTCGACATCGGCGTAACGTTCTTCGTAAAGCTCGCCGTCGGTTTCTGCGTCATCGAACTGCTGAAAACAGCTCAATTCTTCGCAGGCTCGAGGCTGAATACGCCGAATGTGTATCTTCTTCTTTTCGTGAGTACATTTTCCGAATCCAAGACGAGGTTAAGGTGGATCCCTCCTCTTTCTGGCGCTTTGTTAAAAGCAGAAAAGACACAAAATCGATCCCGGCGGAAATTTCTTTCGATGGCTCAACCAGTCGAGACCTCGAAGGTTCAGTCCAACTTTTCGCCGATTTCTTCAAATCGGTCTACGATGCTGACTCTCCGCCGAGTTCTCCGGAGGTCTTGAATCACTTGCCATCATACGATATACAATTTCCGTGTCCAACCTTCACCGTAGAAGATGTCAGTAGTGCACTGAGAACTGTTGACCCTTCGAAAGGTCCTGGGTCAGATAGGCTACCTCCCGTTTTTATTCGTCGATGTGCTGATCTACTTGCAACCCCTGTGTGTTTGCTATTCAACCTGTCGCTATCGGAGACTACTTTTCCGGATGTATGGAAGTTGTCTGCGGTCTCTCCCATTCACAAAGCTGGAAACATCCATGATGTTAAGAATTACCGACCTATTTCGATTCTTTGCTGCTTAGCCAAGACGCTTGAACTGTTGATTCACGATAGAATGTATTTTGCTGCTAAGCCCATCATCTCGCAATATCAGCATGGCTTCGTGAAGAATCGCTCTACTGCGACTAACCTAATGGCATATGTTAGCGCACTAAACTCCAGTTTGGAAAAGCGCTGCCAAGTTGACAGTATTTACGTAGACTTTTCCAAGGCGTTTGATAAAGTACCTCACGAATTGTCAATGAAAAAGCTCGAGAAACTAGGATTTCCTAATTGGCTCATCATGTGGTTACGGTCATACTTACTAGACAGATCCGCCTACGTGAAGCTTAGCTCCATTAAGTCAAGCTGTTTTGCAACACCTTCCGGCGTGCCTCAAGGTAGCCACCTCGGTCCCTTGATCTTTATTCTGTTCGTCAACGACTTGAGCCACCGTCTGAATTCGCATCACCTTATGTATGCCGACGATCTTAAAATTTACCGGAGGATCAGCTCACTGGTTGATTGTGCAGCTTTACAGCAAGATATTGACACCATAGTGAGTTGGTGTGTGTCAAACGGAATGGAGATGAATGCGATGAAATGTAAGGTGATAAGTTTCAGTAAATCCCAGAGGCAACTGATATACAATTACGGAGTAAACGGCATCAAATTGGACCGTGTATCTTCAATTAAAGACTTGGGAGTAGTAATGGACTGCAAGCTGAGCTTCAACGAACACATCACTGCAACCACTGCTAAGGCTTTTGCCATGCTAGGATTTATACGCCGAAATGCATCTGAGTTCCGTGATGTGTATGCATTGAAAGCACTTTATTGTTCGCTCGTTCGAAGTGTTCTTGAATATGCTGTTCAAATCTGGGCACCTCATCACGAAACTCAAATTACTCGTATAGAAAGAATACAACGTTGCTTCGTACGTTTCGCTTTACGGCGATTACCATGGAACGATCCGGTTAGGCTGCCCCCGTATGAACATCGACGCCAATTAATGAGATTGGAATCGCTGCGCCAGCGGCGTATCTATTTACAGAAAATGTTCGCGTTCGATTTACTAAGCAACCGAATTGACTGCCCAGATCTTCTGCAGCAGGTTAACTTCTTCGTTCCTGCACGTCGGTCCCGACAACGATCGATATTTTGGACTGCTAGACACCGAACGGTGTTCGGACAAAATCACCCGCTTGAAAAGTGTTTTAATTTGTTGAATGGTGTTGAAACGTTCGATTTTAGTATAAGTAGAGACCGTTTTAAAACTAGTATTAGGCAAATGACTTAGATTTAAGATAGGTTCAGTCTGTGCAGCATAACTGAAGACGTAGTAAATAAATAAATAAACATACGACCTCCCATTGCGGCAATAAGGCACGCTGCTCCAACTGCGGGGAGAAACATGAGGATGGCGCCTGCACAGACAGCACACCAATATGCGCTTTCTGTAAGGGAACTCCTCTTCATGCTCTCTCGTCGTGCCCGGCGTACAAACAACGCGGGGAAAAATTAGAACGCTTGCTAAAACAGCGTTCCAGGCAATCTTTCGCGGAAATGGTGAAAAAAGCCTCACCATCACCCGATGCCAATACAAATCTCTTTGCTCCTCTGTCAGATGACGAGTCTGACATTGATTTGGCTGAAGAGGGAACATCGTTCAGTTTTCCGGAAGGTGCTTCAAGGAAGCGAAGACGCGTCCGCCCACGGAAAGTTTCTGAACAGAAGCCCGAAACCAGCTTGCCCATTTCAAGGAAAGATGCGAAAAAGCAAAAAACAATTCCACCTGGTTTTCGTAGTACTAACTACACCCAGGACTTTCCATCTCTTCCGGAGACATCGAAAACCCCTGATGCCCCGATTTTAAGAACAGAAGCCTCTTCCTCAAATGGGCTGTTCTCATTTGATGACATTGTCGAAGGTATCTTCAAGTACCTCGAAATTTCTGACCCTCTTAAGAGCATTGTTATGGCAATGCTTCCCACAGTGAAAACTTTTTTGAAGCAATTGATAATTAAGTGGCCCCTCCTTGCAGCTATCATCTCCTTCGATGGATAATTTTCCAAATGAAGTCGGGGATTTGATCACTGTTCTACAGTGGAATTGTCGAAGTCTTGTTCCTAAATTGGAATCTTTTAAATTTTTAGCTCACAATACCGGTTGTGATGCATTCGCTCTTTGTGAAACATGGCTCTCTTCCGAAATCGATCTTCCGTTTCATGATTTCAATATTATTCGTCTTGATCGTGAGGATTCACGTGGAGGAGGAGTACTTTTGGGGATCAAAAAGTGCTACTCCTTCTATAGAGTGAATTTTCCTCCAATTCCAGGTATTGAAGTTGTCGCATGTCAGGCTGTTATTAAAAATAAAAGCCTTTGCATTGCTTCGGTATATATTCCTCCAAGAGCCTCAATTAACCAAAAACAACTTTAAGATATTTGTTCGGTCCTTCATGGGTGATTTTAACTTTTCGGTCATGGGTGATTTTAACTCTCACGGTACAGGTTGGGGAGAACCGTACGACGACAACCGGTCTTCCCTGATATATGACCTCTGTGACAACTTCAAAATGACAGTTCTCAACAATGGAGAAGTAACACGTTTGGCTGGTCCATCCTCAGTTGGCAGTAGATTAGACCTCACACTTTGTTCGAATTCATTATCGTTGGATTGCACATGGGATGTGATTCAAGATCCCCACGGTAGTGATCACTTGCCCATAAAAATTTCGATCGCCACCGGGTTCAATCCGTCGGAATCCATCAACGTCGCGTATGATCTTACCCGTCACATCGATTGGACAAAGTTCAGGACAGCAGTAGATGAAGCCGTAACGACGGTAGAAGGGCTTTGACCGCTTCCCATAACTTCCTCTCCAACCTGATCCTAGACAGCGCGCTTCAAGCTCAAACTCGACCAGTTCCAGGAACGTCATTTCGCAGGAAACCTCCTTCTCCATGGTGGGATCAGCAATGCACCGAGGTTTACCGTAAAAAGTCCGACGCGTTTAAAGTTTTCCGTAGACGTGGAACACCTGAGCACTTCGAAGTATACACGGCCCTTGAACGCGAACTTAAGAGCCTCATCAAGGCCAAGAAACGCGGTTACTGGCGAAGACTCGTGGACGGGCTATCGCGCAAGACGTCGATGAGTACTCTTAGGAATACGGCGCGAAGATTGCGTAACCGAACTACGAACAACGAGAGCGAGGAGTACTCGGACCAATGGATCCTCAAGTTCGCGCGTTAAGTTAGTCCAGATTCTGTGCCGGCACGGTTGGTTCCCCGCGAAACCACGAATTCGATAGATGAGATCAGCCAACCCTTTTCAATGGTAGAACTCTCTCTCGCACTCCTTTCGTGTGGCAATACGGCTCCAGGGGCTGATAGGATCAAGTTCAACTTGCTTAAAAACCTCCCAGACGTCGCAAAGAGGCGCATGTTGCACTTGTTTAATCAGTTTCTGGAACACAATATTGTACCGGCTGATTGGAGACGGGTTAGAGTTATTGCCATTCAAAAACCTGGTAAACCCGCGTCCGACCACAACTCCTATCGACCCATCGCGATGTTATCTTGTATTCGAAAGTTGTTGGAGAAAATGATCCTCTTCCGTCTGGACAAATGGGTTGAGACGAATAACCTGCTTTCAGATACTCAATATGGTTTCCGTAGGGGTAAGGGAACGAACGACTGTCTCGCGTTACTTTCCACGGATATTCAGTTAGCTTTTGCTAAAAAAGAGCAAATGGCTTCTGTATTCTTGGATATCAAGGGGGCTTTTGATTCAGTATCTGTTGAAGTTCTTTCAGATAAACTCCACGCTTGTGGCTTTTATCCATTAATGAATAATTTTTTGTACAATTTTCTGTCAGAGAAACATATGAGCTTTTCTCATGGAAACTCTACAGCTTCCCGATTCAGCTACATGGGTCTCCCCCAGGGATCATGTTTAAGCCCCCTTTTGTATAATTTTTATGTCAAAGACATTGACGGTTGTCTAAGGGACAACTGTACGTTGAGACAACTTGCAGATGACGGCGTAGTGTCTGTCACGGGACCCAATGGGGTCGATCTGCAAGGACCCTTACAGGATACCTTAGACAATTTGTCTACTTGGGCTCTAGAGCTAGGTATCGAATTCTCTACGGAGAAAACTGAGTTGGTAGTTTTTTCAAGGAAGCATAACCCAGCACAACCGAAGCTTCAAATTTGGGGTAAGCCGATAACTCAATCCATGTCCTTTAAATATCTTGGGGTCTGGTTCGATTCAAAGTGCACCTGGAGATCCCACATTGAGTATCTGAAGCGAAAATGCCAGCAAAGGATCAACTTTCTCTGCACAATTACCGGAACCTGGTGGGGAGCACATCCGCAAGATCTTCTAACGTTGTACCGGACAACGATTTTGTCGGTTATAGAATACGGTAGTTTTTGTTTTCAGTCAGCGGCTCGGTCGCACATCATCAAACTGGAACGTATTCAGTATCGGTGTCTTCGTATCGCGTTAGGTTGCATGCACTCGACTCATACCATGAGTCTTGAAGTGCTGGCTGGCATGTTGCCACTCTCGGATCGGTTTACAGAGTTATCTCTCCGGCTCCTCACCAGGTGTGAAGTTATGAATCCCCAGGTAATCGAAAACTTTGAGAAGCTTCTCGAGTTGAATCCTCAAACTCGCTTCATGACTTTGTACCATTTGTACATAACACAGGATGTCAGCCCTTCGCCGAATATTTCCAATCGTGTTTGTTTCTCTGACTTCGGAAATTCGGTTCATTTTGATTTATCCATGAAGCAGGAGCTTTATGGAATCCCAGAGCATCATCGTCCTATGATTGCTCCGGTAATATTTGCTGCAAAGTTTGGCCAAGTTGATTCCACTAAATCGTTCTTCACTGACGGATCATTGATAGAGGAGTCAGCAGGCTTTGGTATATTTAATGAAATTTATAGCGCCAATCGTAAACTTCAAGCTCCTTGTTCCGTATATGTCGCTGAATTAGCGGCAATACACTTTACGCTAGAAATTGTTGCCTCACTAACACCGGATCAGTACTTCATTTTTACGGATAGTCTCAGTTCTATAGAGGCTATTCGCTCCTTGAGGCCGGTAAAGCACTCCTCGTATTTTCTCATGAAAATACAGGAGCTTCTAAGTGCTTTATCTTCGCGTTATTTTATCATCACCTTTGTATGGGTCCCATCTCATTGTTCAATTCCGGGCAATGAGAGAGCGGACTCGCTTGCAAAGGTGGGCGCTATAGAAGGCGATATTTACGATCGACAAATCGCCTTCAACGAATTTTTTACTATTTTTTGTCAACAGTCACTCGTCAGCTGGCAGTATAAATGGAGTAAAGGAGATTTGGGGCGATGGCAACATTCTATCATCCCTAAGGTGTCGAAGAAATCTTGGTTTAGGGGAATGGATGTGGGTCGAGACTTCATTCGTGTCATGTCTCGCCTCATGTCCAATCATTATTCTTTGAACGCTCATTTATACCGTGTTGGGCTGAGCGACAGCAATCTCTGTGAATGTGGAAAAGGTTACCAGGACGCAGATCACATTATTTGGTCATGTGCCGAGCATCGTGGAGTCAGATCTGAGCTTTATGATTCCCTTAGGGCTCGAGGTAGACAACCCAATGTACCGGTTCGAGATATCTTGGCTGTACGTGATCTGGAGTTTATGAAACTAATTTATGTGTTTTTGACTAACATTAGCCTTAGACTGTAGTTAGTTTAACATGTATGTATACTTTTAGTTTTTTTTTATCTGTGTTTGTGAGTTTTTTTTTCTTTCTCAGATATGTTCAAGTCAAAAGAAAACCAAAAGATGTATAGTTATAAGTTTTTTGACAATTCAGAATTTAAAATAAATGTGTTATGTAAACCATACTTAAAATTCCCGCCCATCTTCCCATCCTTAAAATTGTTATTCCTATTAACCTCGAGACGGCCGCGAGTAATCGGTTCTAACCTTCTAACTTTAGTTTTAAGATAACTGATGTATATAAATATGAAAACTTGGCTCTGTAAAGTTGATTCGATTGAGCCTGTACAAATAAATGATTTAATAAAAAAAAAAAAATTCCATGCCACCAAGCCCCACCCTATGCGTTTGAATGAGAAAATATTGAGTTTCTGAGAGAAATTCCTTTTTTTTTCCACAACTTTCTTCCACAAATCATGCAAAACTAAAATGGGCTAAGGTCTGATCCTTGACAAATATTCAGAATGTCCTAGAGGAATTATTTCAAGGTCTTTCAATAATATTCCATGCCCCCAACCCCCACCCTTTGCGTTTGCATGAGAAAATATTGAGTTTTCAAGAGAAATTTCTTTTTTCTACAACCTTCTTCCACAATTCATGCAAAACTAAAATGGGCTAAGGTCTGATCAATGAAAAATATTCAAAATGGCTTAGAGGAATTATTTCAAGCAGATACCGAGCCCTCAACACCCACCCTTTGCGTTTGAATAAGAAAATATTGAGTTTTCAAGAGAAATTTCTTTTTTCTACAACTTTCTTCCACAAATCATTTCAAACTAAAATGGGCTAAGGTCTGATCATTGACAAATACTCAGAATGTCCAAGAGGAATTATTCTGAGGTATTTCAATAATATTCTATGCCACCAACACCCAGCCTATGCGTTTGAATGAGAAAATATTGAGTTTTCAAGAGAAATTTCTTTTTTTCCACAACTTTCTTCCACAAATCATGCAAAACTAAAATGGGCTAAGATCTGATCCTTGACAAATATTCAGAATGTCCGAGAGGAATTAATCCAATGTATTTCAATAATATTCCATGCCGCAAACCCTTACCCATTGCGTTTGAATGAGAAAATATTGAGTTTTCTAGAGAAATTTTTTTTTTCCATTACTTTCTTCCTCAAATTATGCAAAACAAAGGGTTGGGTTTGGGGCAAGGAATATTATTGAAATACCTTGGAATAATTCCTCTAGGACATTCTCAATATTTGTCAAGGATCAGACCGTAGCCCGTTTATGTTCTGCATGATTTGTGGAAGAATGTTATGGAAAAAAAGAAATTTCTCTCAGAAACTCAATATTTTCTCATTCCACCGCAAAGGGCTGGGGTTGGGGGCATGGAATATTATGTAAATACCTCAGTATAATTTCTCTAGGACATTCTGAATATTTGTCAAGAATCAGACCTTTGCCCGTTTTAGTTTTGCATGATTTGTGGAAGAAAGTTATGGAAAATAAGAAATTGCTCTTGAAAACTCAATATTTTCTCATTCAAACGCAATGGGTGGGGTTTGGGGCAAGGAATATTATTGAAAAACCTTGGAATAATCCAACTTGGACATTCTCAATATTTGTCAAGGATCAGACCTTAGCTCAGTTTAGTTTTGCATGATTTGTGGAAGAAAGTTGTAGAAAAAAGAAATTTCTCTTAAAAACTCAAAATTTTCTCATTTAAACGCAAAGGGCTGGGGTTGGGGGCATGGAATATCATTGAAATACTTCAGAATAATTCCACTTGGACATTCTGAATATTTTTCAAGGTTCAGACCTTAAAAATCTCTTGGATCAAACTTGAGCTTATTTTAGTTTTATATGATTTACGTATAATTTTCCAAGGATTTTTTTTCACAATTTTTTTCCACAAATCATACAGAACTAAAATGGACTAAAGTTTGATCCTTGAAATATATCCAAAACAAACCCAGCCCTCAATCCCCACCCTTTGTATTTGAATGAGTAAAAATTTAGTTTTCCAATGATATTTTTTCATAATATTCTTCCACAAATCATACAGAACTTAATTGGGCTAAGCTTTGATGCTGGAAATATATCAAATATGTCCTTGAAAAATCAGTTTAAGGTATATTTTTGTTTAAGAAAGTTGTAGAAAAAAGACATTTCTCTTGAAATCTCAATATTTTCTTATTCAAACGCAAAGGGTGGGGGTTGAGGGCTCGGTTTATTCTTGATATACCTTAAAATGATTTTCCAAGGACATTTGCGTTATTGAATTTTCAAGAGAAATTTCTTTTTTCTACAACTTTCTTCCACAAATCATGCAAAACTAAAATGGGCTAAGGTCTGATCAATGAAAAATATTCAGAATGGCTTAGAGGAATTATTTCAAGAAAATACCGAGCCCTCAACACCCACCCTTTGCGTTTGAATGAGAAAATATTGAGTTTTCAAGAGAAATTTCTTTTTTCTACAACTTTCTTCCACAAATCATGCAAAACTAAAATGGGCTGAGGTCTGATCCTTGACAAATATTCAAAATGTCCTAGAGGAATTATTCTGAGGTATTTCAATAATATTCCATGCCCCAAAGCCTCCCCCCTTCCTCCTTTGCGTTTGAAAGAGAAAATATTGAGTTTTCAAGAGAAATTTCTTTTTTCTACAACTTTCTTCCACAAATCATGCAAAACTAAAATGGGCTAAGGTCTGATCAATGAAAAATATTCAAAATGGCTTAGAGGAATTATTTCAAGAAAATACAGAGCCCTCAACACCCACCCTTTGCGTTTGAATGAGAAAATATTGAGTTTTCAAGAGAAATTTCTTTTTTCTACAACTTTCTTCCACAAATCATGTTAAACTAAAATGGGCTAAGGTCTGATCATTGACAAATACTCAGAATGTCCTAGAGGAATTATTCTGAGGTATTTCAATGAAATCCATGCCCCTAACCTCCACCCTTTGCGTTTGAATAAGAAAATATTGAGTTTCTGAGAGAAATTTTTGTTTTCTACAACTTTCTTCCACAAATCAAGCAAAACTTAAATGGGCTAAGGTCTGATCCTTGACATATATTCAGAATGTCCTAGAGGAATTATTCTGAGGTATTTCAATAATATTCCATGCCACCAACACCCAGCCTATGCGTTTGAATGAGAAAATATTGAGTTTTCAAGAGAAATTTCTTTTTTTCCACAACTTTCTTCCACAAATCATGCAAAACTAAAATGAGCTAAGATCTGATCCTTGACAAATATTCAGAATGTCTGAGAGGAATTAATCCAATGTACTTCAATAATATTCCATGCCACAAACCCTTACCCATTGCGTTTGAATGAGAAAATATTGAGTTTTCTAGAGAATTTTTTTTTCCATGACTATTATGCAAAACAAAGGGAGGGGTTTGGGGCAAGGAATATTATTGAAATACCTTGGAATAATTCCTCTAGGACATTCTCAATATTTGTCAAGGATCAGACCGTAGCCCGTTTATGTTCTGCATGATTTGTGGAAGAATGTTATGGAAAAAAAGAAATTTCTCTCAGAAACTCAATATTTTCTCATTCCACCACAAAGGGCTGGGGTTGGGGGCATGGAATATTATGTAAATACCTCAGTATAATTTCTCTAGGACATTCTGAATATTTGTCAAGAATCAGACCTTTGCCCGTTTTAGTTTTGCATGATTTGTGGAAGAAAGTTATGGAAAATAAGAAATTGCTCTTGAAAACTCAATATTTTCTCATTCAAACGCAATGGGTGGGGTTTGGGGCAAGGAATATTATTGAAAAACCTTGGAATAATCCAACTTGGACATTCTCAATATTTGTCAAGGATCAGACCTTAGCTCAGTTTAGTTTTGCATGATTTGTGGAAGAAAGTTGTAGAAAAAAGAAATTTCTTTTAAAAACTCAAAATTTTCTCATTCAAACGCAAAGGGCTGGGGTTGGGGGCATGGAATATCATTGAAATACCTCAGAATAATTCCACTTGGACATTCTGAATATTTTTCAAGGTTCAGACCTTAAAAATCTCTTGGATCAAACTTGAGCTTATTTTAGTTTTATATGATTTACGTATAATTTTCCAAGGATTTTTTTTTCACAATTTTTTTCCACAAATCATACAGAACTAAAATGGACTAAAGTTTGATCCTTGAAATATATCAAATATGTTTTTGGAAAAAATCAAAAACAAACCCAGCCCTCAATCCCCACCCTTTGTATTTGAATGAGTAAAAATTTAGTTTTCCAAGGATATTTTTTCAAAATTTTCTTCCACAAATCATACAGAACTTAATTGGGCTAAGCTTCGATGCTGGAAATATTTCAAATATGTCCTTGAAAAATCATTTTAAGGTATATTTTTGTCGAAAAAAGTTGTAGAAAAAAGAAATTTCTCTTGAAATCTCAATATTTTCTTATTCAAACGCAAAGGGTGGGGGTTGAGGCCTCGGTTTGTTCTTGATATACCTTAAAATGATTTTCCAAGGACATATTTGATATATTTTGGAGATCAAACTTTAGCCCATTTTAGTTCTGTATGATTTATGGAAGAAAATTGTAAAAAAAATCCTTGGATGACTCAATATTTTCTCATTCAAATACAAAGGGTGGGGAATGAGGGCTTGGTTTATTTTTGATATGCTTAAACATGATTTTCCAAAGACATATTTGATATATTTCAAGGATCAAACTGTAGCCCATTTTAGTTCTGTATGATTTGTGGAAGACAAGTGTGAAAAAAAATCCTTGGAAAATTAAAAGTTTTCTCATTCAAATGCAAAGGGTGGGGATTGAGGGCTCGGTTTATTTTTAATATACCTAAAAATGATTTTCTTAGGACATATTTGATACATATCCAGCATCAAACTTTAGCCCATTTTAGTTCTGTATGATTTGTGGAAGAAAATTGTGAAAAAAAAATCCCTGAAAAATTAAATGTAAATCATATAAAACAAATATATATATTTCCCTAAAAACTATTATCTACCTACTACCTACTTTATACTACCTACTTCCATTCAAATGTCGAGGACAATATTTTCAAATCATGAGTCTGTTTTTGGCTTTAACGCTAACAACGTGTATATTTTGCAGTAGTTATTTAATCAAAAAAAAAAAAACCGAAAAGAATTGTTTGTGATAATATGGAACATAGGAGCATCGTATTACTTTTTGATCCAAAAGAATCTCAAATAGTCAATGCAACAAAAGAATTTGAATCTTTAAAGGCAAAATATAATATTGATCTTGCTAAAGAAGAACGAGAACTTCAAAAGTGGAAGTACGTAGCACAACATTTTTACAATGCGTGGCAAAAGGCTCACCGCAAACAAGAGTACTTTGAGAAATACAATAAGGACTGGCTCGACGGTCATTTGGAACTTGCAGAGTACATCGCAGAAACACCTTCAACGTCAATTGGCCTTGGACGTCCACAAAAACAATTTGATGAACTTAGTGATAGAAGTAAGCGAAGGAAAACCGATGAAATGTTCGGCGATGATGTTGACACAATAGTAAAGGCTCTTTTAGCCCCAAGAAAAATTGCAAATAGACATGGCAATATATAAATATGGCCATATATAAATATGGTGAATTTGATTTGCCATGTTCTAAAAAATCGTGAAAGTGCATCTAAGATGTTAATGACTCTCCAAGATTCACATGGAATGATGTCCCCTGAAGAGGCATTCGAATATTTTTTAGACTGCGAATTTACTAAATATGCATATGAGCAAACAGTGAAAATGAACCCATCAAGGTTTCCGAGCTATCATGTAATCAAGAGCATGAAAAAAGTTTGCTCACCTTTAGCCGAGGCAATCGATGAATCATCATCAAAAATACAGGTAGGCATAAATATCCACATGTTTTTCTAGTACACCAACTTTAAATGTTTCTTTTTATTTCAGGTCAAATTACAGGCACTCATGAATCATACAGCAGAAAGAATCATTCAGGTCATCGATGCGGAAATCATCCAACAAATGAATACCAACGATGACACAGAGCTGGTCCTTTTAAGCAGCTGGCTCTACGGGCTATTCACAATACCACCAAGCGCTATCAACACCAACTCAAAAGGATGACAGTGACGTTTTTTCAGTGACAAGAACTCCTATACAACTTTATTATCAGAACAACAAGAAAAGCATTTTGTGGCATAATTTAACACCCCAATGCATTCGGTTCTGTAGGCCAGTTATGCAGGAATTTATCAAAGAACCAAAAGAGATGGTACTCAACACCAAGAGATATATTGAAAATCAAATAAGTGAGCTTGTTCCAGTAAAAATCCAATTATCGAATAACGAATTTGTTTTAGTTGATTTTATTTTCGTTATGAGTATGATCGACGACAAAATTCTAAATTATGTAACCGATAATTCTCCCATGTCCAACTGTCCAATTTGTGGAGCTACTCCAAATGTAATGAGTGATGTAGAGGTAATACTTATTTTTTAATCAAATTTTAAGTGCCATAAAAATAACATTGTTTTTTTTTTTACTTTACAGAAGCTTGAAGCAGCATACGAATCGAACGAAGATGCTCTTCATTACGGCATAACTCCACTGCACGCTTTGATGCGATTTTTTGAGTGTTTATTACATATTTCCAACAGGATGGAAATTAGAAAGTGGAAGATCACGAAGGATTTAAAGGTCAAATATCTTGATCGGAAAAAAAAACTCGGTATTGAAAAAATGTACCAAGCATTCGGAGTACACGTTGATCAATCCAGGGTAGACAAATAATTCTGCACCAAAACACCTGATTTATAAAACAATACTCTTATACAACCAAAAAAAAAAAAAAGGGGGGGGGGGGGGGGGGGCAGAAAGGGCTTCCACCTCCACCTCTCCTATTTAATCTTATGCACAGCAATCTTATTCTTGTTTTGATTTGCATTTGAACTGCCCCTAAAATTAAAAACAAACGTTCAAGTTTATTGTTCAGGAATACATAGCTCATTACTGGATTAAATATTAGTTACACCTTCCGGATGCGATGAAAATACATAATTATGACTAATTTTATGCTAAACTTACTAGAATACTATCAAAAAGGCGGAAAAACCAAAAAAATATTGTTGGCCACCACTTTGTATGGAGCCGCCCCATAGTGCAATTGTGGGTCAGCCATTAGTGTACTCTTTTTCGTTTCTAATGCCTGGGACAGATATACAACGTACACCGTTGTACTCCTTTAGTCTAGTACGTGTTTTTTTGTACTGGATTAAAGTATTTGACAGTTCGTACAACGGTCAGCGTTGTATGTCTGTCATAAGTATAATTCACGTATTCGGGCAAAGGCAGCATATTTAGAATTGCATCTAAATATTTTGATGGAGTGTTGCGCATCGCTCTCGTTATAACAACGGATAGTTGTCGTTGAAGTTTAGTCAGCTTTTTCTGTGCAGTAGCCTCTTTTGTTTTTGGCCACCACACAATGAAGCATACTTTAGTTTTTGATGAATTATGGATGTTTCAATCACCATTATCATGTTTGGTCTTAGACCCCATTTTCTGCCAATAGTTTTTCAACGTATCCAGAAAGCCTGCTTGCCTTACCGATTACACACTTAACATGAGCATTCATGTTCAGTTTCGCATCCAGTATCACTCCTTTAACCTGTTCACTAAGATTGATTTCTAATCCCTCTAACTGAAAATCTTTTAGATTCAACTTCCTTTTTCTGGCGAAAGGTTTACTAGTTTTGATAGATTTATGCTAAGGCCCTCCTTAAAACACCAAGACTGGGTAAATTTTAAGGCCCATTGCAATCTCTTTGAAATGATATTGTTAAACTTTCCTCTCACTCTGATGACTATATCATCTGCAAAGCCTACAACCTCGAAACCTTTTCGCTCTATGCTTCTTAAAAGATCGTCTACAACTAAGGACCACATAAGTGGTGAGAGGACTCCTCCTTGGGGACAACCTGCTCTGAAGTGATTTCTCTTTTTGCAAGCATGGATTGAACCCAATTAATTGTGCTCAACCTTTTCATAATGGCACGAGCTATAGAAGAGTAGGTAGCATTATCGAAAGCTCCTTCACTATATGTAAAGAGTTTAAGTCAGAGTAAATGAAACTATGCCGCAAACTATTAAAATCGGTTTATTCAAGTTCTTTGTACTGCCTTCGACATAAGTAAAACGCGTTCAAAAATACATCAAGGAATATAACTGATTATGAGAAATGGTACGGTAAAAGTTTTTTCTTCATTTGAGGGTTGGTATAACCCATTCGTCCCACACGGCCTTTCCTGACCTCACTTCCGGCCCGTTGTTGTTCTCTTCGAACCTTCCCCTTCATCGCCGAGTTTCAAAACTTCATACCGATTGTTCGGTAGAATGTTGACGATATCGTACGGGCCAAAATATCGTTGTTTCACTTTCTGTCCGACCCCGAACTGAGTTCTCGGTATTGCTAGAATTTCATCAAACTTCGTTCGCATTTTTACTCCCAACATCAACTGAAACGGAGTCGTTTGTATCGCTCGTTGCCAACTGTTGTTTAAGCATTGCTGAACTGGGATAACGTGCTTAAACCATTCATCGGGTTTCGCCATTGATAACTTGGTCAACATGGGAATTATAATGCGGGGCACCCTCTCAACTTGACCATTACCTCGTGGGACTACGATCACGATTGTGTGCAGATCAATACCTTCTTCGACACAGAATTTTTTGAACTGCGTTGACGTAAACGCCATTCCACGGTCACATATGATCCGTATTGGATTCCCAAAAATGTCCGTTATAATATGGAGCTTCTTTACTACCTCCTCGGTTGTTGTCGACTTAGCGGCAAATAACCAAACAAACTTAGAAAAGGCATCGATTGCAGTCAGTATATAATTATACGACTTCCTTGTTGACGGCATTGTACCCAGATGATCTATGTGCAGAGTATCCATCCGAACATCACCTTTCGAAATGGGTTGCAGCTTACCTTCTGGTTTCCCTCTCTTCATCTCGCCCTCTCTTCATCAACGCCAACAGGGAACTCATGCTGCAATGCACCGTTGAATCTTCGCCTCCATCGCAGGGATATTGTAGTCAGCCTTAATCCTTTCCTTAGTTTTCTTCACACCGAAGAGCCCTTTCTCATTTGCCGAACGAATCACTTCCATTTCCATTGCTTCGGGAATGTATACACGTCGGCCTTGATCCGTTTCCTTGTAGAGTACACCATTTGTAACGGCACATTCTTCTGCTAATCCTCCCTGCTCAAGGGCGATCTTGATGGCTTTCATTCTATTGTCGTCATTCTGCGCCACTCACATCCTTGCACTCACCGAAGCAGACAACGTTAAGACACTCGCTCCCGATAGCGCGTCGACAAGAGGCATCTTGTCTCTTGACCGATGTTCAACCGTGTAATCGAATTCCACTACAATTCCAGCCCAGTGGGCGACACGAGGATTTACCTTCTTCTTCAACATGGAATCCTTAAACGCCATGCAGTCGGTAACTACCTTGAATGTTTGACCCAGCAAATAGCAACGAAACTTCTTCACAGATTCAATCTCTGCCAAAGCTTCCAAATCGTACGAGTAGTAATTTTGTTCAGCTGGCGTCGTCAAACGACTATAGTAATAGCATGGGTGTAACTTACCGTCATCGTCGGATCGCTGCATCAAAATACCTGCTAAGGCCATCTTGCTGGCGTCTGTATGGACCTCCGTGTCTGCTTCCACTCTGAAAACTCGTAGGATTTTCTTGATTTGGTCAAACGATGCTAGCGAATTTTCGTCAGTAACGAATTCACTTCCTTTTTTCAACAGGTTCAACAGTGGACGAGCGATGTCAGCAAAGCAAGGCACAAACTTCCTAAAGTAGCTCGCTAACCCGTAGAAACGTTGCAGTTGCTTCACAGATGTCGGTAGAGGAAACTGTTTCATCTTCTCGATTTTTCCTGGTGCCGGTTCCATTCGACCATCCTAAACAGTATAACCGATGTACTCTACCCGACGTTGTAAAAATACGCACTTTTTCCAGTTGAACACCAATCCTACCTTTTCGGCGACACTCAACACTTTCTTCAACAGATCGAGTCCTTCTTGCTCCGTCTTGGAGGGTATAATAACATCATCTACGAACACCACTACCGTTCCATAATTTATCAAGTCTTTGAGCACTTCACTGATAAATCGTCCGAACGGAGCGCGTAAAAACTCGTACTGCCCTTCACTGGTAACAAATGCAGTGTACTTTCTGCTACTCTCTTGGATTGGTACATGAAAGTAGGAGTTTTTTTTTATTCACTTCGCGAAAATCAACACAAACTCGACTTTCTTTGGTACCACTACTACAGCACTGGCATATTAATTGTCAGACGGTTGGATGATGCCGTTAACAAGCCATTCACTGATCTAGTTACGCACTACCTATTTTTCCAACGGAGCAAGTCGACGGGGATTATCACGAACCACTTCATTGTCTTTCATTTTAAACACCAGTGGATTTTTTGCGGTCGCGATTGTTTCCGGCTTATACTCATCTATGATTTTCATCACACTCGAACGATATTGGAACGGAACCGTTAGCTCATTCTAATTCAACTCTTCGATCCGTCCAATCTACTTTGATGCGTCTTCTTCTTCCATTACTGCAATCGGATACTTTTCAATGTGCACGCCACCAGGGGTGATGGAGACATTTACTCCGTCGAGAAAGTCCATACCAATCAATACCAATCCATACTTGCATCACCACGCCGCACACAGCTTCCACCTTTCCGCCATAGCCACGAACTTTTAGGTTAGATTTCTCCAACTTAGGTCTACTCTTCTCAATATCAGCCCACAAATCCTTTCGAATTAACGAAATGTCACTTCCCGTATCAACAACAGCATATAGCTCGTGACCGTTTAGGTTAACACTGACGCCTGGTTGAGATTTGCTCACTTTTCCGATCATGTTCACTTTCGCACCCTTATTCTTAGCATTGCGTTCTTTTTTTTTCTTGCTACACTCTTTCGACAGATGTCCAAAACCGTTACACGAAAAGTATTTGGGGCCCTCTCCTTTCTGTGGGCAATCGCTGGCAACATGCGTCGGTTCACCGCAGTTGAAGCAGTATCGCTTCGATTTGGCTTTCTCTCTCGGTTTCTTCTCGTCATCCTTCGAAGCTCGTCGGCCACGTCGCTGGTTTGAGCGATCATTGGTTCGTAGTTTCTTATTGGATCTCTCCTGTGTCTTCTCGTACGTTATCAGTTTTTCTTTCAGATGCTTGATGATGTGTGCTTCGTAAAGCATTGAACGATGGTACTCGTCCTCTGTCACACCATCTGCAATGTATTTGCAGATGCTCGTTTCGTCCAGATCAATAGCCATAGATATTCGCTACATTTCGAGGATGTAGTCTCTCATCGGTTCAGATGCCTTATTCTTTCGTGCTGATAATTGCCGATGCTCTCACGAGAGGGGCAATTTGGCGAATGTGTTCAGGTTGCGTTGAGTAAAAACATATCGGTTCGCCGTTACTATTAACTTCTTCCGGAGCATGATCAACTTTTGTTCATCAGTCCAGTATGCAGCAGCTGACATTTCTTCAAATTGGCGAATCCACAATTTTACGTCTTGACCTTCCTCAACACCGAAAGATTCAATGCTGTCCTCTACGTCACGGAAGGAGTACGGTAGACAGGTTTTGTGTACTTTCTTTGCTTGTTTCGGTGTAGAGTGCAAAGAAGTACGAAATACATTACCATCATCGCTGCTACTGTTCACTTCGTCATTATCGTCGTCGCTGTTATGGGCTTCCACACTGTCGGAGGTACCACCCACCTTGTTGCTGTCATCGACGACATCGTTGTTCTCGACGATGTCATAGCTTTTCTCGTTCGTCTATGCTCTGACGACCGTCGTTTGCATGAGTGTTGGTGTTATAAGCAACGATCCGCTTCGCCAACTCTTCTTTGTTGCCCCTCGTCGGAAGGCCTCGGCTTTTACACTCGCGCTCTAATCCGATTTTCGTAAATGTGGCACACAAATCTACCTCCGGATCAGCCATCTTGAATTTTTGGCATCAACTTTCGTCACAACTTCAATGTCCGATTTTACAAGTTTTTCGCACAGATTTCACTAAAACTCCATCGCGGCTGAGCCCCCATGTAAAGAGTTTAAGTCGGAGTAAATGAAACTATGCCGCAAACTATTAAAATCGGGTTATTCAAGTACTTTGTACTGCCACCGACATAAGTAAAAGGCGTTCAAAAATACATTAAGGACATAACTGATTTTGAGAAATGACACAGTAAAAGTTTTTTCTTCATTTGAGGGTTGGTATAACCCATTCGTCCCACATATATTTAAGAAAGAGCAAAGTGCTATTTCTTTTACCGATAGAGCCGTTTCTACTGGTAACCAAACTTAAACTCAGATAATGGATACTTGTTCATGTAATTTGTATTAATATAATCATTCAACAAGCTTTCCAAAGTCTTTAACTAAACTGATGAAAGACTAATGGGCCTGTATGATTTAAGAAGCGCCTTATTTCGGTATGAAGATAATTTTTGCTGCATTTTTGACAGTATTTTGTTTACACAGTTCACGGTTTTTTTTTATCGTTGTTTTACAATCAATTTTTCGATAAACCATTGGAGTTTTAATTCGTTATTCGACCGTCTTTCGTTTTGTTTGTTAATTTGCTACGTCGCGATAGTACAGGTGTGAAAAAAATCGAACTGTAAGTGTAATAAATCGTTAGTGAAGTTCAGTGAATTTTTGTTGTGATTGCGATCAAAGTGCCATTGTACCAACTCCCAACGCAATTTTTTTTCCTGGGACGACATCTGGTTGTCAAATAGGGTACTATTATTTGCACGCAACTGCCAGCTGAATAACACAACGGGAACATAGTATTAACTGCCATACGTGTTGCATATCTGTTGGCTGCTGTTCTCGCACTCTAGCGTCAGAATGGAATCGAAATGCTTGCAGTGCACTGAGCCGGTGAAAACCCTGAAGTTTATGAAATTCCAGGGTTTTTGTGAAAAGGTTGCTCATCTCGAGTGGGTTTCCTTATCTCATCCAAACATGGATTTCATCAACGAACAACCTAATTTGTTCTGGTTCTGCAACAGCTGTTCAGGAATAATGAATTCCAAACCCGTTCGGGATGCCTTTGCGGCATTAAATGATGCATTTCGAAATCTGAGCGAAACACATCGCTCGGCTTTGGAAGGAGTCAGAACAGAGCTAGAAAAGAACAGGGAGCAAGTTGAAGTTCTTGCCACGAAGATTTCTGCTGTCCCCGTTACTGCTCCTGCTACTCCCGCAGCCCCCGTTCTACCTATTGGATGGCCTAGTCTGGTTCGAAAAGCCAACAAAAGGACGTTTGGTGCTGCCGGGCTGATATCACCCGATATGCCTAGCCTGTCGTACGGCACAAAAAAGTTCTCTGCTAATATTGCAGTGATCTCTACGGTTCCCCCAGAACCAGAAAAATGCTGGGTGTTTCTATCCCGTATTGCAACAAATGCAACGGAAGATGACATTCTCGCTCTAGCAACGGAATGCATGCCCTGCGATGAACCTATCGAAGTCAGAAAGTTGGTGAAAAAGGATGCCGATTTATCGTCCATGCGGTTTATTTCCTTCAAAATTGGGGTTGACGAAAAGCACCGGGAGGTGGCCAGATGGTGTTTTTTTCCATAAATTTGTCAATCATCAAGATAGGAAATCCGGACAGGGGTTTCTGAAAACACCTTGCTTGAATTAAACTGCCATGCTTGCCCAATGCTGGATATCATCACACAACTGGGATGCACACTGCAAGGCACCAAGGGAGCCCTCAACCACTCTGACCCAGTCGAGCCGAATACCATCCAACATAAATCAACCATTCGTTCCAGCCATCCAAGTCATCCCGGACCTGTGGTCAGAGCTCGGGGGTGGGTCTCCCGACCTGAAATTACAGGGAAGTATGTGTGTTATAATTTTAATTCTGTTCCTGATGCATTCCTGATTTCCAGTCAACAACCAAATCGAATGGTATTTGATGCTGTGAATGTTCAACCTCTGCCCTGCTGTTTAAATCTGGGACGCACAATAGACCGGAAGTCCCTGGTCCCTCTAGCCCAGTCGTGCCGATTCCTGCCAGCGTTCAGCATAGTCGTCCTAGACCTGTGGCTGGATGTGGTTCTGGGGACTTCCAGCTTGCTTCTACAGGCAAGTACTATCAATATATTGAGCATTCGCCGCCTGATACCGATAAAATTTTCAGAATTTTGGGCGACGTTAACCTTCGTGCTGAGCAGGCCGGTTACTCGATTCCGTGCCATAAGCAGGACGTCATGATCTATTACAAAAACGCCGGTGGAATAAATTCTGATGTCGAAGAGTACCGACTAGCTGTATCGGATCTTAGCTATGACGTTATTGTCCTGTGCGAAACGTGGCTCGATTCCCGAACGCTTTCCAGTCAGGTTTTTGGTCCTGACTATGAGGTTTTTCGTTGCGATAGAAATTTCAACAACAGCCAGAAAAAATCTGGTGGAGGTGTTCTTGTTGCTGTCCGCCGCGGATTGGAGGCGAGCGCCATCGAGAACGATTTATGGAGCTGTGTGGAGCAAGTTTGGACGGCTATCAATCTAGGTGATCGCACACTATTTCTGTGCGCCCTGTATATTGCGCCTGATCGAGTTCGGGATTATGATCTCATTGATACTCACTGCCGGTCTGTTTACTCAGTTATCGAGAGTGCGACTCCAGTTGATGAGATATTCGTTTTCGGCGACTTCAATTTGCCTGGCGTTTCGTGGAGGCCATCCCATAGCGGATTTCTATATCCAGATCCTGACGATTCTACATTTCATGCAGGTGCTATTGATCTTCTAGACAACTATAGCGCAGCAATGCTTTCTCAAATCAACTATGTAGTAAACGAAAATAACCGCAGTCTAGACCTCTGCTTCGTTAGCACTCAAGACAAGGCTCCATTCATTTCCATGGCTCCTTGTCCATTAATTAAACCAGTTCCGCACCACCCTCCTCTGATTGTCACTGTTGAAGACCAACTAGTTCACGATTTTGACGACTTTCCTGCTGCGGTTTTTTACGACTTTCGTAAAGCTGACCACCGTAGCATTATAAATGTGTTATCTAACATGGATTGGGAGAACATTCTTGATCCTGAAGACGTTGAGGCTGCAGCGCAAACTTTTTCACATGTCTTGGCATATGTCATTGACAGACACATCCCGGAAAAAACTCATCGCAATGTTTCTCGCGCTCCCTGGCAAACGAGCGAACTACGACGGTTGAAGTCAATCAAAAGAGCAGCTTTGAAAAGATTTACGAAGTATCGCACGCTCCCTCTGAAACTTCATTATGTGCGGCTAAATCACATGTACCAACGAGTCAGTCGCCATTGCTTTTTGCATTTTCAACGCGGCATTCAGCGCAAACTCAAACTGCACCCGAAGTCCTTCTGGAACTACGTGAACGAGCAACGTAGAGAGTCTGGCCTCCCATCGTCTATGGAATTCAATGGAGAAGTTGCTGCCACTCCTGAAGATATATGCCGCCTGTTTTCCGACAAATTTTCCAGTGTATTCACAGATGAGCTATTGAGTGACAACGATGTTACCCTGGCAGCTATGAATGTTCCTGTAATCGGTCAAACGCTCGGTGCAATTGATGTCAACGTGGAAATGATATCCAAGGCCGCGACTTCACTCAAGTCGTCCTTCAACCCTGGACCTGATGGTGTTCCATCCGCGTTTTTGAAGACGTATATAACTAGCTTATTAGTTCCACTTCATCGTCTATTCTGCATGTCCCTCTCCAGCGGCATATTTCCATCCTGCTGGAAGTTTGCGCATATGTTTCCTGTCCATAAAAAGGGAAGCAAACGAGCCGTTGATAACTATCGAGGTATTACATCGTTAAGTGCTGTATCGAAGCTTTTCGAGCTAGTTATTATGGAACCGTTGCTCTCTCATTGCAAGCAGTATTTGAGTGCTGATCAACAAGGGTTTACTTCTGGTCGCTCTACAACCACTAATCTGCTGTGCCTGACTTCGTACATTATCGAAAGCATGACTGATCGGGCTCAGACGGACGTTATATACACCGACCTATCTGCGGCATTCGACAAGTTCATGCAATTGCGGTTGCTAAGCTCGACAGGCTTGGTGTAAGCGGTAATCTTCTGAGTTGGTTCCGCTCGTATATCACGGGTCGCCAATTAATGGTTGCCATAGGAGATTGCAGATCAGCTAGCTTCCCCGCCACATCCGGTATACCTCAAGGAAGCAACCTGGGACCATTGATTTTCATACTCTACTTCAATGACGTGCATCTGGTTATCGAAGGTCCTCGCTTATCGTATGCAGATTACCTCAAAATCTAATTAAGAATCTGCTCGATTGACGACTGCCACTTTCTTCAACGTCAGCTGAATGCGTTCGCCAGTTGGTGCAATATCAACCGAATGGTAGTGAACCCTTCCAAGTGCTCCGCTATCACGTTTTCACGAAAAAAACAACCGATTATGTTCAACTACGACCTGCTTGGTTCGTCAATCGAACGCGTCAATCAGGTAAAAGACATGGGTGTGATCTTAGATTCGCAGCTATCATTCAGGCAACACATCACATATATTGTTGACAAAGCGTCAAGAACCTTAAGATTCATATTCAGGATAGCTAAGAACTTCTCCGACATCTACTGTCTGAAACCACTTTATTGTTCTCTGGAACGATCGTTACTTGAGTATTGTTGTGCGGTTTGGAACCCAAACTACAACAACGGTACTGAGATAATCGAATCAATTCAGCGTTGCTTTCCCCGTTTTGCGCTTCGTAGATTACCTTGGAATGATCCATTTCGGCTACCCAGCTACGAACAACGTTGTCAACTGATCCTGAACCTAGAGCTGCTTCGTACTAGAAGAGACACAAGCAGAGCCTTGATCGTCGCCGATATCCTGCAGAGTAAGATAGATTGCGAGGCTCTCTTAAAGCAAATCATCCTGTTCGTTCAACCTCGACCGCTTCGTTACAATCTTATGTTAATGCTGCCTCTGCATCGAACAAATTATGGAGTACACGGTGCGATTTCCGATTTGCGAGTGTTCAACAAAGTGGCATCTGTCTTCGATTATCAAATCCCAGGAGATGCGCTTCGTCGAAGGTTTTCATCTATTTTTGCAGGCAGGAATAACGGACTATGAGATCAAGACTTATTATTTATTATTAAATGTTTTTATGTTATGACCATGATAAAATGTGTAACTGTAAATTTTGTATGTATGTATGACAATGTATTTTTAAATGATTAACATCATTGGGGCTACACCCAGCCTGTTGATGAAAGAACAATAAATAATGTCCATGAAGACAAAATATGGTTGAGTCTCAAACGTGCCTTAAATATCTCAATTAATGGCGACATCAATACTGCTTCGCTGTTTTTCAGCATTGCTGGAAATATTCCATCCGGTCCTGCAGCTTTTTAAGGCTGAAAAGATCTTCATGAATTTTCTATCCTGATTTTCGTAAAGGCGAGGCCAAAAAGTAGATTTCACATTGATTTGTGGTTTTTTTTTAACACTATACATATTTGTTGGTAGTTGATAGTAACTCTAAGACCATACGATCCAACGGGAGGGGGGGAAGGGGGGGTGTTCGTATCTGGGTAATATTTTGATATCAGAGAGCGTTCCTATTTGGATTTAGCCACCGACTTTCGTTTCGGGTCGTTCATAAAAAGTTAACACAATATGACTCAAATTTATTCTCGCACCGGTTTCGTTTCGCTAAATATTTCGTGCAGTGTATAGTTTGAATACTCTTCCGTATAGGTTTTTGACGGTCTGTTTGTCTCAAAGATTGGATCTTGAGAAACATCCAGCCAAGCCCTGCAAAGCACTTCGTTCTCTAGTTGCGTCCAATTCCTTCCACGGGTTTTTTTTTGCACTATTTATTTAACGACATAAACGTGAAATCAGCAAATAACAATTTTAAAACAAATCGGAAACACTCAAATTGAAATGAAAGTCTTCCAGATGAAGATGTTATGTTAAGGACATACACGATGGAATCCCCTTATGGCAGGAGCGATGGCTTCCTCATCCACACATGCACACTTTGGATTTGCTCAACAAAATATGCCAAATTAATCCACTCACCTGCAGCAAATCATTGCCATACTGCTAATAGGACAGCAGAACATAATATTTAATCAGTTCACACTGTTTATTTCACTGAAAACACTCTGAATTGATCAACTAGTGCTCATATCCACAGAGCAGGTAATTTTTTGTCCTCTTTGTTTACCGTTTTAAAAGCAGGATCTGCTTTTTATTTTCTCACAAAAAACTGTATTGCCACTTCCCGTAGCCACCTGAACACTATTTGCTTTCACTGAAAGATTAATTACTATCGCGCTCTTGAAAACAGTAGACGAAAAAACTGTTTAATTAACGAGAATGGTGCAAAAAATCAGCAGCCGGTCTCAAAACTACGCGTTTTGTTTTTTTCTAATTTACACTCAGCTGTGCGTAGGCAAGTGTTGTCAGCAACTGTTTGCGCGAGTGTGCTGGACTGATAAAAGTTTTGATTAACGAGGTAAAAAATGCCGCGTCTTACTAAAAGAAGAAAAGCGACTGTTTTGCGTTTGGGCTGCTTTGGGCTAAAAAAGTGATATGAAGTGCTCATGATCCCTTAACGTGGACATTCGAAAACCCGTGTAAAGTGGTTTTACTTCACCGTCAACTGATGCTGAATTTCATCGAAAAATAAGTTCCGGAGAAGAATCTGTCGGCGAATCTTCCGACTTTACAAATGACGTTCCTATACCTGGCCCAAATGATACTGGTTATGAACATCCCGGTCATACATCCCGGTCATACCCGAATCCGATGGTGAGTGTGTTTTTGATTTGCTTTGTATTTGCTTGTTGATTTGTTTGTTGTTTGGAAAGAAAAGGTAAACAGCTTTCATTCCCTTCCTTTTCCTTGGAAGCACGAGCCAGGGGTAGGGGAGTCTGGGTTGACTTGATCCCCCTTTTTCGTTATGGATATATCTCAGCAGAAAAAACGAAACTTGATGCGGTTTTTTCACAGGCTCATGTTCTATATTAACCCTTATGTGTTCGACAAAAAAAAACACCTTTAAGTGTTCGACATGGGTACCCGGGTACCCAAATTCATTGTGCGCCTGATGGTAATATACACACTATATAAAAACATGGGATTGAAACAAATAGGCAAAGACGAAAATACTTGGACCGAAGTTAATTTTTCAACTTAAATTTGCGTGGTTTTCCAGTAAACTTAAATTTTGACTAAATATTGCCGATACCAGTCATCT
The DNA here is from genome assembly GCA_024533555.2 of Aedes koreicus. Lineage (NCBI taxonomy): Eukaryota > Metazoa > Arthropoda > Insecta > Diptera > Culicidae > Aedes > Aedes koreicus. The sequence goes on along the minus strand of JAHHFK020005073.1, from coordinate 395,902 downwards.
AAAATCAAAATTTGAACGCTCTGGATCCATTAAATATTTAAATTAAAAATAACTGGGGATCAAACAAGCCCAAACTGCAGGTGCAGCCTCCACTTACTTATTGTAGCTCATACCTCTTACTTAAAGTTACAAGCTCAAATCTCAGACTTGCAATGTAGCATTGAACGAGTGCCCTATGACATTTCACATTGAAATTTTGAGATTCTCATTGAAAAGGTACTTTACAGGGCCTGCCATTTGATGAGGTGGGAGAAAATATTTGATCAGATCCCATATATGTTTCAAAGCAATTCCATGTATATTAATATTGTTTCTCTTTTTCAGCTATTTCAGAAGATAATTCAACCTTACTCTTGATTAAGAAGAAAGAGGTAAAGGGTAAAGTTTCGGAACGCGCCCTAACCATGAAGGCATCCATGGGATATAAAATCAAGAGTGATATTGTTGTTCTGGATAAAAATAATATTGTCGAAGCACAGGCGTCAATGCACATCTGTAAAGCACATAAATGCATAATCATTTTTGTGTACAGCAATGACCATACTAATTACGTCATGCATGAAGTAATTCTTAATGAATCGTACTTTAAAACAAAAATTGAAAAAAAAGTACAATTATTTTTTGAAACAAACGTGCTGAAAAAAGTGGCACATGATGAGATTTCTATCAAAACGTAAAGTAAATACGTACATTAAGCAAATCAAATCTATTCATTTTTATTAACATCACAAAATAAAATAATATCTCTTTATGTTTGTGGTATGTACCCAAGTAACTTCAAAGTGTTTCAAAATAAGAGATCATTATTATGAGTAAACAACATTCAACTGGATTCGTATGAAAAAAATAATAAAAATGTGGCAATCGAATTATGTTGTATAACATGAGCTGTCGTTGGTTGTCAGAGTTCAGTATGACGTGAAAAGGTCCCTGGAATCAGTTTTCAAACTGCAAAAATCCCATTTATTATCTCAGATGCATAATTTAAAGCACTTTTAATACATTTTATGTTTCAGCTATCTACGCAAAGACTCATTCGATAGTTTATGATTGAAATAAGAACTGAACATTAACGTTTAAAATTCACCAAAAATTTGTAATATTTTTTAATATTTAGCTTGCTAATTATGCCCCAGAATCCCCCAGCCTTTAAAAAGAATTCTTATTTTGATGCTTCATGCTTTTTAAGAATGTGAATATTGTAGGAAATAATTAAATGGATGTACTGTAAATCACAAAGAAAAATTAAAATTACTGGCAACCATGACCGTTTTGCACCAACATTATCATATGAGAGCAAAAAGTGTTTGCACTACTACATGCATGTTGAATATTTAGGATTCGAGGGAGTTTCACCTTAACTTTTCAACTTGTTTTGCTTATTTTTCTTCAAATAGCAACGCTCGACTTGGCTGGGTAGGGTTGTCAAATTTACGAACCGGATGCTCACGGAGCGAGCAAATTGTCATTTTCCAACCCGGTTACCAACCACCGGTTCGGTGTCGAGTTGTCAAACAGGGTAATAATTTACCGATATTACCGTATTGGTGCGGTTGGTCTTAATGGGTTGAAATAGAACAGATGTGGAATGGTACGGATTGTAATAAGGTTTTGAAGAGATTTGTAGCTTTATTTGTTAGGTACGGATTACCAAAAGTTATTTGACGGGGGTCCTCCTTTCAATGCATATGACTTTGTGGACTTTCTATAGCGGCAGGGAGGTAAGGTTCTCAAGAGTCCACCGTGTAATACTTTCAGCAATGTGCAGGCTGAAAAGATGGTGAGAACTGTAAAAGATGTACTAAAAAAATCATAATAGACCCAGAATTAGCTCCTACTGATGTGGAGGATCGGATTTATCTGTTCCTAATCAATTACAGAAACAATTGCCTTTCTATTGAAAGAAACTACCCCTCTCAAATGATCATTTCCTACAAACCTAAAACAATGTTAGGCTTACTTAACCCAAAATCTGAATACAGATCTCACTGCGAGAAGAACCTGTACACGATGACATAATTAATGAGAACCAGCGCATGATGCTTTTAACACGAAGGATTGCGGGAATGTCCCGAACCATTTATCAGTTTAATCCCCATCTCACAGCTAAATGCGATTTTGTGATCTTTGCAAAATCAAAATTTTGCTTTTTGATTTTGCTTAACGCTATTGTCCGTCACAATATGGCCAAGAAATGCTTTCATTGTAATGAAATTGTTTTTTATATAGCTGTATTTTGAGATCAGCTTGCTCTAATGCTGTAAAGATTTTCGTCAAATTTTCAATGTGCTCTTGAAGCGACACAAAGAATATAATTTTATCGTCCATATAAAAAAGACAACATTGCCATTTTCCCGATTTGTCCAATATTTCAGTTATATTAGTTAGTGGCTACGTGTCGTCTATAGTTTTCTCGTTGAGCTTTCTAAAGTCAACAACTGAACGCCACTTATGTTGTCCAGATTCGTCTAACTTCTTTGGTACAATCCAGATTAGAGAGCACCAAGGAGATATACTATGACAAATAATGCCTCGTGATAGCATTTTTGATATTTGCTTTTGTACTTCTTTTTTATGGCAATAGGGATACTTCCCACGAGTACAGCTTTCTTGCTATAGCCAGTTTAAACTGCATCGACTGTCTCTGTGTGAGCCGAGCTACCCGAAATGTAATGGCAACAGGGCATGCATACGAAAATGCTGTATTAGAACAGTCAACGCTACGCCAGCTTTGCTGGAACCAACATGATCCAAGTCTGTGTTCCATTTGGCGAATTTTTACTTAAACTTGACAGATGAGTTTTTTCCCTCCTTCAAAAAATTCTAAATTGTTCCTGGTCCAATTGAAGTGTGACTTGGTGGGCTTAATTGAATGGTTTGTTGTGGTTTGCTGTTTGATACCGAGTAATCGTGTCCGTTTCCCGTTTTGGCCGGGTGATTTTAGTCCCAGTCATCGTTAATCGTCCGGCGTTTATTCATTATTTCATCCGGAAATTCGAATCACCTGCAATTTATAGCCAGACTCGTCGATTGTTTCATTCACGTGCCGATCTGAGTCTGAGAGTTCTTATCCGCAGATAAAACAAGGCATTCGATGATTTGAGATGTTATTCTCATAATTGAATCTAGATAAAAACACTTGGAGGACGGGGATGTTCTTTTCAATTAATCATGTTGGCTAACTAGTTCAGACTGATTTATTATTCAAGACATTTGCTCGTCGAACCACGAGCACTCGCATACATACATATATCCTACCAGGAGAAACCTGGCCAACCAGACGTAAGATAATTCCAAGTACTACATAAGGCCACGAGTGCTGACAGTGCATGAGCACATCGTGGGACCAAAATGCTCATACCTCGTTGCACGGCGTGTGACTTTGCAATCAAATACCGAACTGACTGTGACTGATGAAATCAAATACCGAACTCAGCAGCAAAGCACAGCCAGTGTTGCCAAATGTTCAAATATACCACACCTTCCCCCTTAGGAAAAGAAGGGTGGCAGTTAATTATTCTCTCTAGATGATGTCCAAACTTCTCTCGCATTATATTATTTTGTATTTTTTTATGCTTTAATTTGAATTAATCGTTTTGTTTGTTTGTATATTTGAAATGGAATAAACTATAACTTAATTGTCCTTCAATGGTGATTTCATCCCAATCATTTCTTTGTTCATTTAAAAATGTTCTTAAATATTCACTTAAACGATTTTAGATGTACTAGTCATTGATCTAGTTAGTACTGCCATAATTGTTATTTGTTTTAAATCGTCCGAATTCAGTCTGAGTCGGGATACAGCATCCGCGCATACATTAGATTGTCCTTTGATAAATTCAATATCAAAACTATATTCATCCAAGTCAAGTCTCATTCTCGTTAACATGGGGCTTGGGTTTTTCTTCGTAAGTATAGACGTCAACGGTTTATGATCAGTTTTGATAATAAAACGTGTACCAAATAAATATGGCTTAAAATGATTAACTGCCCGGTGAATGGCAGTTAATTCCTATTCGATGACAGGTTTGTGAAATTTTCCTTTGGTAAAGGATTTACTGGCAAAAGAGATTGGCAATTCACTATCACCCTGCTTTTGCGCTAAAACTGCACCGCATGCTATATCCGAAGCAGCGGTGGTTAAAATAAATGGTTGCTGAAAATCTGGATACTGTAAGATTTTTGGTTCAGTAAGAGATTTCCTCAATTTGTCGAATGAAGTTTGACATTCCTCTGTCCATGTAAATTTGACATTTTTTCTCGATAATTTATTAAGAGGTGCCGTCAAATGCGCAAAATTTTTGATTTATTTACGGTAATAGTTGCAAAACGCAACAAACCGTCTGACATCGTCTGCAGTTTTGCAAACGGGGTAGTTAACAATTGTCTCAAATTTAGATAAATCGGGAAGGATTCCTATAACGATTGTTCCAGAAAGTATAAGCACACCTTATTTTAACGGTCACTTTGAATATAATGAAATATTTCAACATGTTTTGGCTGCGTCCTTTTGTTTGCACATATCTGAATGACATAGCATCAAAAAAGTGCTCAGTTTTGTGTTACCTATCAAAATGCGCGGTCTTACTTCGGAACAACGAAAAGGTATCATGCACAAATGGTGCACTGTGAGCGGACTCTCCTTGAGAAAATTGGCCAAGGAGAGGGTGTAAGCGTCGAAGCGGTACGATCTGCGATTTGAAAATATAGAGAAGAGTGTACGTTTGAAGATGCGCCGAAGAGTGGTCGGAAATCCGGTCCTGTTAGTCCGGATATCAATAAAAAAGATCAGAGATGCCTACATACGAAAACCAGCGACTTTCGTTCGGGATGTTGCGAAAAAACTAGGGACCTCGTCGAGTAACGTCATGCGTGCCAAAGAAAGACTTGGGCTAAAAACATACCGGAAGCAGAAAAACTCCAAAAGGAACCCAAAACAGGCCGCGTTCGTGAAACAACGGGCCCGCAAACTTTACGATTCGTTATTGTGTAGAAATTCTGGGTGTATAATAATGGACGATGAAACGTATGTGAAACTAGATTACAAAACGCTTCCCGGACCACAATTCTATACTGTAAGCGAAGACAAAGACATCCCCGAAACGGAGAAGGCAATTTTTACCGAAAAATTCGGTAAGAAGGTTATGGTTCGGCAGGCAATATGCGAGTGTGGTAAAAACATACCGGAAGCAGAAAAAACCCAAAAGGAACCCAAAACAGGCCGCGTCCGTGAAACCACGGGCCCGCAAACTCTACGATTCGTTATTGTGTTGAAATCCTGGGTGTATAATAATGGACGATGAAACGTTTGCGAAACTAGATTACAAAACGCTTCCCGGACCACAATTCTATACTGTAAGCGAAGACAAAGACATCCCCGAAACAGACAAAGACATCCACTATGCGAGTGTGGTTAAACATCTAGTCCGTACATCACAACGGAGACGATGAACACTCAGAAATACGTTAAGGAATGTCTCCAGAAGCGATTATTGCCGATGATCAGGCAGCACGAAGGTCAAGTAGTGTTTTGGCCTGATTTGGTGTCATGTCATTACGCAAAGAACACTCTAGAATGGTACAAAAGTCAAAATGCATGTTTCGTGCCGAAAGGCGAATCCTCCGAACTGCCCGGAGGCACGGCCAATCGAGACTTTTTGGGCTTTAACCAAAGCAAAGCTTCGAAAATTCATAAAACCAGCGGACGAAATCCAAAAATTTAAAAAAGATTGGCCAAAAGTGGTCAAAATGGTGGGAAGTACCACTGTGCAGAAGCTAATGGGTCATGTTCGAGGAAAAGTTACGAGTCTTGGCTATGATTAAATATTTTGATTAAACGAGAATAAAATATCATGTAAAACACAAATACATATATGACTAAACTAAAAATAACATGACTTTTTTGTTATTTTGAAAGTGTGCTTATATATTCTGGAACAGTCTTCATCTTTTTTTTTTTTAATTAGTTCGTTTATTTGTTAGGCTCAGACGTGTGTAACACTTTACAGAGCCGATATTCAATATTGTTATTAACAATGTATAATTTTTCAATTTTAGTAAAATGGGGTGCCAATTACTCGTGGCTACCTCGAGGTTAATGGGTCACATTATCGTTTGGAAGGGGCTAGGCAGGTTATTTATTGAGGGTATTATTTGCTGCTCATGGTTGCGACATCTAATAAATCCACGGTCCCGGCAGTCCGTTTCAGGAACTAGGCCGCAGATGGGTGACCACTGCTTGCTGGGCAGGTACAAGTAGCACGGAAACAAAAGGATAATATAACTGGGACACAATGGCAGGGAATTTACTAGACTGGAGGGGAAGGGGTGATTACACTCTTAGATCAGACAAACAAAGGAATTCGTATGTCGCTTGCATGTAGGGGTGATCACGCATTCTCAAAACATCTCTTACCTCGCGGGAGGGTTGTCTACCTAGGGCCACTAGGGTATCCAATAGTCGTGCTCTGGAGGCATCATTACCCGGGCAATGCCAAACTGCGTGATCGATGTCAGCATAACCGGTTCCGCACCTACATATGTTGCTATCGACGAGGTTAATTCTGTAGAGATGTGCGTCTAGCGAGTAGTTGCTCAAGTAGGACATAAGTTTTGACATCACACGAATGAAACCGCGACTTACATCCAGACCTTTGAACCACGATCTCGACGAAACATTTGGAATAGTGAAATGTAACCACCGCCCAAGAGAATTACTTGTCCAAGCGTTTTGCCAACTTTGAAGAGAACTCTGACGTACTAATGGGAAAAATTCATCATGTGAAATTCTTCTTTCAAAAATCTCGCCTTCTTTTGCACCCACCATTGCTAGAGAGTCCGCCTTCTCATTGCCTGGAATTGAGCCATGCGGACCCATGCAAAGGTAATTCTAAATGATCTTTCGACCAACGCACACATCTGCTCCCTTATTTTTCAAAGAAAGTAAGAAGAGTGCCTCACTGTTTTCATCGACTACATCGACAATAGAACTGAGACTATCCGAGAAGATGAAATAATTGTCTATGAGCATGTCGGAAATAATCCCTAATGCGAAATTGATTGCAGCAAAGTTCAGCAACATATATGGAACAAGTTTCCTGAAGTTTCCGGATGTGGATCCCTCAATGCGCGACCCATCAGTGAAAATTCTTATATTGCAATTGACATGTTGGTACTTTTCAATGAAAATATGGGGAATTAAAATAGGTCGAAGTTGATCTGGAATTCCTTGAATAGCCTGTTTCATGGAGAGATCAAAATCAATGAAGGAACTGTGATAAAAAAAGCGTACACTAGGAGAGTTATAGCATGGAAAACTAATATCAGATGACATATAGTTAATATAGATTCGTAAGAATCTAGACTGGGTACTCAATTCGAACATTTCTTCGAAGTTTTCAATCACAAGGTTGTTACTGATTCCACACCTGATCAGTATTCTAGATGAGAGCTCCCAGAAGCGGTTCTGTAAGAGTTTTACTCCTGCCAGAACCTCTAGGCTCATATTATGCGTTGAATGCATACAGCCAAGGGCAATACGTAGACAACGATATTGAATGCGTTCCAATTTGATGAGGTGGTTGTTTCTTGCCGAGAGGAAGCAAAAAGAGTCATATTCGAGAACTGAAAGAATAGTTGTTTTATAGAGTTTAATGAGGTCTTCCGGGTGAGCACCCCACCATGTCCCGGAAATTGATCTAAGAAAATTTATCCTTTGTTGACATTTCTGTTTCAAATACGCAATGTGAGTACTCCTAGTGCATTTCGAATCAAACATGACTCCAAGGTATTTGAAGGTTAAAGATTGGGTAATGTCTCTTCCCAACAGCTTGAGACACAGTTGGGAAGGCAACCGCTTTCTAGTAAACATTACCAATTCGGTGTTATGCGGTGAAAACTCGATCCTCAAATTTCTGGCCCAGAAGGACAGATTATCTAGGGAATTTTGCAATGGTCTTGGCAAGATTTCTGCACGTCTAAAGGAAATTACAGCATCGTCTGCAAGTTGTCTTAGCGTGCATCTATTTTCCAAGCAGTTATCAATATCTTTAACATAAAAATTATAAAGCAAGGGACTTAAACATGAGCCTTGGGGTAAGCCCATGTAGCTAATTCTGGAAGTTGTCAGTTGACCTAGATTGAAGGTCATTTGTTTTTCTGACAGTAAATTATACAAAAAGTTGTTTAAAATTCCTGGTAATCCACTACTGTGCAGACTATCTGCCAGTATATCTATGGAAACTGAATCAAATGCGCCCTTAATATCCAGAAATACTGAAGCCAATTGCTCCTTGTGAGCAAAGGCCAGTTGTATATCAGATGAAAGCAACGCTGCCTTAAACATGATAGCATAGAGATCGGACGGTATGAATTGTTATCAGACGCTGGTTTCCCAGGCTTTTGAATAGCTATTACTTTAACCTGTCTCCATGCGGGTGGAACTATGTTTAATTCCATGAGAGTGTTATACAGGTTAAGTAATCATCTTTTAGCGATATCGGGGAGGTTTTTTAGAAGGTTGAATTTAATCATATCGCTTCCCGGAGCAGAGTTGTTCGATGGAAGAAGTGCCATTGAAAATTCCAACAATGCGAATGGTTCGTCCAGAAAACCGTTACTTCGGGTGGTATCCCGTAAATTCGGTTGTGTTGGGACAGAGTCTGGACAAACCTCTTTAGAAAAGTCGAACATCCATTGCATGGAGTATTCTTCACTCTCATTGGAGGATGAGCGGTTTCGCATATAACGAGCTTTTCTCCAAAGCGTTGTCATCGAGGTTTCTCTAGATAGTCCCTCTACGAACGAACGCCAGTAATTGCGTTTCTTTGCTTTGAGAGAGTTTTTAACTCAGCAGCAAAGCACAGCCAGTGTTGCCAAATGTTCAAATATACCACACCTTCCCCCTTAGTAAAAGAAGGGTGGCAGTTAATTATTCTCTCTAGATGATGTCGTCCAAACTTCTCTCGCATTATATTATTTTGTATTTTATTATGCTTTAATTTGAATTAATCGTTTTGTTTGTTTGTATATTTGAAATGGAATAAACTATAACTTAATTGAAGGATACTAAGAAGTTTACTTAATGCTTATTGAAATTCGTGTTGGGAAAATTTCGGGAATGCGCTGTGCGTGTTGCAAATGATCACCTCCTCGATAGCATACGTTTTACTACAGATTTTGGTGTTCTTTTCTGGTTGTTATACAAACACAACGCAGCCTTAGTTTCCCGTTTCGGGTCCTTTCTATCCGACCTTTTCCTCTAACAATTCACTTTAACTTCTATTTAATTCCAATTCACACTATCTACTTTTTATGCCTAGTTTCTATAATAGCTTTACTATTCACTATTTCTTCTTTTTATCCTCTTCTATTTACTTCTTAAGCTGACGTATATCCTCTCAGTCAGCTGTCGTGCCTGTCATGCTGCGTACCGATTTCATCCAGCGGTGTAACCGGGACTCACTACAAATCCGGTGACGACTGCACAGTGGGTTCGCCAACATTCCCCTACCCGTGTAGTTCCGGTTCACCTGACGCTTCCACTTCTCCTGATCCATCACGAACATCCAACAGTGCCAGCTTGGTGGCCGGTCTGCTGATCGTTCCTTTCGACGTGTATATCACGGCGCGTCGAACTTGCCCGTCCTTTGCCTTCGTAACATCTATGATCCGGCCTCGAATCCAACCGTTCCGTTTACCGTTGTCGACTGCCACCACCAGATCACCGGGTTTCAACGGTTTCACCGGCTGGAACCATTTGGTGCGTCGTGCCAACGTTGGCAGATATTCCCGGATCCAACGACTCCAAAACGTATCGACCAGGTGCTGCGCCAGTTTCCAACTATCCCTAAGAATTGTAACATCTTTCACCATATCTCGAAGAGGTTGGTTAACGCCTTTCGTTCCGAATAGCAGGAAGTGGTTTGGCGTAAGTGCTTCCTGTTCTTCGTGATCTAGAGGAATGTATGTAAGCGGTCTCGAATTAATAACCGATTCAGCTTCGAGCACCACGGTCTCCAGGACCTCGTCGCTGGGATGGTGTGGATGATCTGCGATCGCCGCCATGGCCGTCTTCACAGACCTTACCATGCGCTCCCATGGGCCGCCCATGTGGGGGGCCAGTGGTGGATTGAACATCCACTTCGTTTCCGAATTAGTGAAGGTTGTTGCACAGTGATTGTAGATTACTTGGATCTGTTGTTGTAGCAGATTATTTGCTCCAACGAAATTGGTCCCGTTGTCGGAACAAAACGTCGTAGGTGATCCTCTGCGCGCCACAAATCTCCTGATGGCCATTACACATGACTGAGTGGACAAGCTGTGCACAACCTCGAGGTGCACTGCTCTGATTGACAGGCACGTGAAAAGCGCTACCCAACGTTTGACTACGCTACGACCTTGCTTGACGAAAACTGGTCCGAAATAGTCCACCCCAGTATGTGTGAACGGCCGTACGAAAGCAGTCAGTCGAATTGCTGGAAGTGGGGCCATGATCGGTGGCCGTGGTTCCGACTTTTGGATTCAACAGTGCTGGCATTGCTTAGCCACCCTTGCAACTACCGCGCGTAGTTGAGGAATCCTGAATCGCTGTCTTATCTCGTTGACCATTGTTTCATGGTTTCCATGTAAATAAGGAACGTGATAGCTTCCTACAAGCAATTCCGTCACTCGCTGACCTTTAGGGAGGAAAATTGGAAACCTCGTGTCTTCAGTTACCATTGTTGCAGCCACGATTCGGCTATTCATCCGAAGAACTCCATCGTCGTCGAGCATCGGAGACATCCTGTTCAGCGCACTCGATCTACTGATCTGCTTCGGTTCAGCATCAGGGTGTTCTTTGTTGTAGGTGAGCGTTGCGTGCTCGTCCGCGTACTCCTGCATCTGCGTCTGTCGCCAAATTAGGACTTCCGCCTCCTTCAACTCTTCTTGCGTCAAGGAAACCTCCGACTTGATTCCTTGGAATCTTCGGATCGCTCTGACCACGTACCCAGCTGCACGGTGGAGCCTCGACCATCTGGAGAACCGTTCCACGTTTATTAATGGTTGTGGCATGATCTGGTGATGAAGAAATACTGAACGGAGATCCACCTCTGTAGAAAACTGCTCTGTTGTATCTGTATGCCAGGTTTCAACTGTATCCCTCAGGAAGCTCGGTCCAGTGTACCAGCAGGCTTCTGGATTAAAGGTGGGACCGTCTCCCCATTTCGTGGCTTGGTCTGCTACATTAACCTTGGTCGGAACTTTGTGCCATTCATCCACGGTAGTCGTGGACAAAATCTCGCCCACTCGGAAACCGACGAACTGATGGTAGCGGCGAGTTTCGGATCGTAGCCACGCGAGGACTGTTGAAGAATCTGACCAAAGATATCTTGCGGCCACTGGTATTGTCAATGCCTTGCAGATACTATCCAGCAGTCGAGAACCGATTAAGGCCGCTTGTAGCTCTAGCCGCGGTATTGAAAGGGGCTTCAACGGTGCTACCTTTGTCTTTGCTCCTATCAGCGTGCACCGTGGTGCTCCACTAATGCAGCTACGAAGGTACGCAACGCACGCGTACGCATTTTCACTCGCATCCACAAAAACGTGTATTTGCGAGTCCTTCGGTGTGACTCCGGTTCAGGAAAAGTAACATCTCGGTACATTAACTCCCTCAATTTTGACTAGTAGTCCGCTCCATTTGTGCCAATCTTCCAATATTTCTCCACTGATTGGTTCATCCCAACCTGATCCAGTTTTCCAGATTCGCTGCATTATCATCTTCCCGTGAACAGAGAAATGCGCCACTAGTCCTAATAGGTCGAATAGTGTCATGATCGCTCGTAGCACTTGGCGTTTGGTTGGTGCTTCTTGGTGTTCCAAAATGTTTCGTACTTTCTCGTTCAAGCAGTTATCGAAGCTGAAAACATCCTGCGATGGTCTCCACACCATGCCAAGCACTCTTTCGACACTGACTTCTAGATTCATCGACTTGTCTTGGACTTTACTGCCTTCTCCAATACGCTCTAACACTTCGTTGGAGTTCGAAACAAAATTCCTAATCTCCATGCCGGCCATGGAGTGTACATACTTGACTTCTTGTATTAGTCTCACTGCTTCGTCCACCGTATCCACGCTATCGAGATAATCATCTACGTAGTGGTTTTCGATGATAGCTTTAGCAGCTTCGGGAAATTGCTCGGCATACTCCTCTGCGTTTTTGTTCTTCAGGTACTGTGCAATACACGGTGAGCAGGCTGATCCGAATGTAGCTACATCCATCACAAAAGTTTGTGGCGGCTGTTCCGGTCGCTCCCGAAAAACGAATCTCTGCGCCTGCCTATCTCTCTTCCGAATTAAGTACTGGTGGAACATTTCCTTTATGTCTCCACTGAAAGCTATATGCTTCTGTCTGAAGCGCAACAATATGGTAGGTAAAGTAGTCAGCATATCCGGTCCTTTCAACATCATGTCGTTAAACGACACGCCTTCGACTCGAGCCGCCGCATCCCAGATCAGCCTTACTTTTCCTGGTTTGCGTGGGTTACACACTACCCCAAGTGGTAGGTACCACACACGACCAGATTCCGTAGATTCTAGCTCCTCGGCAGTTATGCGGTGAGCATATCCTTTCTCAAGGTATCCGGCAATCTGTTCCCTCACCTTTTCATTTAGGTATGAGTCCTTTGACAGCCTTCTCTCTAAGGCTTCCATTCTGCGAATGGCCATAGGATAGCTGTTTGGTAGACAAGGTTCATCATATCGCCACAGCAGCGCGGTCTCCATTCTTCCATTGACTCTACGGGTGGTTTCTTGAAGGATTTGTAGCGCTCGCTTATCTTCCTCCGATTGGGGACTTTGCTTGATGCTCGCTTCTTCGATCGCCAGGAATTGCCGGAAAAGGTCGTGAAGCTCCAACTCCTTTTCGCTTTGCTCCACGTGAACGTTCACGTTCGCTGCATCTCTAGTATCGCTGGCATACCGCCCATACACGCACCATCCCAGTCGAGTTTTTGCTGCAATCAACTCTCCAGTACCGCTTTCTCGACTCTTGAGTGCACTGATCAGTCTAGCGTTGTCTACTCCAATAATCAACCTTGGAGTAACTTGGGCGTAGCCGAGCAACGGTATTTTCTTTAGACACGGATGATGCTCACATAGTTCTTCATAATTCACGGTTTGGCTGGGCAGCTTCAGTTGTCCCACCGTTCTTGCTTTCAGCTGGAATTGCTTCTTCTCGCTTATTCCTGCGATCGTGATTTCGATTCGCTGCGATTCCTTTTCGATCCTTGTTACATCTCCCGTCCAACAAAGATACAATGGCTCCATGGGTCCTTCTATTCCTAGTTGGCTTGCCACTTCAGCCTCCAACATAGTCGATGAGGATCCATCGTCAAGGAAGGCGTAAACGTCTACGCTCTTTCCGTTCCCATACAGTGTCACAGGAAGGTATCGAAGTATCGCTGAAGACGTCATTGAGTGATGATGCTGATGTACGACGTTTCTGTTAGTTGACGTTGATGCCGAAGGGGTATACGATTCTGGTTTTCTTGAGTGCAGCAATGCATGATGGCGCATGCGGCAGTCCCCAACTCCACACTCTTGCTTCGAGCGGCATGGCCATGATCGATGAGGAATTAAGCATAGTCGACATAATCCCTTCTGTCGCATTACTTTCCATCGTTCGTCAATAGTTAGTTTCTTAAATTCTCGACACTCAGCGATCCGATGGTCAGTTTTGTCACAGTGCAAGCAGGGTTTGGCAATTGTGTTAACTGATTCCTTTTGATGCGCCTTGTTTCTTTCTTCCGATTCGGGAGTCGAAGGAGCTTGTTGGTGTACGAACAGCTTTTCCTTTGTTGGTTTCTCTCGTTTACCTTGTTCTGATCTTGCGGAAGCATGCTGCCCTGGATCAATATTCAGAGTGACTTCGCTTGCCATTGCAACCAGCTCCGCCATAAAATTATTGAAGGTTTCCAAATCGACCATATGGTAGGCACGCTTGAATGACGCCCACTGTAGCTTCAGGTTTGGTGGGAGCCTATCCACCATCTCCTGCAACAGCATCGGGTTGCTGATGTGTTGGCGCTGATTTGCCAGTATCATATGCTCGACCAAATTTCCAACTCCCATTCCAAATTTGATAAGAGTTTTAAGGTCATCGCCTCTGGGAGAAGGGATTTCACGCATCCGTTTTAAAAGCGAATAAATAATAATTTCAGGTCTTCCGTAGAGCCGTTCCAGTGTAGACATTACGTGAGAAACCGATTCTGGCATCAGCAGACGGCAGCGTACATTTTCCAGGGCATTTCCTCGAAGGCACCGTTGTAGTCTTGCCAGATTCTCCGCATCGTTATACCCGCACGCTTCTGTTGAGTTGCGGAAGGAACTGAAGAAGAGCGGCCAATCCTGTGGCTCTCCACAGAAAATAGGTAACTCTCTCGGTATCACTTGACGAGCGGCTAACTGTTCGGCTGTTGGGCCCGTTGAATAGCTGGATCGAGCTCGGTCGTGAACATTTTGCTGCATTGGCACTGACCGTACTTCAGGATTCCCGAACGCTGACGGCTGCTCAGGCCCCGGCGGTGGCACTGGCGCCAATGGATTCGCGGAAAGATGCTGATACCCCGAAAGTGGCACAAACACTGACGAATTTGGTGCCTGATACTGCTGTTGCCCCGACGATGGCAAGAGCCCCGACGTTCTCGATTCACGAAATTGTTGATGCCACAAACTTTCCAACGATTGTTGGTTTGCTGGACGGGTTTCAAGGATTGTTTCGCCAAACTCCGCATGTTGCTGATCCTGAGCCGTAAACGAAAGCTCATGTTGCCCCAAGTACGGCTGCTCTCGGGCAGACTTACTTTGATCGAAGAGTTGCTGAGGATAGGCATACTCGCTTCGTGACTGTAGATGCGAGAGCTGCACAGTTTCTTGTTGCGGAAGCGATCCCCACGAATTCGATGCAGGCTGCTGGTATCGTCCCAAGGAGAGGTGCAGCACCGGCGGAATTGCATTGTTTCTAAAGTTTGGTGGATGCTCGTTTGATTTCGCCATGAAGCTCTGATTCCCCTGTGCTTGTTGATCAGGACGCAACTGGTGCACAGATAACGAATAATTTGGTACGGTACTCGGGACTGGCATTGTTCGTGGCGGCAATTCTTTTACATTTGAAACTACGCGTGGTACTTGCCCCGGCGGTGGCAGAATCGCTGACGGATTCGTTTCATTAATCTGCTTGTGCCCCGGCTGTGGCTGAAGCATCAACGGATTTGATTCGGACCCCTGCATGCACCCGGACGGTGGTGCAAGCATCTTCGATTTCAGATCGATTCCCTGCTTGTGCCCCGGCGGTGGCAGAAGCACCGACGAGTTTGACTGGTCCCTCCGATTGTCTCCAAATTCTCTTGAGCCATCGGGAACTGATGCATTTGGTGGAGACTTATGTGCATGAAGCATTGCAGTGGGAATTTTGTGGTGAGCACCATGAGAGAACTGAACCTGCCTATCGTTTGAAAAAGCTTCTTGCCTAATGTGAGCTCCTAACTGTCTATTTTTATTATTTATTAACTTCTCTACGCATGGCTGCTTGGGTGTACTGGTTGTGCCAGCCTCGGCTATAGGCTGCAAACCAATGTTTATGTTGCTTACACTAGCTCTCACCTGTCTCGCAGTAAACTGACCTGCACCGCTAGGAGTACCGAAATGTGCCTGAGTCATACCAAAATCCGAGTCTGTTGTATCGACGTGCGTCGATAGGGAAATCACGGGTTGCATAGTACCACCCAGCTGTTCATCTAGCGGCTGTTTTGATGTTACGATGCTATTGTTAAAACCAGTCTGCTGCTGTTCTGTCGCGACGATTGACGATGCAACCGGATCCACACTCTGTAGCTCGGGTTCCACCGGTTTTCGTTGGCAGCTGACGTCCTCGCTACTCGGTCTTGATCCTTCCTGCTGATTTACCTCATCGTTGCTCGTCGATGCAATGTTTGCTGTTTTCGAATGGACTGGCACTACGACACTTGTCACGAAGCTGCCGGCGATGTTAGTTTCCGCTTGTTGATGGTTTCGATCGTCGTTCCCCAAATTGAACTTAGAATGCGCGCTACCTACTTGACCCTCGGTACGACTCACTGCGCCAATCCATCGGCCGGTGTTCTCTCGGACGATCCTGGAGCTAACTCTACTCCTGGCATTTAGCCTCTCTTCTTCTTCGCGCAACTCTTCTTCCAGTACATCGAAACGCTGCTTTTCGAAATCTGTTTCCACTTCGCGACGAAGTCGTTGAAACTTTTCGGCTTCATCCAACTCTTTAAGACGGCTCTTTCTCTCGGATTCCAACTGCTGCATCTTCAGAGCTAGTCGTGCTGCGCTCATGCTACTGCGCGATGCCGTTCCGGAATGCCTGCTCGAACGATGTGATGAAACCGTGACAACTTCTTCTTCCTCGATGCACCTCCTACAGGTGAAACTCCGATCTGCATCGGCAATCGAGTCCCTTACTCCGGCACAAGAGAAGTGTTCATACCGGTCACACTTGTCACACTGGACGAGGTTATCGGCATTATCCGGCTGATCGCATGATACACAATTGCTGTTCGGATTCATTTTCGCGGAACCTTTTTCGAGGTGATTCTAACCGCAAATAAAGTAGCAAAATCTTTGAAGTTTTGTTGGGAAAATTTCGGGAATGCGCTGTGCGTGTTGCAAATGATCACCTCCTCGATAGCATGCGTTTTACTACAGCTTCAAAGCTAAAATTTATTAGTATGGTTATCTTTTGTTTCTCAATGATTGATTTACTACTTACATTTTGGTGTTCTTTTCTGGTTGTTATACAAACACAACGCAGCCTTAGTTTCCCGTTTCGGGTCCTGTTTTAATTAATTAAGTTTCAAATTATTCTAATCATAATGGGATATGTACACTGTACCTTTCTATCCGACCTTTTCCTCTAACAATTCACTTTAACTTCTATTTAATTCCAATTCACACTATCTACTTTTTATGCCTAGTTTCTATAATAGCTTTACTATTCACTATTTCTTCTTTTTATCCTCTTCTATTTACTTCTAAAGCTGACGTATATCCTCTCAGTCAGCTGTCGTGCCTGTCATGCTGCGTACCGATTTCATCCAGCGGTGTAACCGGGACTCACTACAAATCCGGTGACGACTGCACAGTGGGTTCGCCAACATATAAAACCCCCCCCAAAATTACTTATAATGGGCGAAGAAGTCTTGACGTTGTACATGCGACACTTTGCTGAACACACTCTCGAAGAATATGGCGAAGAGATTAGCGGCTTCTGAATTTGAGCAAGCATGAGCATCGTTGTAGCGGAAAGATGATTTCTGTTTCTTCACAAAATCCCAGAAACGTGATGGGTTCTGTTTGACACTGGCCTGGATTCTTGATACGTAATTCTCGTATGTGGTTAGCATTACTGACCTGTACGATGCTCCAGCATTACGTAAGATGATTCGGTCACTCTCGGACTTTGTGAGAAAGAAGCGGTGTCGAGCTTTTCTTTGCATGTTTCTGAGCTGGCGTAGCTCTGAGGTTCACCACGGTTGGGGATATATATAGGTCGTTGGGTGTGACGAAACTAAGAAAATAATGCACTCCTTTGCTGTCCGCTTTTCAGGGCTGGAAAACCGGCGTTTTCTACTTGTAGAGCCTTTTCTTGTGTCACACCTTGTCTGTCGGTTGAGACATGAGCACTAACTCTTGTCCTAGCCTCTTATGGCTTACAGGGTGCGGCATAAAATAATGCGAAAATTTGTTCTATTTCTTTCAAATCCCATTTTCAACTAATTCAAGCAATAATATCAACATTTTCGAGTGCAGTTATCTTTATAAAGTCCTTTTAAACAAATTTATTCAATGTGTTCCCATTTTTATTAATAACATCCTCGAGCCGACGCCGGAAGCCAGAGCATGCCTTTCGGACGTAGTCCTCCGACATTGACTGCCATGTGCGTGTTATGGTTGAATTCAGGGTTTTCACACTAGGGTGTGATGTTTTGCAGGCTCGTGCTTCAACATATGCCCAAATCGAATAATCCAACGGATTAAGATCTGGACTGCTAGGGGGCCACAAACCCTTCGGCCAAAACTTCATGTTATCGTTCAACCATTGTTGGGTTCGATTGGACGTGTGACACGGCGCTCCATCCTGCTGTAGGACAACGTTTTGGTCCTCGGAGAAGTTGGCCTTCACTCAGGGAAGTACTTGCTCCTTTAAAATACCGATATACACTTCGGTATTGATTTTAACTCCAGCATCAATGAAAACAGGCATTTTCAAACCGTTGGACGCCACCAAGCCAAACATCATGACACCACCCGGATGTTTGGTTTGAAATTTGAATTTCACTTTTTCCGGAACGTTCTCCATTTTCTGCGGTGAAATGAACCGGTCCGTGCGGCTGTTGGCCACAGCATCGATGCTGAAAAGCTTTTCGTCGGAGAACAGGATTATCATTTTTTCCTTCTCCAACAAGGAAAGCAATCTCTTGGAACGAGTCACTTGTAGTTCCTTGATCCGGTCCGTAATCAAGTGGCGTTTCGCTCTGGCTCTGGAAGATGCATGCAGGTCTTCTTTGATGATTCTCCGCATGGATTTCTCCGAAATATTGGCTTCCTTTGCAAGATTTCTTATGGAACGCACCGGGTTGCGAGCAATTTTTGCACGGATCGATTTGATCACGTTCGGCGTGCGTGCAAAGCGCGGACGCCCGCTTCCCGGCTTCCGCTGCTTAGTACCATCCTGTAGGGACTTTTGTAGGGAATGTTTGGATGCAGCACTTGAAAGTAAACATAAACAAATACACTTTCGACAGAAATTAGTCACTAGCTACACGAATTAACCCAATACTCAAGTTTGAACATTTTCACATTATTTTCTGCCGCACCCTGTAGGGTTATAGCGCCATTACTCGCTGTCTGAAAAGAGAAGAAGAACGCGCCGACCCAAAGTCATATGCTCATCCCCCTTCCACCCCCCCCCCCCCCACACACACATACACTCACACATACCTCACTCGCCCACATCACTGCTTCTTATCTCTATTTGCAGGATATCCCCAAAAAGAGGGCATGCCGCTGCTTATGCCTTACTATTACCTACACAGGCAGAAGAAAGCGATCACCATTATTTACGAGTTTACGGTAATTAAGGTCATGCCGGACCATTCGGGGTGCGGTGCAACTGGCGTTGATGTTTTTTTGATTGAAGGGGCGCTCCCCTTTTTTTGTCGGGGAGTGCTATTTACATACTTTCACCACGTCTGCTGCTGACCTTTTCCCCACCCTCCCACATCCCCCTTATTTTTCTTGGAGTGGCGAGGGATTTTCCGCCGAGGGGTACGCCACTTTGCGATTGCATATTGGATCGCTGCAAATACTTATCAAATTCACAAAAAAAAAACCATCGCTCCCACTATCGCCATTAATGGCCACAGTATTATGAATCGCGAAATTCATCGCGTAATCGCGTGTCATCGTCACCGATTTTTACTCGAATCGCGAGCAGTGATATTGATGTCTGGCAGCCATTATATTTATATTCGAGCTACCCTTTTCTTTTCTGGCAACAGTGTCCAAATTTGTTTTGATTATTTCGAGCAAGTGAATCCAAGCAAGCAGGTTTTCCGAAACAAAATCAATAGTTTTGTTTATGTTTGTCTCGGTGCTAGTGGATGCAGACCGAATGAATGGCTGCCTCGAATATAGGTCTCGAAACGGCTCAGTGTCCTCATCATCATTAGATGACTGATTGTTGGTGCTGGTATTTGCGAGAGTTATAACTGTATCCTCCTGGGTATCCTCCAAAGCTTCATATGTCGAGTCCTCATAAAGTGCTGCTTATGTAGACATTCCGGTCAACGGCTCTAATTCACGAGTAGTTTTTCGTCTTTTTGTTGCAGGTTTCAGGCATTTCATCTGGTGCGATTTAACGTGAGCAACAAAGTTGAATATTTTCCAACTTATTTTTCTCTCCGTATTACACACTACTTGAGATTCGCATAAAGGGCAAGTTGACATGAAGTTTTCATAAGGGCCAATGTTGCAAACATAAACAATGACTTCTTCCACAACTTTCTTGAAAATGCAAACTCGCTCAAGTAAACTACCACTTCTATTGTAAAGGGGAACTTTTCTTCTGTACAATCGTCGTGGTAATTTACTATGATTAAGTTAGCATTCTCAAGAAACCACCCACCCCCCCACCCACATCCCACACCTACCGTGCCCCCCCCCCATCACACAATACATCGTCACAATCAACTCTCCCCCTCCCTACGCCCCCCCCCCCCCCCCACTATCCCCCCCCCCCCGCCCCCCCACCCCCACACCCCCCCACCACCACCCCCCCCCCCCCCCCCCCCCCCCCCCCTCCCCCCCCCCCCCCCCCCCCCCCCCCTCCCCCCCCTTCCCCCCCCCCCCCCCCCCCAGCCCCCCCCCACCACACCCCGTCGCCCCCCACCGCCCCCCCCCCCCCCCCCCCTCCCCCCCACCCCCCCCCCCCCCCCCCCCCCCCCCCCCCCCCCCCCCCCCCCCACCCCCCCCCCCCCCCACCCCCCCCCCCCCCTTTTTCCCCCGCCATAACACTTCCCCATCGCTCCGCCGCTTTCCTAAACCACCCCCCCCCAAACCCACACATCCGCCAACCCCGACCGCCACCCGTCGACCATCCCCCCCCCCCCCCACCAGCGGCGCCCCCCCCCCCCCAGGATCGCGCGTCCGCGCTCTCCGGGGCCGAGTCAATCTATACAAAGACCCCCAATAACAAGACACACAGGTGTCAAATTTTTCCATACATACCGTATATTTCATGCACGATAGCGCCTTCAAACAACTTCCAGAAACATGACATAAATATGTGTGTGTGATCAAGCAAAGGTTACTGTGTGTGTGTATTTGTAATCTTCTGCGCTCAAGAGAAACGTCAAAAAAAAAATCAAAACAAACTTGTACTGTGCTTTCGGATGGAATCCAAATTCTGACCATGGTAGAGAAACATTTTTGATTCACGGTAAGTTTCAGCTTTGAGACTATCGGTAGTCACCAAATGCATTCTTGTTTACACTTCCAGACAGAAGAATTACAAATTTTCCACATTTGTTGCCGATGTCGGAACAAGCTGCTGGAATTCCATCTGTTCTACTGTCAAGTTGAGAAACTGTATGCTACGGAACCTCAAGTGATCGAAACCAAATTGGAAGACGGCCCAACTGAAATTCAGTCCAGTGCGAGTGATAATGAAAGCGGTGATGTCAAATCAGAAACCCACGAAAGCGTGATTGAGGAGGAAGTACTTCTGGAAGATGATTTCGACGAAATTGGACGCGACAACGAACTAGAACCGGACGTTTTTTTTTTTTTTGAAGATTTTGATCATCATAAAAACATGGAACCGACAAACCCAAATCAAGGTTAACTTCCCGTTACCGACGAGGACATCCTTTTATATTGTCAGATGAAGTGTCACGATTGCATGCAGCAATTCGACAGTTTCACCATGCTGAAAGAACACTGCCAGATTGTTCACAATCAGAAAGGTTACGCCTTTTGCTGCAACTGTCGATTCGAGGACCTGAAAAGCCTTCGCGAGCACATCCGTGTACACGTGAATCCAGCTAGCTTTCGATGCGAGCAATGTGTGTCTTTTAGTAATAAACATTGATACAGCAAGAGAAAAATGTTAGATTTTCGATTTCTAATGGCAGCCAAAGAATCTAACACAAGCTCACAAGAACCTCTTTTCAATAGCTTTAAAGTACCTGCATATTATAAATCCAATTCAATTCAGCAGTAGATATGTTCATAATGAAACCTACATATGCCGTTGATGAGTTAATGGAACATTCTTATATCTTTGTAGGGTGGATCCTCACATAGCCAAGTTAGCAATTACATCTACCGAAGCGGCTATACAGGCTAAGGCTATACAATTACAATTACCACAAATCGTACCAAGCCTTAAAGTCTTCCGGAGTAACTATCAACTCGGGCACGTCGTAACGTGGCAAATTGAAGTAGTTCATCAAGTCTGACTTGTTCATGTAGCGGGCCCGAGCTTCAGTCCACTCTTCTTCATTCTCCATACGCCAGTCACGCATATGCGTATCAAAATCGATCAAAATCAATTCGTTCGATATCTTCAACGACGACTTCTGTTTCACCGTGGTTTGGCCAATCGTACACCAAAAGTTCCGCATGGGTGCTGATAACTTTAAGATATAGTTGCTTGTAGATGTTTTCCATATCCTGCAGATATTTGTCGTTGAGAACCATATATCCGACTTCAACTGGATTCGCTCGTTTTTTAACAAGATCCTTTAACGCATTTACAGGAACATCTAGATAAATGACCAAATGTGGTTTCATAAGTTCGGAAAAAGTATTCTTCACCAAATCGTAATAAACCGAACGGGCGCCCTTAGATATGTAGCCGTTCTTGAACATGGCTTCTACGAAAACAAAATCCGAATACACGCAACGGTCTAGCACGACTCCTTCTCCGGTAGAAAAAAGATGAGCCAATGCATCAATGTACTGCGAGTAACGTTGCATTAGCATACGAATTTGAAAAGTTGCGACATTTTTATGGGTTGGATTCTGCTGAAATTTGTTCACATTAAAACTTTGTACATTTGGTGGTAACTGCGGGTCCAGTTTGCGCAAATCGTACCCATATGAGTTAACATAGTAATTGTCCATTGTAGCTTCCGGGAAGTACTTCATTTCCAATTCGGTCGCAAGCTCCTTTGCAAATGCCGACTTACCGGCAGCGATTGGACCATCCACAACTACTACCTGTCATAAAAAACCCAATAATTCTATAAATATTTCACTCACATCACCTTCAAAATTTTCTTATTACCTTGACTATTATTGCGTGCAATGATGAAATCCTCGTCCAAAAAGTGATCTTTACAGAAACGTTTCCAGGCAGTTGTATCTCTGTTCCAATACCAATAAAAGCTAAAGTTGATGCTAAAATTATATTGCAATTGCTTGTTGGTGATGTTGAGCATCAAAAGTTCAGCTGTCAAAACAAATGCAAATCAAAACACATACACACACACACACTGATGATGGCTCTCATGTGTTCACACATACATATTCGTTTCTAATGTTTCTGGAACACGTTGAGGGCGCTTCGAACATGTCGACTGAAACAGAGAGGGAGCTGTGTGTCTTGATATTGGGGGTCTTTGGATTTTATATGAATCCCAATTGTCGTGAAGCTTTCTTGATGATGGTGCTGATGTGCTGATTGAATGTAAATTTTTCGTCCAGTATCACACCCAAATCACTGACCTGATCAACGCGCTCGAGGACATTTCCATCAATTTGGTAGTTGAAAGTGATAGGACGCGTTGATCGGTGGAACGTGATAGCAAGACATTTAGTAATGCTTATCACGAGTTTATTCATATTACACCAGGTGGAAAACACGTCTAGAAGCTCCTGAAGCCGGTAGCAGTCATCAATAGACCTCAGCACCAGGTAGATTTTTAAATCGTCTGCGTAAATGAGTACGTAGTTCGATCCTAGCAACAAAGCAGCATCGTTGAAGAACAGCGCAAATAGCAAGGGCCCCAGATTACTGCCTTGTGGAACGCCTGAATTATGATTTAACGTACTGGAAACAGCTGAATCAGGCTTTACGCTCATAACACGACCCGTCAAGTAGCTTTCCAGCCATACCACAAATCGCTTTGAT
Organism: Aedes koreicus; assembly: GCA_024533555.2. NCBI lineage: Eukaryota > Metazoa > Arthropoda > Insecta > Diptera > Culicidae > Aedes > Aedes koreicus. The sequence continues at coordinate 372,186 of JAHHFK020005073.1, read as the reverse complement.
GCACCTAGACGGGATAGTTTGCTCACAAGTATTCTGTGATCAATGACGTCAAAAGCGGCCTTCAAGTCTGTATATAAAGGGTGTCCACGATAAAATTGCCACACACAAAATTGATTCGCAAAATTCGAGTTTTCATCCGATTGCCATCAAATTTTCAGGGATTGAGAAATAACTATTAAACTTCATTTTACCATTTTACTCGTATTTTATTTACAGTCCATACGCAAATGCCCGCACCTTGGCCTTAACCCCGGCCATAAGATTCTGCACAACCTGTGAATCAACCGTTTTTTGCATGTAAACCCATACTTTCTTCAGTTCCTCGACTGTCTTCACTACCTTAGGTCGTTTAAGAAGGTGCTGCTTCATAATCGCCCAGTACTTCTCGATGGGGCGGAGCTCCGGAGTGTTGGGAGGGTTGAACATTTTCGGCACGAAATTGACCTTATTGTCCGCATACCACTTCAGCACGTCCTTGGAGTAGTGGCATGAGGCCAAATCCGGCCAGAAGATTGTTGGGACGTTGTGGGCCTTCAGGAAAGGAAGCAGCCGCTTCTGGAGGCACTCTTTTATGTAAACCTGTCCGTTCATCGTGTCCTGGGTCACGAAAGGTGCACTCCGCTTCCCGCACGTGCAGATGGCTTGCCAAACCAGGAATTTCTTCGCAAATTTGGACATCTTCTGAGTGCGGACATGCTCCGGAACGCTGAACTTATCCTTGGCCGTGAAAAACAAGTTGCCGGGGATCTGTTTGAAGTCGGCCTTCACATATGTTTCGTCGTCCATGATGCAGCATTCAACTTTCGTCAGCATGTTGAGGTACAACTTCCTGGAACGGGTTTTGGCGGACTTGTTCTGCTTCTCGTCGCGATTAGGGGCCTTTTGTACTTTGAACGTTCGAAGCCCAGCATTAGTTTTGGCCTTCTGGAGAAAACCCCTCCCCCCCCCCCCGTCCCCCCCCTTTTTTTTTTTTGTTCAACTTTTTCCCCCCTCCCCCCCCCCCCCCCCCCCCCCCCCCCCCTCCCCCCCTTCGCTGCGAGACCTTTCTCTTAACCAAATTTTATCACGCACGAGCTTTCTTTCGCTCCATTTCCGCGAGTTTTGATCACAGGACTTTAAAACTTGCAGGATGTAAATAATTCAATCTGCGTAATACAGGCACTAGTGAAGTCAAGAAGGTTCGTTGTTACAGAGCGGCCTGGCATAAATCCATGTTGATTGTCTGAAATGTATTGTTTGGTACAGCCAAGAATCGCATTACTAACGACTATTTCGAATAGCTTCGATCCCGCAGTTAGACTGGTAATTCCTCTGTAGTTCTTCACATTTCTTTTATCTCCTTCCTTGAACACGGGGAACATAAAAGATTGTTTCCAAACAGCGGGGAGCTTTTGTTGCTCAAACGATTTGTTGAAGATGTGACCAAGAGGAGTCGCCAAGGGAGCAGCACGGCGACAAAAGATAACAGCCGGTACACCATCAGGCCCGGGCGAATACGAGCTTTTCGGTTTCCTAGAAGCAGCAATGATCATGTCCGAAGAGATGGAAAAGGTGTCCAGGTCAAATACATCAGCAGGTAAATTGGAAGCTGCCTCTTCAGCTTCTTGTTGAGATGTGAGCCCAGCGGAGAACACAGACGTGAAATGCTTGGCAAACAGTTCGCATGATTCTTCAGCTGAAGATGATTCTGATTCGTCTAGAAATACATTTGACGGTATGGAAGAGCATCGCCTCTTAGAATTCACAAAACTCCAGAAACTTTTTGGGTCTCTACGCAAGCCAAATTGTACACGCATAAGATGTGATTTATACAGACTAGCATTCACTAGACGGTATGCGTCACTTGCGACTTTGAAGGCCTGTTGATTAGTTAAGGAACGTTGCTTCCCAAGTAACCTCTGTTTAGCATTTCGCTCACGTTTCAACCTGCGCAGTTCTGGGTTGCTCCATGGTGGCTTAACAGGTGACCGAATCCTTGGGAGGTTTTCGTTGAGCCATCTGCACAAGATGTCACAGAAGCGCTCTGTCATATCGTCAACATGTATATTGAGCAGTTCTGTCCAGTCCGTATTGGACAGAAATTCAGTTAGTGAATCATAATCAAGTCGGCGGTAGTTCAAAGGTCTTGCTTCACATCGTCTAGGAACATTAGCTCGCATGCGAGGAATAGGCACGGAAATATCCAATGGAGGATGGTTAGGAAAGGGACAACAGCTGTTGATACGTTGATAACATTCGCAGAAGGAAAGTACACCAGGTCAAGCACTCTATCCAGATAGTTGCGATTTTGATTAGCTTGAGACATGTCGAAACCATCGACCAGGCTAGCAGCTGCGGTAGGCAGTGGAACAGAGCTATCATAGCGAAGCCCATCATCTCCTCTCGTCCAAGATAGTCGTGGCTGGTTGTAATCTCTACAAACCAGAACCAAATCAGACGAAGCTTCAAAGCTCTGAGCGGAAGCAAATGTGCATCAATAGTTGATACATCCTGGCTACGATCTGGTGGAATGTAGACAGCCAGTAACAATAGTTTTTGGCTCTTTATAGTACACGAAACGCATACTTGCTCCAAATTTTGTCCATTCGTCAATTCAATCATCGAGCTAGGGTACTTTTGGGCAACAGCAACGAGTACATCTCCTAACAAAGTCTTATTGCTATTCTTTTCACTACGGTCACAACGGTACACATTGTAAGAGGTACCAAAAACCTGGAGAGAGTCGATGAAGTCAGCTAGACCCGTCTCGGTGAAGATGATGACATCATAATTGCAGTCGTTGGTGGTGAGATACAGTTCATCAATTTTTGTTCTTACGCCATGTACATTCTGGTAAAAGATCCATTTGTCCGATTCCGACCAGCGAACGAAGAACTGGAAGCGGTAATTACATCAGCAGTTGAATTGTTCGGAGAGAAAGTGTACTTGCCATTAATGGTGGTTTGGAAGACCCTGTCACCACACCCGCACACAGGGCCGGGACGACTGACGACCGCTGGCAGGGATGGCTCGACTGAGGCGGGGGGCTCGAGGGCTTCCATGGTACCAACTTCATTGCGTCCCAGTGATCGGCAGTCAAACGAAGATTTCTGAGGTAAAGTTGGCAGGAAATTGCGGAGATGCATGACTGTGCTGGAAAGCTCATGGGATCCAATCTTGCTAAACTAAGTTGCCTTTAAAGTAGGCTGGAAATTTGACCATCTGATGAGTTTGTGCTGAGCGAGCGAGCATCTATGCTGGAAGCAGGAAGAGATTCAGGAAGCGAAGAAATGGATGATTCGTCGTTCTTGCCTGGACCCCCTCACCATTTTTTTAATGCAAACGTTACTACGGGTCAGTCACAAACTACAGCCCACAGGCCAAACTAAAAACCGGGTCATATGACATCTCCTACCGTTGTAACTTCGCGGTTCGGCGGGTGTAATTACACTCAACAGTCTAGTCAAAGAAGACATCAAGTATAAACAAGCATCGTCATGCTTTTGGGAAAAACCATCCCGAGAAGCGTTCATGAAAAAAGAAATTCAACCAGCCAAAGGGAAACCGTTCGGATCAGTAACATTCAGTCACCATCTAGAGCTAAAATTACAACTTGTTTTAATCACTTTTGACTATGATATGGGGACGACGTAGACCCGTCAGGGGAATACTTGCTACACGCACAAAGCTTACGACCTACTAAATGCTATACGATTTCCTAATAATCTATTATACTCTCTAAAACTTACCAGAGCTGTCCGTTCGTCCTTTGTTAAAATTGCACAATACCTTACAAGCTGCCAATGTCGTTGAACCGCTTCAGCTTCTCCGGGAAGTTGTCCTTAAACAGCACCGGATCCGCTCGGAACTCAACCGTCTTGAGCGGCATCGTTCCGTAAATCTCCGCAAACCGATTGATACAAGCCGACCGTTCCATCATGTGGTTCAGATCCGCCGACAGCATCTCGTTGTTCGTGCACTCCGGACACTTGAACTTCTTCCTCGGAGCCACCTTGATGGGCGGCTTGTTGGTGATGTTGGCCACCAGGAAGTTCATGGCAATGTCCTCGCAGTTCATATGCTCATCGACCCAGTCCTTGATATTGCCCGGCATGGCGTTGGTGTACATGTAGCTCCAGTACTTATGGTGGAATGCCGCCCCAGTCAGGACCATTGAGATCTGATTGGTCCACTCGGATTCGTACCGCCAGCGGTTGGTGGCATTATCCCAGACGTGCGTCCGCGATGGGAAACCGACGATACGATCGGGGAATTCGCGCCACACTTCGTAGCCAAAGTCCAGCTCATCGGCAGTTAGCATCACGATGTCGTCGTCGATGGTGAGGATGGCTTCCGTTTCGATCTCCTCGTATGGGTAGAATCGGTTGGAGAGTTTGTTTGCGGACGTCTGGATGACTTTGAGCGGTTTGCCGATTTTGGGGAAGAGTGAAGGATGTGGGGGAGACTTTTTCTGGTTGTTCCAGATGACTAGAATCTTCTGCAGGGAGGGAACGGTGGCCAGTTTCTGGATGAGGATGAACAGACTTTCGATTCGATCGTACGTTAGGATGACGGCGGTGAAACCTTGAGATTTGGGTGCGATCAGTGGGAGGAACAGCGGGTTCTGAGTGGAGTGTTGCGTTTTGGCTACGTTCCAGTGCATGTAGGTTTTGCTTAGATGTGGGAAAATCCGATCGTTCAGCTGATCCAGTGTGGTCAGGATAATCTTTTCCAGGCTGGAAAAGTACCGATCGTAAACGTATGCTCCTTGAGCTCGAAGCTCCTGGATGTGTTCTTTGGAAACGGCTTTGAGTGTGGTGATCACGGAGTGGAGGTTGTTTTCGTAGATTCGGATCGAGATCAAGTCCCAATCCAGGATGTCGCTGAATGGTAGAATCAAGTTGTCAGCCATTATTACAGGGATACAGCCGGCTGCCAGGACGTCCATCAGAGTAGGTTGAGAAAGACGGACTCCTCGAGCAATTAAGCAGAACTGACCGCTTTCCAATACATTCGGATACTCGTACTCATTGCCTTGGGGAAAATTGCAACGGATATCTTTCATGGTTTTGAGCAGTTCTTCCGGCGTGCTTGCGGATTCAATTGGTCGGGATGTATCGAAGCTTTCCTCCGCTTTAACTGTCGTTGTCGGACAGCGTTGTAGCAAGAGGATGTCGTTCGGGAAATCGTATGTTTGTTCCTGCATGATTCGGTATTGGCGTTGGAAGATATTCAATTGGGAAGAAACTAGCAGAAACTTTCGGTCCGAACGCATCGGATTGAGCTGAATGTGTTCCAAAATGGAACTGTACATCGGCATCGGTAGATCGAAGCCCGGTCGAAACGACCAACTGTCGAAGCCTGATCCGAGGATCATAGCTCGATCGGTGTTCACGTCCAATACCGTGTTATAGTCCGGTGCGGAGCCGGAAATAAAGTTGAACAGGATGTGGTTCTCTCCGTTTTCCCAGCTGGAATGATAGTTTAATGAGGATAAAAAAAATCGAGTGGCCGTTTACTTGAAACACTTACTAAGGAAGCGACGCCAGCGCTTTGCCGACCAAATTCACATCAATTCTGTTCTGATTCAATGTATCCAGGGTCGGTACGAACAGACACGCCTCGTTTGGATTTGCCGTATAGTACGGACTATTTACGATTGTTTTCAGAATGGTGTAGAACTCCTTCGTCAGCTGGAATGCCTGCTTCCGAGAATCTGCATCGATATATTCCTTCAACGGATATACGTAGATCGATATCCGTTCCTGCTGCTCCTCAGCAAATAGCCCAGCGTCGCTCCCACCGGAAGCACCAACACCTCGCTGACCGCATCGATACACGTTGAAGCAATCCCAGAAGGAACAGTTTCTGTTCCGGGCCCTTGCCAACTCGGCATCCTTGTCCAGCACGATCTGCGGAATGTCCACCAAATCCAGCGAAAGTCGCTCGCTGTCCGCCTCCGAGACCGAAGTTCCACCGAACCAGAACGCCAGCAGGACCAGCGCCCCGACGAACGCTATCAGATAGCGATTAAAATCACTTTTTGGCACTATCGCCTGCTTTATGGCACTGCATTTCATCGGAATCGACATCGCGGAAACACTGGCATTCACATTTTTCATAGGAATTTATTATTTTTTCCACGTAGAACCGAAATTAAAATTTTGATCCTTTTGTGTAAACAACAATATGGGATTTTTATGCTAGAACTTTTTTTGACAATCGATGCGTGACTGGCATCGGTAAACAACTCGACAGCCGTGAACGTACTCCATCGCTGAAAGGGATTGGCGATTCAAGCGTTTGTTATGACAATTTCAACTCAACTTTCCAAATGGTCCTAGATATCAATTAGGGAAGATTTCGTCCTATTCCGTTATACAACTTTTTAGAGGTTTCTTTCTACAGATAGGAAATGGATGGATTTATGGAAAGATTTTGACTTGAAATGAATACACGACTCCGTTATTGATGAAAAGGGAACGCAAAAAAAAGTAAGCCTCTCATTGTTAACTCGGTTCTTTCGGAAAGTTATCCGAGATTTGCTGGCAACGTGCATGCGTGGAGAAGTTGTCATTCGCAAACTTGGAAACGAATTTAAATTGCATTTTGGAAGTGAAATAATGAATCAATTGGAGAAAAAGGAACCGGTACAGGCCATCCTGATCGGTGATGGATTCAACGATTGTTTTGTTCCATTTACGGATCAGAGACCGCTGGTAAGTGGAAGCACCCTTCCGACCTATCGACCGGTGCACAGCTCAAAAAAGTGGTCTTGTTTACTTGTTTACCATTGCATCATCTCAAAGGAAGATCTACAAATTTAAGCTACTGAGGGAGTCGAAAATGACTTCGCTAATACCTTTTTGATTTGTTTTAAGATTGAATTCATCCTCAAGAAAATGAAAATGCAATTTAAACAAATTCTAGGACCCCGCAAAAGTCCTTAAAGATCGCTACATAATTAAAAGGAGCTCTTGTTTCACAGCCTAGAAACAACGATCTTATAACACTGATCCTTTCCTCCCTTCTCATTCCAGTCACTTCTACCCCTGGTCAACGTTCCGCTGCTGGACTACGCGCTAGAATCGCTGAACCGGTCCGGCGTGGAGGAGGCCATCATCTTCTGCAGCAGCCACGTTGATCAGGTGAAGGCGCACGTCAAGGCGCGCCGGGAGTCTGGCTGCAGCTGGTCCATCGGAATGTCGGTGTCGATTGTCAGCTCCGAGGGTTGTCGCTGTATGGGTGATGCCCTGAGGGATCTGGACGCCAAGGGTCTCGTGCGAGGAAACTTCATTCTGATGGGTGCGGACACTGTGACCAATGCCAATCTGGCAGCCATACTGGAAGAACACAAGCGTACGGCTAAAACGGACAAGGGAGTAGCCATGACGGTGGTTTATAAGGAAGGTGTTCCGCAGCAGCGAACTGGGAATGAAGTTATGATAGCAATGGATAAGAACAGCAAACGGCTGTTGTTCCATCAGCGGCTCAAGCCAACGCACAAGGAGCGGAATTTCGTGATTCCACTGGAGATTTTCACGCAGAACAAAGACGTCACCTTGTGTCATGGGCTGATGGATCCGCAGATTGCAGTTTGCAGCATAACGGCGTTACCACTGTTCTCGGATAATTTTGACTTTTTGACTCGGGATGATTTCGTGAAAGGATTGCTGATTAACGAGGAGATCCTGGCAAGTACGATTTATGTCAGCTTCCTGCCATGCGAGGAATACGGCGTTAAGGTGAACAACTGGCAGAGTTATCAGATCGTTAGCCGGGACGTAGCCAATCGCTACGTCTATCCGCTGGTTCCGGATATGGGCGTGTGCGGCAACGTGTTGAGGTATTCGTTCTGTAGGAACAACATCTATCGCCATCGGGATATTAGGCTTGCCCGGGGAAGCGTCCTGAAGGCGAATGTGGTGATTGGGAAGAACTGCGAGGTGGCAGAGAAGACGGTTGTGGAGAATTCAGTGCTAGGAAGCGGCTGTAAGATCGGTAAGAACTGTCAAATAACGAACTGTTTCCTAATGGACGGAGTGGAGATTGGAGACGGATGTGAACTGGATCATTGCATCGTGGGAGATGAAGTCAAAATAAATTCGAGCTGCGTTCTGAGCAGTGGTTGTGTTCTGGGAAAAGGAGTAGAATTGCCCAAAGGCACAAACATCACGAAGCTTACGCTTCAAGCTTCGAATCCGGAGGACGATTGGACCGAAGGATCCAAGAAGCTCGGAGAACGCGCCTACACGATTCCAGATGTCAACGATCCCAACGAAGATATGCCAGATTCTGACGACGAAGACGACCAGAATGCATTCAATCACGCGATGCGACTGAGTCGATTGGAAAGAGTCCATCCGCCGTCCGTCTACAGCAGTTCGTCGGAGGAAAGTGATTCGCGGGCCATGTCTCCAGTTCAGGAAGATGCGAATATTTTCCTCTCAGAAGTATTGGAATCACTCAAGCGTGGTTATTCGGAAAAATCAAATCCGGACTATTTGATTCTGGAAATCAATTCGTCCCGGTACGCATACAATATGTCCCTGTCGGAGGTGAACTTTTACGTGGTGAAGGCAATTCTGCAGTTGCTGGTGATGCAGGAGATTTCCGCCAAGAATATAGTGGCCAGTTTGAACCAGCTGTTGACCTACTTTGGATCGGTGTTTAAGAACTACATCCGCAGTCGGGATGCCATGATGGACTGTATGAAGGCTCTGGAGGAAACCTGCGAACAGGAGGAGTTGATTTCCAGTAAAGTTGCGCAGGTGGTTCATTATCTGTACGAGAAGGATTACATCTCGGAGGATGTAATTCTGGAGTGGCACGAAGCGCTGGATGGCGGCCCGGATGCTACGATGAAGAAGAGCCTCGCCAAGCTGGTAGAATGGTTGATGCAGTCCAGTGAAGAGGATGACGACGACGACGATGAAAGTGAGTAAGTGTAGATGTTAAGAAATAAACTGTGTTGGTAACAATTGACCGCTTATGGTTTCTTAATGAAGAGATCTCCTTGTTTGGGTTTGATTTTCTTTCAAATAAATCTACGCGTTTAGATTTGAGTAAATTCGATTATATTCCTATTTTAGAAAAACTCCCCCAGCAGCGTTATCCTCTGCAGGAAAGGCTGCGCTCGACAGGTCAGCAACGCGTAATTATTGGCCCAGGAACTGTTCCGGTGGTGTCCGCTTTGCTTAATTTTACCGAGCAGCGCCTCCGGGTCCAGTTTGGTCTTTTGGTAGACCTTGGTCTTGAACATGTTTTGCACGAATTCCGTAATTGTATTGTTCATTCCCTGCTGGTGTTGAGGAAGATGATGCTCGCTGCCGACCGTCGGTGGTATCACCTCCATCCCATCGCCACCGTCGACGGAGCTGTTCTCCGAAAAGAATCTCTTCGCCGAGTTCATTTCCTCGTCTTCTTCTTCAGCGGTGGCAGGTGTTGGTGCCGTTGGTAGTTCTGCTGCAGCGGTATTCTCTGGAACTTCCGTTTCTCCGGTCGTTACATCCTGCAGCTGTTCTCGCTGGCTCTCGTTGAGCTTGACCTGAGCCGTTGAACTTTTGTCGTCTGGGTCTCTAGCCGACGATGTGAGTTTGATGGTTGTCATCCGTTCCGGATCATCTACGGATGCTGTAGGAGTCGGTGAAACCGGTTCTACCGGAACAATCAAGCTATCATCGTTAGTCGTTTTGTTGATGTCCTTTTTGGGGGAAGATTCGTTCTGTTGATTCTTAAGTGATTCCCGGGCTCGGTTAAATGCTTCTTCGAGTCGCTTTTTGGTTAGTGCCTGACGAGCTTCGGCTAGTTTTGCACCGAGCTCTTCCAGTACAGCTGCCGGAATGGAATCCTCCAGCTGAGCTTCCACTACGGAAATAGTCTCCCCTGTGGGTTTCTCTGGCGGTTTCAACTCGCCACTAGCGGTTGCTTCTCGAGTCCGACTGAGATCCAGTCGATCGCCGGCATATTTCTCCCGACTGTAATCAGCAAAGAGATTCTGCTGTGGAAGATCGTGGCAGCATCGAAGCATGGCTGGATCGATCGGGTGGGCTTCAGTATTGAAGATATAGCCACCAGCATCGATGATGCATTCGCCGTAGGTCGTATTGATTACCGTTCCAACGCGTCCGTCGTTGTGAATGAAATTATCTGGATCAAACAGAAGGTACAGATACTTAGTAGTTTCCGCCAGAAAGAACGATTCCATTCGATCTTCCTTGTGATGATCACGGACATTCTTTATCGTAGCATATCCACAAGGCGTCTTGGCACTGTGTTCTATGCTCCGCAGGATGTCCTCTCCGACTTCTAACAGGTAAGGATCACCGGTCGCCCGATAGAGATACATCACCGACTCGATCAGTTCCGGTCTCAGAGGATAATTCTCCCGATTGGCTCCGGCTTCTGCATTCGGGATATTATAAAACTCCGGAAGAAACCCGTACTGCTTCCAAACGGTATGATAATTGTGCAGTGTTTTCATGGCAACGCTTGTATCCCCGAACAAGCTCAGCACACCAGGCCAGTACGCTTCCAGTGATTGGAAAACCGGAAGCGTAACCTGCCCTTTGTTCATGCTGACCCAAACGTGCCAATCATCCCTCTTCAGATATTTATCGATCGCTTTTCGACCCTCGTTGAACATGTGCATCAGATCCGGTTTATTCAGCATGATGGCCCCTTTGACCAGATATTCGTAGTAAGAATCAACACCCGCTCCGATGCCCGCATCCTGAGCGGTCCATCGACCTGTCTGCACATCAATATGATTTCCAAACAGTCCTATCGATGATCGATGCTGGTACAACCCATAGAGCGCATTCAAGGCCACCTCCTCATATACCGGGTCTCCTGTCAACCGACTCAATGCACCAAACTCCACAATGAACGTCCCGATCCCAGCCGTACAAGTCACGCTCGTTTCCCCGTACGGCACTCCGTACTTCAGATTGACCGTCCCATACGGCATTCCAGTCCTGGTGTCGAACGCCGGTAGCAGTCTCTTTGCCACATCCTCCGCCAGTCGCAGTAACGGTCCATTACACGGCCAACCCGGTTCCAGCTCAACTCCTGCCTTGTGACTCATCATATGGGCACTTACCAATCCACCAACAATGCGAATGTTCGTCTCAAAAACCGACACATTAATATCGCTGTCGAAAGACTTCTGCTCCAGCAGTTGCACAACCCGTCGGAATTCGGAATAATTTCCCATCACGGCAAGCGTATCTAACGCGTCAATCAGCGTTAGCGAGTAGCTCCCCCAGGTATCCACTCCGTCGCAGGATAGCGGCCGCAGTTCGTCATACTTGCTTGCATACCGGAGATACCCGTCATAGGCATGCTGGAACATAGCTCGGACCTCCTCTCTGCGGAATGAGATAAACAAACCACGTCACAGCGGCTTTCGTAAGCTGAGCGAATTGATTTACCGTAATCGAATCATGTCTTGTTTGGTGTACTTCCGAAGCCCGGAAGCAGCACTGATGAGAGCAGCACACAGCCACACGAAAAGTAGAACATTCTTAGACGTATGACGTAGATTTTGCATAGTTTTTTCAACTGTTAAAATTTGGATTATTTGGATGCAATTTCGATGCAGACCTGTCCATTGACACTGCGGATCTTCTACCAACTTGGGAGAGAACTGTCAACGAGTTGATCAAAACAAAATCGAGTGTGGTTTGAGAGAAAGAGAGAATGCACACCATATGGAAAGGTAAATATTTATCAGCTGAGCGTTTGTGCTAATGTAACATTGCCAAAACTCATATTTAGTGATTTAAAAAAAAAATAGTTTATTGTGACAAGCTCATGAAAACTTTCGCGTTGAAACCATTTCTTCGATTGATGCGAGTTTTCCTGATTTTTTATTTTATTTTGATGATCCCCTAACTGAACAATTAGTTTGTTGAGTCATTAACATTCCGTAAATTTTATTCAGTTATTTTTAAGACATCCGTTCAAATTCAATCATATTTTCATTACTATTTTGCTCCAGTAAAGGGCGATACGGTCAAAATTTGGTCAATATCAACTTGACGTATTTCTTTCAATTTTGCATTTAAAAAACCTGAACACCCCTCATTTTGAAGGTGTGTGTGTGTGTAGAATGTTGCTCCTATTTTGATTTTGGAATTCACTCTTCAGTTGTCAAAATGCCGTCCAAGCAAGAAGAGCAGCGTATCAAAATTTTGCTCGCGCATCGCGAAAATCCGAGCTACTCGCACGCAAAGTTGGCAAAATCGCTAAAAGTTGCCAAATCAACCGTTACAAATGTAATTAAAGTGTTTGGGGAACGTTTGTCGACAGCCAGGAAGTCTGGATCGGGGGGAAATCGAAAACCGGAAGCCGCTGAGATGACAAAGAGAGTTGCCGGTAGTTTCAAGCGAAACCCTAACCTATCTCTCCGAGATGCCGCAAATAAGCTGGGTGTATCGTCTACAACCGTGCATCGAGCCAAAAAAACGAGCCGGATTATCGACTTACAAGAAGGTAGTGACTCCAAATCGCGATGATAAACAAAATACGACGGCCAAAGCGCGATCCCGGAGGCTGTACACGACGATGCTGACGAAGTTTGACTGCGTGGTAATGGACGACGAAACCTACGTCAAAGCCGACTACAAGCAGCTTCCGGGACAGGAGTTTTATACGGCAAAAGGAAGGGGAAAGGTAGCAGATATTTTCAAGCACACGAAACTGTCAAAGTTCGCAAAGAAATATCTGGTTTGGCAAGCCATCTGTACCTGTGGCTTGAAAAGCAGCATTTTCATAGTTTCCGGGACTGTCAACCAAGAAATTTACGTGAAAGAGTGTTTGAATAAACGTCTGCTGCCTTTCCTGAAGAAACACGGTTGTTCCGTACTGTTTTGGCCGGATTTGGCATCTTGCCATTACGGTAAAAAGGCCATGGAGTGGTACGCCGCCAACAACGTGCAGGTGGTTCCCAAGGACAAGAACCCTCCCAACACGCCAGAGCTCCGCCCAATTGAGAAATACTGGGCTATTGTCAAGCGGAACCTAAAGAAGACCAAAAAAACTGCTAAGGACGAGCAGCAGTTCAAGGCAAACTGGCTTTCTGCGGCGAAGAAGGTGGACAAGGTGGCTGTACAAAATCTGATGGCAGGGGTCAAGCGTAAGGCCCGGCAATTCGGATTTGGAAAAGCGGAAGCCTAAATGAATATTTTTCCTGAATTTTATACTAATTGAACTTGAAAAAGAAATTTAATTTGATTTTTTAAATAAACGATTTCACCGATTTACACGCGTTTTCCCTTGACCAAACTTTGACCGTATCACCCTTTATTAAATTTCGGAAACGGTAAAAATACTGTAAGTTTCCCATCCCATATTCGAATAACATCGTATAACGCCCGTCGCGGGTTCGTAGTTACTTCTCACAGCCCCCACACACCCAACAAAACCGACAAAGATATAAAAATGATAAACTTGCTTATTTTTTTTTTCTTTTTTCTGTATTTTTGTAGTTTCGAGCTTTTGGGCCGCCGCTCCCCCCCGGTGTCCCCACAAAAACCCCTGGTTTTGTATATACTTGTCCCGTGGCGGGGTTGGGATCCACCCCGCTTTTGGCGCGAGAGGTATGGATGTTAACCACTACGCCGGGGTCCCCCCCATTTGCTTAATCTGCTTGCACTGATTATTCTATTCGTTTTTCTATACACAGAGAGAAATTTGATAGTCAATTTTACCACCATTATTGGGGGTTAGGACAGGGGCCTGGCAACCCTATCCTTTTTACTAACGTTTGACAGTATGCAACATATCACGGGCCTTATTTGAATAAGGCCCGTCTGACGTTTGTTACTACGGGTACGCGCGCCAGTATTGTTTACAAACAATGAATCATTTGATGTTTGGATGTTAGAGATGTTGGCTACAGCAAAATGACTGCCCGCCAGATCCTCCCTCTTTCTTTTTTTTCCTTTTTTTTCTCTATTTTTTTTTTTTTCTTTTTTTTCCTGGGACTGCCGCTTCCGCATGTGGATATCCATTTTGGCCAAATATCATTTTGGGTCCGACCTCCCGGACCAACGCACGGAATGAAGCGGCCACCTTGCCTTCCGTCTTACGTATGAGCTTTTGCTGAATCCTTCGATCGCTGAAAACGGTCGGACGGCCGGAACCAGGCTTCCGCTCGATGGACTCTCCCTTCTCCAGAAGTGCCAGAATCTTGTAGATTTTTTCGCGATCGTATCCGGCCGACACGAAGTGGGCCACGATTTCCGACTTTTTAAGGCCCCGGATGGAGCAGGCGGTACGAACAAACCATAGATCGAAGTTGTTTCACTATTCTCGCCATAGCAACCTACTACTGAACGTTCGATCGACCACCGTTGGCAGGGTAATCGCATGAAAAATCGGAGCATTTATTCGCATACATCTAATGCATTTTAGGGATCGTTAGTTTCTCCTCTTCCTCTTGCAGGCAATCAGCGCAGTAGAAAACACGGCTTCCAAATAAACACAAAATTTTGTTTTAGATGAATACGTGTAATGTTTTTCTAATTTAATTCAGTACCAACCTAGCTTTTATTTTAACCTCTGAATATTTTGATGAACCAATTTGAACGTGGTTGCCGTTCAGGGTTTTGGTCTAAGATTAACCAATGTGGACAGTTCGCTAAGTTAGCGTAATTTTACGCAATTAGTGTCGTCCAAATATGGATTTACTCACTCCTGATAGTTTTAAAAATAGTTCACCACTTAACATTCCAAAACTGTGATAATAGACTGTGATAACTTTAGATTTAAGAATAGTTGTAGAAATTACTTTTAGCATCCAATGGAATAACAAATTATATCGAGTCTCAACAATCGTGACTTGTTTTATGCTGTGTTGATTGAATGCAACACACGCCATACTTCGCATGAAAAGTGTTTTTATGAGGCCTTTAGTTATATTCATGTTTTAACGGGGCGAAGCGCGAAATAGAGAACGGGGCCTTATCCCAAGAATCACAACGGAGGCGTTGATTAGCTAATCGCGGACTTTCAATTTCGAACGAGTAGAAACACCCGCTTTCTGTTTAGCTCGTTTATTACTGTTATGACAGGTGGGGTTCAATCTTCATGTATATCAAGGTGAAGACATTTTTGGTTTATCATGTACATGTTATGGGAGGCATGGCATAAAAGGTACACAATCTCTCCCTTTTGTGAAAAAAGCAAACATGGATACATGGGAACATAGACATGGGTCCTTCCTTACCTCAGGTAGTAAAGGCGCAGCTACAAAGCAACACCATGCCATTTCCGATTCCCGGTCTGGTCTAGACCACTTGGTTTTCGTCTCGACTCCTTGGGCATATGGTATGATTGTACTTGCCACACAATCATACTAATGCAAAAATGGTACTTGGCATCGAAGTGTGGAAGTGCATCTAGAACACTAAGTTGAGAGCAAGCAAAAAGCTAATTGTGAAAGCAATAAGCTTGAAATGCCGAAGAAGAAGAAGAAGTATACCATGCAAAAAAACTACAAGGTACAGCCCAATGGGGTTGTGCGCAAAGGTGACGTAGGACTATGCAGCAATCTAATTCCCAATTGATTTAAGTCAGTCGAGAAGCTACACTTTCAATACGCTCGGAAGTATCATAGACGAAGCTGTTCATAATGCTTATCGCTTTGGAGGAAACGACAGTATCGGGTTAAAATGCTTCAGCACCCGGTAGATGTGGTGCTATACGTTTTCTTTTTCCGAACTTTGTTACTGGAACTGTTTGCCTTCCGAGAAGGTGGAGCGAGAATGCGCCATAAGAGTTTATCCTGTTGATATGATCGACCACCTGGAGATCATTATCCTTATTGCGTTGTAGATGGTTGTGGTCTGTTTGGGAATTCAAAGTCTATTATTGCCGATAGACGTCTAGGTCGAAAAAGTGCTAATGGAACGTTCGACCAGCTTTAGAAAGTAAATATGTAAGAAAATTCTATTGTACACTCTTTAGAAAGCATTTGGTGGCTCTTTATGATGATACGGCCCGGTTGTATTTTATACGATGGTTGAGATGGTCACTATCTTTAATGCGTAGAAGATACCTATGGATCTGTTGGTTGTTCAACGCGCTTTGCTATTTAAGGTCTCTCCAAACTGCAGTGTTTTTTTTGCCGACGCCGCTGCGAAATCGCGGCGAAAAAATCGCTGCGATGAGATTACATGGCGGCTTATGGGAGCGCACAAACCGACGCGAATAAAAAACGCATCGCGTCGGAATGTGCGCTCTCATAAGCCGCCATGTAATCTCATTTTGGCGATTTTTTCGCAGCGATTTCGCTCCGGCAGCGGCAAAAAAACGCTGCAGTTTGGGGAAGCCTTAATCCGGGACGCGGCGTTTAAAGCAATGCCATGTTCAGTCGGGTAATGGAAATTTCAAACAGCACCAGAGAAAAATTCAAACAAACTCTTTAATTGACAAATTGATTTCGTCGACATGAAAAGGACGGATTTAGTTGACGGGGGAGAAACATGGCTCGCGATTGAACTTGGGTTTTCTTCTTGGTATTCTTGGTTCAGTTCCTCGTTGTTGCGGGTGGCCATCTGCAGGTGACGTGGGATAATTCTTGTCTCGTTGATGTCTCGGGTGGCATTTCCCGCCAACTCGTAGGCTTTAGCAACCATGTTTCTCGCAGCGAGGTTGACGGCAGCATCGGCAACAACATCCAACTGCACCAACGCCTCTCTGGGCAACGACTGCTCGCCAGTGCTGTTGTCGGCTACGATCCAATCCAACTGCAGACCCTACTCTGCACAGCTCAACGATTCGAACTGCATAGCTGGATCTCGAACGACGGGTCGTTTATACGGGCGCTTGGTGGCCAAGAAGCTGAGGATCGGGTGCCGCTGCAATCACACGACAATGGAGCAAGAGAACGCGTTCTTGGTATCATATGGTGTCCCCACGAGGACATCTTTACTTTCTCGACCGATTTGCGGAAGGACCTGCTACCGTATCTCATCGACGACCAGCGACCGACAAAGCGAATTGCCCTCCGCTGCATGATGAGTCTTTTCGACCCACTCGGATTCCTGTCTCCATTTACCGTTCCTGGCAAGATCCTTTTGCAAAGGCTATGGCACACTGGCTGCGATTGGGATCAAAAGATCGACGACGACTGCTACGCACATTGGTCCCAATGGAAATCAAAACTGCCTCTGATTGAAGACGTGAAAATTCCACGTTGCTATCTGCAAGGTGCTCCACCGAAGGTCTACGAGTCGCTACAGCTTCATGTGTTCGTTGATGCCAGCGAAGAGGCGTACGGCGCAGCTGCCTTCCTCCGAATAGATGCTGACGATGGTCCACGGTGCTCACTGGTTATGTCAAGAACAAAGGTGGCGCCACTGAAGCAACAGTCCATCCCTCGAATGGAACTAATGGGCGCAGTACTGGGAGCGAGGTTGCTGAACTCGGTTGAAGGTAATCATGAGCTGAAGGTGACGAAACGTTTGCTCTGGACCGACTCGCAAAATGTGCCTTCGTGGATTCGATCCGGTCAGCGCAAGTATAAACCCTTCGTAGCCTTCAGGATCGGTGAAATTCTCCAAGAGACGAAGATTGAAGAGTGGCGCTGGGTGCCATCGAAGGCGAACGTAGCAGATATGCTCACCAAGTGGGGCAGGGGTCCTTGTCTGGATTCCGATGGACCCTGGTTTACTGGACCGCAGTTCCTGCAGCAACCAGAGGGAATGTGGCCGGTACAGAAAGCACCAGCACATGTTCCACTCTACGAAGGCGAACGAACCTTTAATCGATGTAAGTCGGTTTTCCCGGTGGAATGTTCTACTGCGTACGATCTGTTGCGTCTACAGGTTCATTTCTAACTGCCGACGTCGGGTTTCTCGAACGCCTATCGAGGTTGTTCCAGATTCGACCGAAAAAATGCGGAAATTTGTAATCCGTCATGTCGACTACACCATTGTTCCGCTGAAGCAAGAGGAGTACGAATTAGCCGAAGTCCTCCTGTGGAAAATAGCCCAACGTGAGTCGCTTGCATGCGAAGTGGCTATTACGTCGAAGAACCGTCAACTGACATCGGAAAACCGGATTCCGATTGAGAGAACCAGCGCCATCTATCACTGCAAACCGTTCCTGGACGAGTATGACGTATTGAGGTGCAGAGTAAAGAAGAGCCGACCGCAAGTACCTACGATTGCACCTGTACCTATTGAACGAGTAACGCCCTTCCGGAGACCATTTAGCTACATAGGCGTTGACTACTTTGGGCCAATCGAGGTGACCGTAGGACGCCGCATCGAGAAAAGGTGGGTTGTGCTTTTTACATGCCTCACGATCCGCGCTGTGCGCCTAGAGGTGGCACACAAATGGAACACTGACTCGTGTATCCAAGCCATTCGGAAATTTGTCCTGCGTAGGGGCCCACCAATCATCATCTTCTCCGATAACGGCACTACCCTGAAGGCAGCCAACAAAGAACTCCAAGAGCAGATTCGTCGGATCGGTACCGCCTGTGCAAATGTCTTCACAAATGCAAGGACGCGTTGGTGCTTCAACCCACCATCGGCCCCCCACATGGGTGGCATATGGGAACGTATGGTGCGGACGGTCAAGACTACTATGGCAACCCTGAACACAGGTCACCGAATGAGCGATGAAATCCTTCTGACTGTTATTGCCGAAGCCGAAGAGATCGTTAATTGCAGACCATTAGTTTACGTGCCGCAAGAGTCATCGGACGCCGAAGCACTTACGCCTAACCATTTTTTTGCGTGGCACTGTTACCGAATTGAAGGATCCTTGCGTCACACCAACGAGTCAGGCGGAGGCACTTCGGAGTACATACCAGAGGTCGAAGTACATTGCAGACGAACTATGGAAGCGGTGGCTAAAAGAGTATGTGCCGGCTCTGAACATGAACACCAAATGGCTGGAGGACTCGAAACCACTGAAAGCGGGTGACCTAGTGTTCATTACCGACGATCAAAATCGCAACGGATGGATTCGAGGACAGGTAGATGAAATCATTATCGGCAAAGACGGTCGTATAAGGCAAGCGGTGGTTCGCACTTCCGGTGGACTGTTCCGGCGACCAGTGGCCAAACTTGCAGTTTGAGCTGAATCAAACGAGCTGCTACAAGAGGAGTTTCATTTCCCAACAAGTAGAAACACGCGTTTTCTGTTTAGTTTGTTTATTACTGTTATGACAGATGGGGTACAATGTTCATGTATATCAAGGTGAGGACATTTTTGGTTTATCATGGATATGTTATGGAGCGTATGGCATGAAAGGTACTGCTAAGTCTTTTCGGAATCGCTATAACAAACACTGTTTATAGTTCAGGTATCCAACTAGGCTAACTCTAGATTCTATTCGTCATTCCTCTTTTATTAAAATACATATGTATGTATGCGTAGGTAGTAAATATAGAGAAAGAGAGTATACCAATGAGGTCTATACAGGTGGAGAAGAGCATGGTGTTTGTCGGTATTAGTAACGAAAAATGAGTATACAATCCATGGTAGTGACGTAAAACTCCAAAACAAGCGAATGATAACAAAGCAAGTTAAGTTTTTGTCCGCAGTCTTTTAGTGCACAAGAAGGCATTTTTCAGACGAAACCTTCTAAAAACTACACCAATTACCGAAAATAAACATTCCACCTTGTGATTTGCTGCTATTGTAAATTGATGTGTTTGGAGATCTACGTCACTCATGTTTACAAAAGACAGGTTGTGCAACTTCTCACGAACACAATGATAGTATTTTGCATTACACTAATACAATTTAACCACTTCTTCTCCACCTGTATAGACCTCATTGAGAGTATACGACCCGACCAGCGAGCTGTCATTTGGCGATATACTCTTAACTTAAAAAATGCTAAAACGAGTAAACACTACAGGCCTAACAATTCATTTACTGCTGAAGTGTACTAAGTTCAGAGCCGGTAATAAGCTTGAAACGCCTTGTAAGATGAAGAACATTGTTAATATATTGATTAGCAAATGACACACAAATTACAACAATAATGAATATTAGACTCTTCTACTCCAACTTCTACCGGCTTTGAAAAGGCAAATTCAATGGAAAGAGTCCCATTTATAACAGTGCTTGAAATGCCATATTCAGTCGACCTAGAGATAAATTCTGCTAATTAATTCCAACTAGATGTCACACCATTGAAATACCGACTCGGATCAACCGTTCTAATCCGACCGCATCCGAGAAGGTTGTCATTTCGCTTGGTTAAACGCAAAACATCCTAATTATTAAAACGTTTTCTTTGAGAAAATTGATCCCATTTACCCTTCCACCCCTTCCTCCTTTCCCACGGTACAGAAGGGTGAGAAGCATTTTCCGGAAGCCATAGGCATTATCGTTTGCCCTGCTCGCATCGTGCCATCGAACAAAATAAGGGAAAACACGTGAAAACCCTCATTTACATTTTCAAGTAATTGCTTCATTTCTTAGCGCCACCTTTCCGTTCCCCCCTCCCTGGAATGCCAGAATCGTTCTGACGGTGTCAAGTATACATGTTTATTCATATTTCATTGCCTTTAATAACCAAAAGACCCTTTTTCTACAACAACCATCCACCCTCAACCGTTCGTCCCCTCTGCTACCTGGTGGATACGAGCGACGCCTACTTTTGCATATGCAAAAATTCTCCATCCTGCAAGTTTAAGAACCCTCCTTTTTCACCTACTCAAATCACACACCATATGGTGTTCAAGTTCTTCGCCCTGCGTTTGGACGGTTGATAGTAGCAGCTCCCGAAAAAAACGACTGTCCTTTCCGTTTGTGTTCAATTTGTGGCCGACCCGTTTTCCCACAAAGCGTTAGACACACGAAAAACACAATGAAAATATAATAATTTGCCACGCTTATCTGTGACATGCAATCGGCGGTCGGCTGTGCTATTCGCGACGTGCAAGCAAGTCGTTCCGAATTTAAAAACACTCTCCCGAAAGCAGGGGAAAACAGAAGGTTCCCGGGCTGGTTCTTGAAATTTTAAGCCCCTCTCGAGCAGCCCTTTATTCCGATACCCAATTGCTCGTATCGTCGTTGTTCTTGCGAACACGAAAAAGTGGGCTTTGTTAATAAATAATGGCCTTTACGATAGGTAGTTTAGTTTCGGTTAGAGTGTGCAGAGATTTTGTCGCTTTGGTACGTGTTTTTTTTGCTTGTTTCTAAAGAGAGTGACAGAACGAATAATACTTTAAGCGAATGGAAAGCAAACGTAGTAGCTTCCGGTATTGGTTGTGCAGGAGGTATTGAATTGGGATATATGGGGGATCGGAAAAAGGCCTAAGCCTAGTAACTACTGCCTTTCAGCATTAACGGATAAACTTGGGTACGGGAGAAACAGGGGGTTCATCAGTGAGACAATTGGTGAAGTGAGAAAAGTAATCCTTAATTTGATTTGTCTAGAAGAGTCACGTCTCTTCACCAGGTGACAAAACTAACGTTGACTCTCGGAATTCCCCTCATTATTTTTACTGTGTTGGAATGCTGGTTTGCATGGGGGTGGTACACGGACAGAACCATTTTGCCAGAATTGAGAGCTTTCATTGAAAATTATACCCAGTGTTGAAAAGTGGGGTTTCTCATCCAATGTAGTGCAATGAAACTGGGTAAGTTTCCAGAGAAAGTAATCAGCGCTGAATAAATTATTCTTTCCTTGTAAGATTATGTAATTCATCAGCTGAATAAGGAATCGATTGCCTAACATGAACCCGACATTAGTTGTAACCGTTCGCGAAATGTCTTTGAGGATTTGATTAATCTCAGCCACTCTCGGTTACGAGTGACCACTGGTCGTGTTAAAACTTTGCCCGGAAAATGAGCCTTTCTCTCAGAGGACCTCTCGAACGGTCGTTGGTTTACTAACGACTAATCTCAAGGGATACGCCGAGTCTTTAAACTTTGGAACAGGTTGAAAAAGCTGTAGGCACTTTATGACTCACCCACGGAACGAACGAAACGGAGAACGAGAAGAGAAGGAATGCTTACTCAACTGAGCCGAAACGGAAGGAAAACGGAACGTAACGTAGTAAGTGTGTTTTATTCAATCAAACAAAAAACTAATCTTCAAACTTCTCTTTGCAGAACTATATTTTACATTCATTCGTGTTGGATTTCTTCAAGTGTACGAAAAAAAAGCAAAATCTTGGCGATGAAAGAAACATGCTCACATACCTGCGCAGGTTTTTCTCGTCGAACTGGAGACTCGATGACTGCTGATCGACGACTCGAAGATGGCGGCGACGGACGACCTTCCAGACGATGTTAACGATGCCTGTGGCGATGGCGACGAAACGACAGCGTCAAGATGGCGAGCAGCGAAGGAAGGTGACCCGTGCGCGATATGGACGAACTAGAGTTGCGGAGGGAGTGGCGGCTGGACGGAAGACTTCTGATTTGGAGCACAAGAGCTATTGCGACGACTATGCGCCTTACGGTCCCGGGTGATTCGCTCCTCAAGGAGAAAGGCCAACTTGCCACCGCGCGGCTTCGCGTATTATGCTTCCGCTATGACCGCAACACGTGACGCAATGAAACCTCAACTCCTATTAGATGGAATCCGAACCACGGTACGCGTTTGGCGACGTATGGCACGCGGTTCGAGCTCTTGGAAGATGTGGTCCACGGGGTTGTAACGGGACCTCGTCGACGGATAATTGGCGACCGTCGGGAAAAATATTTAGCTTCGAGAACTTGCGACTTCACTCCTCATCCGTTTAACTATCTATGAAAGGCGGGCCTTCGCAGTGCGCACGAGCCTGATAGTCTCACGAGCGTAGACAACGATGCCACAGATGGTACCCCGATCCGGCGTTGACGATAGCCAGACAAAAAACGTATTTCCAGCCCGTATAAAAAAAGCGCAACGCGCTAGAAATCCAGCGCGAACTCACATTAGGTTAAAAATCAAAAACTAAGCTAATTAAGTAATTACCTGTTTTGTACAACTTCATTAATAAACTCACTGAACAGACTACGCTTAAAATTAGTTTGGACTTATGTCCACTGTGCAAAAAGAAAAAAAAAAGTTTTAACACCACTATTCGAAACAAAACCACTCACTAGCTTTATCACCTTTTTACGGAATGCAGAGCTTTAAAATCAAACTAACTTGAACTTGAACGTAAGATAAATTCGCGCACTTCTGTTCACCAGCCGTATCGTTAGCGAAATGAAATAAGAATCAAAATCAGAATAGTTTTGCGAGCAAGAAAATTCCTAATGTCCTTTTATCTATTGAAATAGGCCGTCTTTTTAAATATCCTCACTATTCAAATAATTGCGCCAAATATTTCGCATGCCGACGGCCTTCATGGCACACCCCGTAAGCATGTGTGAGATCATACAAACATGATATAAAAAATGAGCTTTTATGACAAAGTTGTAACGTCGAGACAAGAACGGTCCGATTTTATCTACCGTTGAAATATTTCAATAATTATACCAAATCTATATTTACAATCAATTTAAATTCAATTAACTAAACTAAATAAGAAAAATATGTACAAAAAAAAAAAAAAACGTGAAACGTTACAATGTCATTAGTTTAAATATATTTTATTCCACGAGCTCAAATCAAATCAAAGTTTTGATCAAATCAAAACTGAGCACATTTCGTCAAAATTTCGTTTGGCACCACTAAAGCGTATCAGCTTACCTCACTTAGATCTCTGGGCAGCACTTTTGGGAGTGAAACTTTTTGTTTGAATACATATCAGTTGCGATTAGATGGAAGGCATTTCTTGCTGGTTCTGGTCGTATTCAACAGTAACGCTTTATTTGATATTGGCATTACCGAACAGCTGGCAGACGTTTATCGGAAACCGTAATTCAAAAATCCAAGGGCACAGCCGAAACCACATGAAGGGATCAAATAACGTTTGCATTTAAAAAAATGGACAAAAATAGCAGATTTTTCATGGGTTTTCGTTCACCCGTACTGACAAAACTACCCATGCAGCATCAAGCATAGTAACCCATGAGTCAGCAGACAAAATTTGACAGCTCTATCAGTCGAACTCTAACCGTGATGGCAAAAACAGTGGAGCAACTCCGTTTAGAAGTGTGCGCGTTCAAAGAACGGCACCTCGCCGCGACAAAAACGGACATCGTGCGGCACTTTATGGACGCCGGATACGCCCGTTCCGGCATCTACAACACCACTATTAGACAACAATCAAAGCATCGAAAGAAAGCTCGGTTCCGGACGGCCGACGACGCTGAGCGACAAGAAGCTCCAAAGGATGCTGAAGAGGAAGACCGTGGGAAAAGTGGCTACATCGCTGCGTGCGCTTGGCCGGGAGGTCGGTTCAACCGACCAAACAGTGAAAAAGTACCTGGAGAACAAGAACATACATGTCAGGAAGCGGAACCTACATGCCGCGTCTACTGGTTTCGGAGATGCAGGCAATGACGCAGCGGCCGCGGCTGAATAAGATGGTCAACTGAGACCTATCTCACCCTGGATGGCAACGATTGGCGGGGCACTTCGTATTTTACTTCCCCCACGAAGGAAGTGAGCTCCGAGGTGAAGTTCATTTCACACATCAAGTTCCCCAAGAAGGTGCTGTTGTGGCTGACAATCAGCGAGAAGGGGATGTCAAAGCCGCTCTTCTATCGCTCCGGACTGGCCGTGAACGGGGAATTTTATAGTACGAAATGCCTGCCGAAAGTTGCGTTGTTCATCAAGAAATACCATAAGGGCGAAGACGCGGTGTTCTGGCCGGATCTGGCGTCGGCTCACTACTCGAAGCGACCGCTGGGGGAGATGGAGCGGCTGAATATCGTAATGTATCGTACCCAAGTAGGCGAACTCGCCCAACGTCCCCCAGCTGCGTCCCATCGAGAATTTCTGAGCCAACCTGAAGCGTAAGATCTACTCCAACAATTTTGTCGCGAAAACTGAGGAGGAATTGATAAATAAAACGAAGAAAGAACTCAAAAACATGATCGGAAGAATCCGTGATTTGAAGGTAACGCTGACTCTAAAACCGAATGTGAAGCCCGTCTACGTTAGAGCCCGTACAGTTTCTTTCTCTTTGCGTGACGCTGCCGAGAAGAGGGTTGATAGTCTAGTCGACTATAATGAAGTCCAAAAAAGAGTGATTCTGTGCGGAGATTTTAAGATAACGGTCAACCCAAATCTCCGATCATCCGTTGCCAATGGTTGAAAAACTTTTCGCCAGTCTAGCTGGTGGGGAGAAATTCACCAAAATCGATTTGACTCAAGCCTACAAGCACCTGGAAGTTGAGGAGGGTGATCGTGAGGTACTAACTCTAAGTACATACAAGGGTTTGTACCGGCTCACACGTCTAATGAGGACAGTTGCCTCTGCGCCTGCCATCTGGCAGCGATTGATGGAACAAGTGCAGAATGGGATTCCTGGCGTGACTGTTTTCTGGATGACATTCGTATTACTGGACCGAATGATTTCATCCATCTGCAGCAAATAAAGGGTGTTTCGATCAAAGTTTGGTCGACTTAAACTTGACGCATTTTCTTTCATCGTGCATTAAAAAATTTTGCACACCCCTCATTTTGAAGATGTGTGCGTGTAGCATCATGCCTCTATTTTGATTTTGAGATTAGCACTTCAGTTATCAAAATGTCGTCGAAGGAAGAGAAGCAACGCATCAAAATTTTGCACGTGCATGGCGAAAATCCAAACTACTCTCACGCCAAGTTGGCGAAATTGTTGAATGTGGCTAAATCAACTGTTACCAACATATTAAAAGTGTTCGGTGAACGTTTGTCGACAGCCAGGAAAGCTGGATCGGGGAGAAATCGAAAGCCGGAGACCACAGCGACGACAAAAAGAGTTGCCCGCTGTTTCGAGTGGAACCCCAACCTCTCCGTCCGAGATGTCGCAAAGAAGCTGGGAGTGGCGCCTTCAACCGTGGATAGAGCTAAAAAACGAGCTGGACTGTCGACTTAC
Organism: Aedes koreicus; assembly: GCA_024533555.2. Taxonomy (NCBI): domain Eukaryota; kingdom Metazoa; phylum Arthropoda; class Insecta; order Diptera; family Culicidae; genus Aedes; species Aedes koreicus. Next base: position 346,264 of record JAHHFK020005073.1, on the reverse strand, counting down.
AAGAAAGTGGTGACTCCAAATCGCGACGATAAACAAAACACGTCGGCCAAAGCACGATCGCGAAAGTTGTACACGACGATGCTGACGAAGTTTGATTGCGTGGTACAGGACGATGAAACTTACGTCAAGGCAGACTTTAAACAGCTTCCTGGAATTTTATACGGCAACCGGGCGGGGAAAGGTGGCAGATATTTTCAAGCACATTAAACTGTCAAAGTTCGCGAAGAAATATCTGGTGTGGCAGGCCATCTGTACCTGTGGCTTGAAGAGCAACGTTTACATTGCGACCGGAACCGTCAACCAGGAAATTTATCTGAGCGAGTGCCTACAAAAACGTCTACTGCTTTTCCTGAAGTGACACAATTGTTCCGTTCTATTTTGGCCGGATTTGGCATCTTGCCATTACGGAAAAAAGGCCATGGAGTGGTATGCTGCCAACAACGTTCAAGTGGTGCCCAAGGACAAGAACCCTCCCAACACGCCAGAGCTCCACCCAATCGAACAATATTGGGCCATCGTCAAGCGGAACCTTAAGAAGACTCAAAAAGCTGTTGTGAGCGAGAAACAGTTCCACGCAAACTGGCGTTCTGCGGCGAATAAAGTGGACAAGGAGACTGTACAAAATCTTATGGCAGATGTTAAACGAAAGACCCGGCAATTCGCATTCGGTAAAAAGGAAGCATAGCTGAATATTTCTCCTGTATTCTGTATTAACTGAACTTGAATAGAAAAACAATTTGATTTATCAATAAAAACTTTGATAGACTCACACACATTACTGTTCGACCAAATTTTGATCCAAACACCCTTTAGACGCAGATCCTCGAAGACGAGTTATTTGCCAAAGAAATCGAGCATTGTGGGTACCTGATCAACAAACCCAAGTAGCACACTACGATAATAATTAGTCGTAGCAACTTGATTATGACTTAGCAAGTCATATTTATGTTATCTCAACCGAATGGCAACAAGTGTGCTACTAGGAAAGACGGTATCCACAAGGTACAGGAGAAAATCGATGCGGTCCAGTATATATCAGGAAACAAGAACCAAGTTCGTTCTTTCGTGGGACTTGTAAACTACTACGGTCGATTCTTTCCGAATCTGAGTACGGCCTTGTACCCTTTCAACAATCTTCTGAAGAATGCGGTTCCTTTCGTCTGGACGTTGGCATATGCTGAGGCATTCAACTAGGTAAAACGCGAGATGCAGTCCGACAAGTTCATGGTATATTACGATACCACGATGCCGCTGGTGCTGGCTACTGACGCGTCTCCGCGCGGAGTCGTTGCAGTTGTAAGCCATGTCTACCCGGATGGTTCGGAAAGGCCAATACAATTGTAACTCTACTGTCTGTATCCCGGTAGTAACTCAGTAGCAAGAGACCCTTCGAACTGTGTCTCAAGGTCGGCTTACTACTGGAAGATCTGGAGGGGCTTCGCGATCAAACGTGTGGAATACTCTAACCTGATTTAGTTAGGAAACAAATGTAAGGCTGTTCACATTTGAAGTTATTTATTGAAGAAAACTATTGCTTGTGTGGGTTGGCACTTCAGAAATTATAATATTGTGAATGTTGATGTGAAGTGGGTGGTTTATTGAACATACCGGACTATTGATAGTGTTGCGAATGGTGATCAGGGACAGCTTCCACAATTTCGCTCGCTGAAGGATCGATGACTAGCTTGTTCGGGTTTCCAGGGTTTGATGAGACGATTACGGACGAAGTTTGTTGTGCAGTAAAATAAGGAAGTAATTTCACTGGCTTATGACACTACAGAGATTCCTCTTAGGCGTCTTCCCTCATTGGCTTACACCGGTAGTGTCCAGGTAAGGCCGGAATGACACTACCGAAAAGGGAAGGTTTATTTGACGTTTAGGGAAGTATTCCCGAGACTTATTGCTCCTTGCTTATGACAATTGTCCGGCCACAGGTAGCGGGTATCCGTAGATGTTAGGCTAACTAGCCACAGGGGTCATTAGGCCGAATCAAGAGCTTCCGGGTATTTTTTTTCCGGTTGGGTACATTTTCCACTGCGACCAATTTTTTTATCTATAGTGGTGTAGCTTCCGGGTTTACCGAGACGGTAAAACAGACGGTAAAACAGACGGTTCGAGATTGCCACTGAAGGTGAAGACTCCCGATACAGTCATCGAGATGCCTCTGTTAACGGTTGAGGAGCTTGCTAAAGCTACGCTTCAGATTCGACGGCCAAGGCAAAGTTTGAATGGAAATGGAAAGTTCGTGGAACCCAGAGATTGATTTAGGATCGATCAAGCAACGTTTATCCTTCAGAGAGAATGCATCATGCGGGGAATAAGAGTCTACGTACCCCCGACTTAGCACACTAAGGTGCCGTCAGAAATCCACTCTATTCACTTTGGTACCACTAGACTGAAAGCCTTGGCGCGAAGCTATGTCTGGTGGGAAGGAATAGATAGAAAAATCGACGATCTAGTACACAACTGCAGCTTGTGTCAATCCACATGGGCTGAACCAGGTACCTGTACACTGCTGGCAAACTCCGTTGAAGCCATTCGAACGGGTTCATGTTGACTTTGCTGGGCCGTTTCGGAATACCTACTTCATCGTGCTTGGAAAGCATACACGAAGAGGCATGAGGTGCGTATTTGAGCAACATAACAGCATAGGTATGCCGCAAATACTTCGCTACGTATGGAATTCCGGCAACGCTGGTCACACACCACGGAGTCGCGTTCACGGCGGAAGAGTTTCAGAGATTCTTGAGGATGAACGGAGTATACCACATGTTGGGCGCACCCTACCATCCTGCAACGAATGAACTCGCCAAGCGGTTTGTTAAAACTTTGAAAGCGAAGTTGAAGAGTCTACAGTGTGACAAGTCAACTATGCATGCGGAACTCTGCAGCATTACCTACAGGAAGACAATTCACCCTGATACGAGTAAATCAGCTTCGATGATGCTGCTCAACCGTCAGATTCGTTCCAGGTAGGTGCGTTTGGTGCCTCAACCTGCGGATGCTGCGAAGCCGCTTGAAGAAAAAGTACGCAATCTTCCTGAGGGGGTGAGAGTAGCTGCAAGAGTCTCCATCGACCGTACCAATTGGAAGAATGGTAAATCATCATTATGGGGATCATTACGGAGAAGTTGGAAAAACTGCACAACTACTTTCTGATGGATGACGGAAGGACCTGAAAGCGCCACATCAACCAGCTACGTGAAGTTGGCTGAAGCCTGCTGAATGAAAGATCTGTTCCTGCTACGGTATTACCGGAAGAAACTGAGGAGCCACCACAACTAGCTGTTCCTGCTCAAGCTTCAAATCGCCTCATCAACAGCCGATACCTGCAATGTTGCCACCTAGACCGGTACCAAACCCGTAGCAAACCCGAGTTGCTGCTTCTGCTCCTGGTTCGAGGTAGAGTTTGAGCTGAGCACGAAATAAAGATAGACGCTTTTGTTAAAACGTGCGCTTTCGATTGCAACATATGTAAAATTGGAAAACTAAGTTTAATTAGTAGAAGTTTGAACATTTAAAATGCTAAACGGCGATTATGCAAATCTCTCCACTGTAAAATTTTATAAGTTTGTACGATTTCAGAATGCTCTACAGAATGCTCTCGTACAATTTTTGGTTCGGTCAACTGGCTCTGCTGATTTGGTCGGAAGATCTAAAGATTGGACTCGGAAAAATTGCGACACTTTGTTTTGGGTGTAATTTTTTATTGCGTGAGTGAAAATTGATGAAATTTTGGGTCACACTAGTTTAGAGTGTTATGTTTATGTTATTATATTGCGATCTGTCAATTAGTTTTCAAGATGCATTCGAAACAACAAGAGATACGCCAGCAAATCTCGGGCGCGGTGATCGATAATCCTGGTCAGTCGCACAGATGGATCGGCAAAAGGCTTGGAATCCACCATTCCCCCCTGTCCTGCGTTGTGAAGATGTTCCAGGAGACGAAGACCATTAAGCGACGCGATAGAAGCGACCGAAAACCGAAAACGGAATACCCAGAGAAGGCGCGGAAGATAAGGCAGTACTTTAAGAATAACCCGAACTTTTCCACCCGAGACGTGTCCAAAAAGGTCAATTCGTTGAAGTGGTTCGTCCAACAGACCATGAAGCGGGCTGGACTACGTGTTTTTAAGGTCAGGAAGGCGCCAAACCGGACTGACAAGCAAAACACGGTGGCCAAATTGCGTGCGCATAAGCTGTACCGTGAGTGGCTGGTCAAGCCAGGCTGTCTCGTCATGGACGACGAGACATATATCAAGGCGGACACCAAACAAATCCCCAGCCTCGAGTTTTTTGTCGGTACGTCCCGCATGGAGGTTCCGGAAAAGTTCCGGAAGAGAAAGATGGACAAATTCGCAAAGAGGTACCTGTTGTGGCAGGCGATCTGCGAGTGCGGACGGTACAGCAAGCCGTTCGTTACAACCGGCACCATAAACGGGCAGATTTATCGAGAGAAATGCTTGCAGAAGCGCTTGCTGCCCTTCCTCCGCTCTCACCGTGGTCCCACGTTGTTCTGGCCGGTCTCGCTTCGTGCCATTACGCCAAGCCTGTAATGGATTGGTTCCAAGCGAAGGGCGTTGATGTGGTCCCGAAGGAGGCGAACCCGTCAAATACACCAGAACTTCGTCCGAAAAGTTTTGGGCGATAATGAAGAAGAAGTTGAAGAAAAGCGGAAAAACCTTCAAAACCGATGAAGCTTTGAAGAAAAACTGAAGAAATTGTGTAAGAAAGATGGACAAAGCCTCGCCCAAGATCTCATGAGCAGTGTTAAGAGAAATGTACGAGCATTCAGCATGGGGGAGGAAATGCAATAAATAAAATATGCCAAAACATTGCTAATATATAGTTTATTAATCCCTGAAAATTTGAGAAGTATCCGATTTATAATGAATTTTTGGTGATCATTTTTGTGTGTCTCATTTTTTCCGAGTCCAGTCTTTGTATAAAACAAAGATTGCACTGAATCAAATTAAGGACAAACGGGATCAAGTCCCTATCACTTTGAAGTTTTCTAAGCACAAACCTCATATACTATTGGGACTTCTAGCGTGAAATTTACAAGAACCGTTTGCTCCACTGAGCATCCATTGGTTAGCAATTTCAGCGTTGTTTGTTATGTTTTGTTTGTGATTTTTGTCTCAAAAATCGTGATGTGATAATTAACCTAACCTATAAATCATATGGAAAAAGGGCTCCCTCCAGTTTCACCTTAAAGGTGTTACGGTCTTATAAATCTAGAGCAAATTTTCAATAGGTCCTAAGTAACAATATAAACAAAAATGATGGTTTTTCACGGAATGATAGCTTAGGTACTCCTCAATATGAATTATACACAACATAATGGGAATTGCAGCGAATTGCTGCTATATATTATTTAACAAAATTGGCTTAAGTCACAAACTACTCCATAACGAACTTTTGTGGCATTCGTCGCTGTGTCAGTTTGACTTAAGAGCTTTTCTATGCTCCGCACCGACCTATCCAGCCGAGTCATTTTGGCGTAAGCAACATGACAGGTGTTTGCATGTCGAAACAGGCTTGACGAATGCGACATATTATTTTGTGACACAACGTAACGCACCCGGCGGATGTAACGTGATAACTTTCCGAACGACTTATAATGTGGTCGTATTTTCCTTAGCTGAAGTTTAAAGTCTTTTAACTTGAATTTATTGGAAAAATCGATTTGGAATTCAAATAAAAAGAAATATTTATTGATGCAAAGCTAAGCCTTGCTTAACTTTGCTGGTTCCACATTGTTGCGTATGCAACGTATAAAGCCAGTTCCGATGTTTTCAACGAATATTAATTTATTGCGTTAAAGTTTTGTAGCTTTGTAGTGTTGTTTTAACTCGAACTAGAATCTAACTGCTTTAATAAGTTTTAACTGCTTGATTAGATCAATTAGTTTAAGTTTCGACTGTAAGTTCTTAATATAATAGGCACATATGAAATAGAGCTAGGAAATTGAAAAGCTTTTTCCACATCGCGTGTAAAACTAATTCACTTTCTATTATCTTTCTGCCACTGTCAATTATCGACCGTTAAGTTGGTATTGCAGGGATGATTTTAAGGTGCGCTCATTGACGAGGGGTGTCCGCAACAGTCCCTCCCAGTAGTTGGACCCTGGTCCAGCATACTCGTATTTGGCCCGATGTGTAGCACCGCCAATTTCGTCGCTGGTCTTTCGTAGATTCCTGAAGTTGTCTGAACCGTTGCTGAACGTATTGGACCGTCCATCGAAGTCTTGACTGCTACTACTCTGCCCTTTGGCCAGCAGTTCCTAGGGAAGCTGGGTTCGACGACGATGACGATGTCTCCGATAGCTATCGGTTTTACCGGGCTGAACCACCTAACAAGACGTGTGATTACAGGAGTATACTGAAGGACCGAACGTTTCCAAAAGTAGTTGGCGAGAATCTGTGACGTTTTCCAAAACTGTTTTACAGTCAAGGCACTGTCATCGTATGGTACCAACGGTTTGGAGAAGTGGTTCGGTGTTAAAGCGGGAGACGATTCATCATCGACGGGAACGTGCGTCAATGGCCTACTGTTGACTATGTTTTCAATTTCGATCATGAGGTTCCTGAGGGCTTCGTCAGTTGGCAATCGTTTCGGTTTGATTTCTTCAAGAATCTTCTTGACAGTCTGAATCATTCTCTTCCACACGCCGCCCATATGAGGGGACGCAGGTGGGTTAAAGCTCCACGAAGTAGACGCTGTAGTGAACTCAGTCATGAATTCACTGCTGTCAAATTGTGCCGACGCTGCCTTAAGCTCCTTCGATGCTCCCACGAAATTGGTACCTCGGTCGCTTATTATGCGCAGTGGAGTTCCTCGCCTGGAGAAGCAGTTACGGAGGACCATTATGCAGGAATCCGTTGAAAGAGAGTATGAATTGCACGTGTGGTTAGGCACGTTACCAGTACTCCATAGCGCTTTTCGTTTCGGCGCCTGACAATGACCTGGTAAGGACCGAAATAATCAACCCCTACGTAAGAAAAGGATTGGGTTTCGCCCGACGAATTTTGCAACGGAAACACTCTCTGCGTACTCTATCACACTCCGCACGCACTCTTGGGATGTTAAACTTCCTCCGAACTTCGTTGACGATTGTTTCGTTGCACTGGTGGTGGTATCTTTCATGGACGTCCTGAAGCAGTAGTTTGGTGAGGGAGTGGCGACGAGGCAGCACGATGGGAAACGGCGTTTTCTCGTTAGCGAAGTCGCAAACGTTTATGCGACTACGTATATGCATGACGCCCGCTTCATCGATGAAGGGACTGACTTTAACAAAGAGCTGGTTCTCGGTAAGATTGACTGACCTGAAGACAACGTTGTCATTTCATCCTCATAGCATTCCCATTGAACTCGTTTATACAGGTAGTTACTCGCTGTAGTAGTTCTTCGCTTGTCAATGGTCCTCGAAGAATTTTCTCGTTTTTCAGTTTCCGCTTGATGTTGATCGGGAACCGCTGCACTAGAGCGGTAAGTCGCTGAAGATGGTACCAATTGGAATGGTTTTCTGGACGTAAAAAATCTTCGACTGGGTAGGCATGATGATGCAGCAATCGTGGTCGGAGTTCTTCAGTTGTCTGTTCATTGGTTGAAGCTTCCGGCCACTCCAATGTTGGCCTCGATAAGAATGGTGGTCCTGTGAACCAGCGGCAGTTAATGTCAAAGCTTGGAAGGCCATCCCATTTGGTCGCTTCATCGGCGACGTTGGTTTTTCCGCGTATCCATTTCCATTCATGTATATCTGTGGCTTCCAAAATCTCCTCTAAACGAAAGGGGACAAACGGGGAGTATATTTTCGATGGTCAGACTTGAGCCAGCAGATGACATCACGGGCATCTGTCCAAAATATCCGCCGATCGACTTTTATGGAATGTCCTTCTTGTACACTTTTTGCTAACCGGGTGTCCATGACTGCCGCTTGAAGTTCGAGTCGTGGTATCGACACAAACTTGATCGGAGCAACTCTGCTTTTCGACCCGATTAGTGTGCAGGAGAATTGGTCCCCTCCAATGAACCGAAAATAACAGACTGCTGTGTACCCGAGCTCGCTGGCATCCACAAACGTATGCAGTTCGACTGTACATTTTTTACCACGTGAAGGAGAAAAATGATAGCATCGTAGAATTCGCACAGATTCGACTTGTGGTAAAAGTCGTAGCCAGTTCTTCCACTTTACCAACGGTTTTTCGCCAATCTCGTCGTCCCATGAGGACCCTTCTCTCCAAATCTCTTGGAAAAAAAAGCTTTAGGTATATCATGTAGTGTGATATCAAACCGAGGGGATCGAACACAGACATTAGTACGCGCAGAACGTCCCGTTTGGTAGGATGCTTGCTGCCTGATAGAAGCTCTCGATTCCGCTCAGCAGATAATTTGTAGCGGAAGCTATCTGCTTTTATGTCCCACCACATTCCAAGGACCTTCTCTAATACTACGGTGGTGTCTGCGCCCAAGCTTTTCTCTGCTTTTGCGACCTCACCCAGCGCCTGCAAAACAGCTGGAGAGTTTGAGTTCCAGTTTCTCATGGTGAATCCGCCTTGCTGGTGTATGTTTTGGACATCCTTAGCTAGTTTTATTGCTTCCTTTTCAGTGTCAACGCTTTTAAACATGTCGTCAACGTAATGGCTTTTCTTGATGACTTCGACGGCTTCTGGGAACTGCGCTGCGAATCGCGTTGCATTTTCGTTGATGATAAATTGTGCGCAGCTTGGTGAGCACTTGGCGCCAAACGTCATCACCATCACGATATATTCGCCCGTCGTACCATTCTGATCGCACCAGAAAATCTGTTGACTATGTCTGCGATGTCCCCAGAAACTGCAATCGGTCGCTCTCGAAATCCGTACAACAACGATGGCAATGCGGTTAGAAGATCCGGTCCTTTCATGAGGACAGAGTTGAGTGAGACGCCTCCCACTGTCGCTGCTGCATCCCAAACAATCCGAATTTTGTTTAGCTTGTTCGGGTTGAACACAGGAAACATAGGCAAATACCACACGCGATCCTTGGATTCTTGTAGTTCCTCTGGGGACAGCTTGCGAATGTAGCCTCCCTGCATATAGTCATCCATTTTTGATCTGAGTGTTGCACCCAACATTGGATCGCGATCCATCCGCTTCATGTGACAGTTATGTCGTCGTAATGCCATCGGCCTACTGTCAGGAAGCCGAATGTTGTCGAATTTCCACAGCAATCCTGTTCGCCATCTTTCGCCATCGAATTTCATTACTGAACGCATCGTTTTGGTGGAACGTTCATCTTTTGTTGATAGGAGCATCTTTTCTGTTTTATAAATACCTAAGTTCTCGAGAGCAAAGTGAGCCTTAACCGAGGAATTCAACTCAGTGTCAGCTTCGGACGAGTGATGACATATGTGAAAGCAGTGTGGTGCAGTGTTTGAGTTCGATATGTTACCCGTGACCGTGGGACATGTACCATAGATCATCCACCCTAATCTTGTCTTGGCTGCTATGGGTTCGTGTTCGGCACCTTCGTGGCTTTCCAAGGGGTTCACAACACGTATATTATTCATTCCAATTAGAATACGAGGCTGCACGTTCAATATATGATTCCACCGACATTCCATGTTTCGAGGATAACTCTTCAACTGACAGATGGCAGATTGAGATGGTAGCTTTAATTCCTTCACGGTGTAGACGTCAGAAAGTCGATGTTTTGGTTTTTCACAATGTGTACCGGAAATTTCGAGTGAAACCTGCATTGTCGAATCCTCATATGGGCACGTATCAGCAGTCCAACGCAAACAAAGCGGGTGCTTTTCTCCTCGCAGCTGTAGCTCCGAAGCAAGATCTTCTTTCAGCAACGTTAACGAGGATCCACAATCGAGAAAGGCAAAGGTTTTTATTTGTGTTTCTTTGTTGTGAAGTGTGACGGGGATATACTGGAACAACACCGATTTGTTGTTGTTTTGATGAGTGTTACAAGTATGTTCGGTGGCGTTCGGTTTGCTGGATTTGCTAGGTAGCTCCTGGCGATTCGAAACGGAAGTCGACGAAGGGGAGGCGTGCTTGTCTTTCGCATCATTGTGCAGCAAACGATGATGTTTGAAGGAGCATCCCATTTTGCCGCATACATTGGTAGACTTGCACTGACCCTTCTTCAGGCAACAGCGACACAATTTACATTCTCGGAGCATATTCCATCGCGACGAGTGATCAAGCATCAGGAACTGCTTGCAATCTTCCACCACGTCGCACTTCCCCTGGCAAACGATACATCCACTTGAACTGGAACCGACACCGCCTGAAGATACCCTCTGTTTCGGAGCAGCTTCAGTATGTGCGTTTAAAAAACCATCATCCTTTCGTGCGCGACGGGGTTTGTCCGGAATACATTGAATTTGTGGAATAGTTACCGTACTGGCTGCCTCAGCAAGCGTGTAAAGCCAAGCCCTGAATTCGATGAGTGTTGCTTGTTGTAGTCCCTGGCGATATGTAGCCCATTTAAGTCGAATCATAGGCGGAAGACGGTCAACAAGGTTTTGAAGAATAGCAATATTGCATAGATGCTCCTCCAGAATGTCAACCAAAATACTAAGTTTTTCAGCCTTCGGTGCGGGGAGAAGCTGGACCTTCTGAAGGAGGGAATGTACAATAATCTCCGGACGACCAAATAACATTTTGAGTGACGACCAAATAACATTTTGAGAGGTGTAGCAATTGACACCTAACTGCATCCAATGCTTTGCCTTTGAGGCATTTTTGCAACCGCGTCATATTTTCTTCAGTGGTGTAGCCACATAGACGTGTTGTACTTTCGAACGTAGCAATAAACAATGGCCACTGTTCCGGATCACCGTTATACTCAGGCAGGTCTTTGGACACGGCATGTCGCGCAGCAATTTGTGTTCTGTTGAGCAAATCCGAATCATTCCCAGTAATGTTTCGTTGTAGATTATTGATCGGATGGGACGGCATATGCGAGACGTTAGAACGAGAGGGCAGAACAGGTAAGGGTTGAAAATGGGCTCCAACGCAAGTCTGTGTCGGTCTGCTGGAGTTTCTGGGGTTGAACGGGATTGAGGGCCAGAAAACATCCCGACAAGAGGCATATCATTTCCCGTTCGTGGTTGACAGCTCGTGGGGACCGCTGGGGCTGTGTCAATCAGTAGTCGATACCGTTGCATTAAATGCTTCCTTTCAAGCTCCTGTTCTTCCTCAAGGTAGTGGAGTCGTAGATCCATCGGCAACAGAGAGACAAGATTCGGCTGTGAAAATGGTATGGAAAGCGTAGTTGACATAATAGGCACGGTGTGAGGTATAGAAAATGCCGACAGCATATTGATTGCAGTTGTGTTAACCGATGACGTCACTTCGACTGACGAAGTTTCTAATCGGCTTGTGGAAAATCCATGGAAAGACGGCTCATTCTGCAAACTTTGCCTATGGAAGATCGGATAGAGAGCTGGTACTACTGACTGCGCTGATGGGTTAACGAAAGGTATATTTGATGGCTGTGTGACAAGTGCTTCCGAAACAGCTGCAGGATTTTTGGCACGAAGGCAATCCTGGCTGCGGCAGCTCCAATCGAAATTGGCAATCGCTTCGGTCACACCAACGCAAGAAAAATGAAACAATCGTAAGCAATCAATGATTGTTATCCGACAATCTGCAGAGTGGGAAGTTTTGCTCTAAGCTGTCTTCTTGGGAAACCGCCGGAACAGTCGGCATCGCTGGAGATTCACTTGGTCCGGATAAAAACGAAAGTTTAAAAACTGTTGCGTATGCAACGTATAAAGCCAGTTCCGAAGTTTTCATCGAATATTAATTTATTGCGTTAAAGTTATGCAGCTTTGTAGTGTTGTTTTAACCCGAATTATAATCTAACTGCTTTAATAAATTTTAACTGCTTGATTAGATCAATTAGTTTAAGTTTCGACTGTAAGTTCTTAATATTCTTTTTCCACATCGCGTGTAACACTAATTCACTTTCTATTATCTTTCTGCCACTGTCAATTATCGACCGTTAAGTTGGTATTGCAGGGATGATTCGCCCCCCCCCCGGGGCGCCCCCCACCCCCTTTCCACAAAAATAAAATTAGGAAAAAAAAAAAAAATAAAAATAAAATTTTTAAATTTTTAAATTAATTTTTTTAATAAAAGAAAAAATAAATTAAACCCTAAAAAAAAATTTAAATTTAATTTCGTTAGAATAAAAAAACTGCCCCCACAAACAGGACAGAAAAAAACACAAAAAAAAAAAAAATACAAAAAACTTGATCGTATTTCCCGAAAAAAACAAAAACCAAATTATATAAACCAACCCCCACCAGAAAAAAAATAAAAAAAAAAACAAAAATCCTAATGAAATGTTTTGATATCGGTCGGTTGTTTCCGGAGATATGATGAAAATCATGTCTGAAAAACCAATCAATACAAATCGAATCGTGCCAAATTCGAACGGGTACTGTACGGCAAAGGGTAAATGGACCCTTCTTTTTGGGGAAATGCTCCTTAAACTTTGGAAAAATGCTCCTTAGATGCGTTCGCCCGGTATAATGCAATCGGAGGTATTAACCTTCTGGTTAGCGCTTGCCGGGTGTTTTGACGAGTCTTAAGTTTCTTCAAGATTGTATAATTTTGACGGGTTTTAAGTTTCTGAATTTCAAAACGAAATTAAGACCCGTCAAAACGAAATTAAGTTTCTTCAAAATTAAATTAGAACTCGTCATAATGAAATTTAAACCCGTCAAAACTACCTACAAGATTGCGGAGCGAAGCTCTGCTATACAATCTTGAAGAAACTTAAGACCTGTCAAAACAACCAGCAAGCGCTAACCAGAAGGTTAATACCTCCGATTGCATTATACCGGGCAAACGCATCTAAGGAGCATTTTTCCAGAGTTTAAGGAGCATTTCCCCAAAAAGAAGGGTGCATTTACCCTGCTGCCGGTACTGTAAATATCGGAATCGACCAAAGCAAAAATTTATTCTTGCTTGTCCATACCGCAAATGGGAAGTCTCATCAAACATAAATAATTTAAGCTGGCTAGTTTGAAGCATGACCAACCAAACTTCTTGAATTAAAAAAAAAGCAAATCAGTCGCTCAAACGTAAAGTTGTAAACAACTTTCACTACTTCCAAATGAGCAATAATAAGTTGTTTGTTTGTGCCATCAGGCTCGATTTCCTTCGATGGTAGCTCACACCTTCCCTCTATCTATTCTGCAACAGCACTACCATTTCTTCCAAAAATTAAGGCGATTTACATTTAATTGCTCGCTTTGTCTAAATCGAACGAAAAAGAGGTGTTTTATAATAAACGGCTTTCAATTACCTCATTGTCTATTTCCGATCATCAATATTCACCGAACGAATTCAAACTGGGTTGCGATTTTCTAGCTGATTAATTCCTCTTCAGCAGCTAAGTCCGATTTGCATCGATTACACAAAATCGTTCCAGTGCATGACGCTTAATTGCCAAGCATTCACTTTCTCAAACAAAAGCCCCAACTGTTGCTATTGTTGTTGCTGGGGAGACATGCGATTGCGATTGCGCATTGCGTTGACTCGTTACTATGGCAATTTCGCTCGATTTGTTGATCACTTCAGACGCTTGTGCGATTGCTATGATACTTCCATCGAACCGTATCGAAGTAAGTGCCGAATTTTCTCCAAAATAAAAAAAGAATCAGTCAACTAAACTTTTTAAACGAAACGAATCGGCGGAGAAAAATTTCAATCACGCACCGGCAGCGGCATCATCATCATCATCGTTGTCGTCGTCGTCAGTCAATTACTTTCAGCGGCAACGTTTAATGCACTGAGCGAGGAAAGCAAGCGAAAAACATTCATGCCCAAGCTGGAATTGAAGGAAAAAAGTGATTGAACTTTCAAGAGCTCAAGTTCCCGAAAAAAGTGAGAGTGATCTCGCGCCTCTTTCTTTCCTTCTTGCAGCAAGCATACCTCCCCCGCTGCCACGGCTTTACATGCTTGCTGATCGAGTCGCGCTGGATTGACGAGTTGCGGCAAGATCGTCAAAGCTCGAAGTGATAAGTCGTACTCGCACTCGCTTGCCGTCGGTTGTTGTCATCAGCCACCGCTCGTTCGTTCCGATCGAGCGCGATCGTTATGCGTAATAATTTCACCGAATGTGTGTAATACGGCGTGTTTAACATTTTTGCCACCACACGCGCAGGCAGACCTACAAGCGAGGATAAGGACACGACATGGGAGAGATGGGGGCTTCGATGCTGCAATCATTGCTCGATCAACACGAGCTTCTCGCGGGTGAGTGAGTGAACTAGCAAGCCCTTATTCTGCGAGTAGCGTGGCAGAGATCGTTGCCTCGGGTCTGTCAGCTCACATCACTCGCTTCGCGGAGTAATCGCGCCAGTCAGTAGGTATTAGTAGGCTGTTTGTTTTCATCAAGTTGATAGCTTTGTTTTTCGCGATCTCTCTAGGCAGTGGCGTAAGGGAGGAGAAAAGTGTAGCCTCTGAGCAGCTTCGATCGGTAAGGCATGCTGCGATCTTCGTAGAGAAAGAGAGTGTTGTGCAGCGATCGAGATGCCGAAAGGCACTCGTGCTTAGCCTAGCGGAAAAATAACGCAATCATATATATGTTGGGGCAGTTTTAAAAAAATTAGGTATATTTCCAGAGTATGGGCTCTTTAATGGCCCAATGGCCTTGCGTGCATTAATGCAGCAGTCGCTTGCATTAAGTAAGAGCTTCGTCAACATTGTAATAGACGTCTTCAACTGACCGAGCCGCGGAGAGAAATTGAATGCTGTTTTCGACTTTTGTTTACGACTGCACTGCGAAGGAGCAGAGTGAGAGTTTTTCGTATGTCAATGTAATGGGAAAAAAAATCAAGGGACCGGTTTTCGGACCCAGGAATTTCGATGTCTCGATAAGCGCCCGTGCACACATGTAAAACCCGTTTCCGGTCTCAAATGGTCATCTCAATCGACTCCCGATCCAGCTCTAATTGCTGCGCCCCGGTCTATTTACTTGGATTGAGATTTTCTCTCCGTATCGATGTCGATCCCGAATCAACGTGTGAAAATACCGCTAAGTGTCCAATATTCCTCATACGGTACTTTGGTCAGGCGGTCGCGGCATCGCGCGCCTTGAGTGATTTCTCTCGATTTTACCCAAATGTTACCCGTAAATTAACTCTCCAAAGTGGCCTCCTCCCGCGAAATGGCCTACGCTGCACCAATCTCGACGTTCCCGTTTTAATTATCAAATTGTTTTCGAA
The DNA here is from genome assembly GCA_024533555.2 of Aedes koreicus. NCBI lineage: Eukaryota > Metazoa > Arthropoda > Insecta > Diptera > Culicidae > Aedes > Aedes koreicus. Next base: position 331,023 of record JAHHFK020005073.1, on the reverse strand, counting down.
GCGAGCCAAAAACAACCGCCCGTTGGTCGGTCGGTCGGTCGAGTCTTTGCATGCATGCATGCATGTAGAACCAGAGGCAAATAATCGATGAAAATGTGAATGGTAATTTTTTAATGTTTCCCCCAATTTATTCAGGTTTGCAGAAATCATATAGTAAATCGGAACACCAAGCCTCGCACCACATAGTCTTGTTTTTGTGTTTTGTTTTTTTTCGGTGCACTCAATAATGGATCCTCATTTTAGCTCATTTTTTTTTTCTTGGATTGGTTCATTACTATTATTTTGATAACTCTTTTTGTTTTTCTTTGTGAGCGTAGCAGTTAATGGGAAGTAACCCTATTTGTAGTAAATGGCTTGTGCATGGGTAACTTTGATCGGTGTTGTTTGGCACTTCTTTCTCTCCGGGGATGCAATCTGGGTAAATATTTGTAATTTGCAACAATTGAATATAATGTCGATAACTTCAATTTTTGAAACTCAATCACTAAACAGAACAGGAAAGCAAAGCGTATCATTTTTTAAGAGCACTTTGCAACCAAACAAATGCAATTGAACCAGCATTTGAATTTTTTATGATCATGAATTATGGAAGCGTAACTTGAAATGTAAAATGTAAATTTATAGCACAACGTTCACATAAGCAACCGATATGAATATTCAATTAATGAGCGAAAACAATTTTTATATTTGAGATTTGCGATTGTCGTATGTCAGGAACCAGAGGCGTCTCATGACCAAAAAAAACGTGCTTTATCGATTACTCATCTCTAGGTTAAAGGAGCTTCGTAAATGTTTGGCTCATAATGTTCGAAAGGAATGAATTTCTTAAAGTTGTTGAATTTAACCCAATATCAGAACTTGACGAGACCTCATTGTAGGAAATATGTTCAAGCATATTTCGTTCAACTTTATCTACAAGGCTGTAACCAAATAGACCCCAGGACAAACGCACAGTATTACCTTCCACTGACGCTTGTTCTTTTAGCCAGAACTGTTGAAAACACAAAAAAAGAAAATTAAAAATAAATCAATCCCTCTGGTTCGCTGTACCTTACCTACCTTATTGTTGAGAGAATCTGAGTCTAGTGAAGCAACTGTTTCCGTAAACAGTGGACAATGCGTTGCTAAAGCCCGATTCAAAGCAAATTTGGACGCATTCAAGTGATCATAACTCAAGAACTAAACAACATACACATGATCAATACGTCAAACTAAAGGGTATTTATTCACCTTCAAACTATGTAAAACAAGTTATTACATTTTACTGTTTCGAACGAACTGTGGCACTTTACTTGTGATCGATGCATTCATGATCTGCACAGTCGCTGGTTGACACTGTACCTTCGAACTTATTCCACTTTAAACGCATTTGTTGTGCATTTGTCACTTCTTTACCGCATCTTCGAAGTTTTCGCTTGACAATTGCCTAATATTTTTCGATCGGTCTGAGCTCAGGGCAGTTCGGAGGATTAATCTTTTTGGCGACGAAATTAACATTGTTTGCAGCATACCATTCTAGTACCTCCTTAGAGTAGTGGCAGCTGGCTAGATCCGGCCAAAACGTAACGTTGGTGTTTCAAACACTCTTTAATGTAAACCTTCGACGTCATTGTGTGAGATGTGATGAAAACCTTGGTTTTAAGGCCACAACTGCAGATTCCTTGCCAAATCATTAGTTTCCGAGCAAACTTATCAGCAAAAACAAATTCATACCTAGAAGGAACATCCCCACGACCAGTTGACAGGTAACATTTTCGTCCGGGGCTTTGTTTATAATCCATTTTGACATATGTTTTGTCCCCCATTAAAATATAGACATCAAATTTCGTCAAAACTCGTTCGTATAGTAATCGTGCTCGCTTTTTGGCCACTAAATTTGGTTTCAGGGAGCGAATCGGATGTTGACTGGCACAAAAAGACTTATATCCTTCTCTTGAAAGGATGTTACGCACGGTGGAAAAGTTGGAATCGTATTTCCTTGCCAAATCACGTATGGAGAGCTGGAGACCTGGGTTGCCTTTCACGTACCTCAACATCTTTCTCCTCAGCTCTTTGTCCCTAGTGCCACTTTTATGATAGATGCGCTGTGCCCTATCCACACTCAGAGTATCCTTGTAACGTTTGATTACCAGACACACCGTTGACTTTAGGAATTTTAACATTTCTGCTATTTTTGAAGCAGACCACGAAGGATTCCTAGTTTGTGCACAATTAATTTCCTTTTCTCAAGTTCCATGATCCGTAATTTCGAGATGCGTCGATCAATCGAGAAAAACTTCCAATTTTCTTTGTCAATGACACATCAACAAATGCCTGTCAAACGGTTTTTGGTCCAACCATCTGGGACGCGGTGGTGTATTAAAGCGGGCGTTCAGATAAACTTTGAATCGAGCTTTAAGTGTGAAGAATGCCAAACGCGGTAACTTAATAAATTTATTGGATCTAAAGGGTGTCCACAGTTCAATTGCATCACTTTAAACTCGTCTTCAAAAACAAGTCTCTCAACCGATTGTCATGAAATATTCAGGGAATAAAAAACAATGTAAAATCTTGGTTTAAGTATTTTTATTTCACTGTATTTCTTTACCAAATCCAAAAGCCCGAACTTTCTTCTTAATACCACGCATAAGATTTTGTACAACGCTTGAACCGACATTTTTTCCGTTTTCAACCATGACTTCAACATTTCCTATTCTGTAGTGACAACATTAGGAGGCTTACGAAGTTCGTGCTTTTTTTTTCCTCTGTTCGGGACTTAAACCACTGCGACCAGTAATTTGATCTATTGTAGTATATCCCGTATCCTTTGTTTAGTGCATGTCGAGCTACTTCATCGCTATTGAGAAATGATGAAGTATTCGGTGTTTTTACAGTTGTCATTGTTTGTTTTGTTGGCAATGAATCGTGTTTTATTGAAAATTTCCGCTATTTAAACCCTTTGTGAGCGACAATACTCTTCAAAGGCGCGCCCCTTTATCCGTCAAAACCGGATTCGTTGCAAACAAAACAAACAATGACTCCGATACTGACCATGCATCAGAACCCTAGTCATAACCAATTCAAACTATAGAACATCAAATAAAAAAATGAGAATTCACATAAATGAATACTAACCATGTTTCCCTTATTCCAAGCTCATCCTCGGTGGCTCAATCCGAGTATTGTCACTTTTCACAAGACATAAAATGTAATAAGGACTAAAATATGTTCCTTTGATTACAAAAACAAATATGTTCCCTAGTTTGAATTAATTCAGATTAGGGTTCGATGGTAACCACGAAAAGGTGATCTACCAGAGTTACGGGTCGTTCGTGCTTCATTATAGCCCAATATTTTTCAATTGGTAGCAACTCTGGAGAGTTTGGGGGACTCAGATCCTTCGGCACGAAATTGACACCATTCGTCTTGTACCACTCCAGAACATCCTTGGAGTAGTCGTTTTTTCAGGCATTCATTCATATATACTTGACCATTTACAGTTGAAGTTGTCACGAAAGGCTTGCTCTGTTCACCACACGAACAAATGCCCTTCCCAATCATGAATTTCTTGGAGAAATTTGACACTTGCTGTTTCCTGAGAGACTCTGGAATATCGAACTTGTCTTTCGCAGTCACATACTGGTTGCCGGAAATCTGTTCAATGTCCGCTTTTACGTGTGTTTCATCTTCCATGATGCAGCAGTGTGGTTTTGTCAACATTTGTGTGTACAGCTTACGCGCACGTGTTTTAGCTGTCCTATTCTGTTTTTCATAGCGGTTTGGAGCTTTCTGAATTTGAATGAACGGAGCCCTGCTCGTTTCTTAGCTTTCTGCACGAAATTTTTGGTCAAGTGCAGCTTTTTCGCGACATCCCGAACGGAACAGTTGGGTTTGCGTTTAAAGGCAGCAACCACTCGCTTGTGATCCTCCACACAGTACGGAACATTTTTTCTACCACTCACCTTCTTCCGATCGACAGTTAAACGTTCCCCGAAACGTTTTATGACACGAGACACTGTAGACTGGTGAATTTTCAACATCTTTCCGATGCCTCGGTGCGAAAGAAGTGGGTTGTCGTGGTGCGTGTTCAAAATGTTCTCGCGCACTTGCTGTTCGTTCGACTCCATTTTCGAAACTATGACACATTTCACAATGATACTCACGCAGTGTAAACAATACACGCTGAGGTCATTTCGCCCAAAATTTCGTTGAAATCAACCGAAAGGGCGAAATGTTACAGCTTCTTGAAAGTGATGCAATTTAACTGTGGACATCCTTTATAAATGATTCTTTATGTCTGTAAAGTAGGAGATGAATAATTTTAAATAATGTTAGTTTTTGAATTATTATATTAGGTGCGCAACTAAGTTCCCGCTGTTTAGCAATAGATGGCGCCAGTAGTAAGTGCTGGTCGTTGTACATCGCAAGCGTCATAAACCAAGCTCATACATATGGTAAACAAACCGCTTTGCCAAATCAGTGATTTTGGTTTAGTGTTATATATTTTGGTTGTTTGAAGATGTCTGATTTCGTGCCAAATGATCGTCATTTGCGGGAAGTGATGATTTTCTTCTTTCATTCGATGAAAACGGCGGCTGAAGCGCATCGAGAGCTCCAAAAAGTTTACGGTGATGCTGCTCTGAGTGAAACAACGTGTCGTGATTGGTTTCGTCGCTTCAAAAACGGTGATTTCAGTGTTGATGATCGTCCGCGTGAAGGAAGGCCAAAAAACTTCGAAGACTCTGAATTGGAGGCATTGCTCGATGAGGATCCGTGTCAAACACAAGAAGAGCTTGGTTCAGGATTAGGAGTTTCCCGCCAAGCCGTTTCTAAGCTATTGCATGCGTTGGGAATGATTCAAAAGCAAGGAACTTGGGTTCCTTACGATTTGAAGCCAAGAGATGTTGAGCGTCGTTTTTTCTTCTGTGAACAACTGCTCCAGCGGCAAAAAAAGGAAGATTTTTCTACATCGCATTGTGACGGGTGACGAAAACTGAATTCATTACAGTAACCCAATACGGAAATATTCATGGGGACTGCCCGGGCATGCTTCAACATCGTCGCCTAGGCCGAATATTCACGCTGCGAAGGTTATGCTGTGTATTTGGTGGGACCAAGTTGGTGTTATTTATTATGAGCTGTTGAAACCAAACGAAACCATTACCGGGGAACGGTATCGAACTCAATTGATGCGATTGAGCCGAGCACCGCACGAAAAACGGCCACAATACGAGCACAGACACGAAAAAGTGATTCTTCAGCATGACAACGCTCGACCTCACGTTGCGAAACCCGTGAAAACCTACTTGGAAACGCTCAAATGGGAAGTCCTACCCCACCCGCCATATTCTCTTGATATTGCACCGTCCGATTATTACTTGTTCCGTTCGATGGCACATGGTCTCACTGGTCAGCAATTCCACTCATATGATGACATCTCAAAATGGCTTGATTCTTGGATAGCATTAAAAGACGAACAGTTCTATCGAAATGGTATTCACGTTCTACCAGAAAGATGGGAAAAAGTAGTAGCTAGTGATGGGCAATACTTTGAATAATTCGTTTGTAACCTTTGTTTTCAAAATAAAGCTCCTTTTTCACCAAAAAACAGCGAGAAATTAGTTGCGCACCTAATTAGATTCTTAGTCTGGCGGATACAACGACGGGAGCCAATTTGAACTGTCACTTGGCGGAGCCAATCGAGTATTACTGTTTTTATTACAATGAATTGGTGGAGAGTATTGTGTTTATAAATATATAAATAATATATAAATTAATCTAGTGACAATACTCTCCACCAATTCATTGCAATAAAAACAGTAATGCTCGATTGGCTCCGCCAAGTGACAGTTCAAATTGGCTCCCGTCGTTGTATCCGCCAGACTATGAATTTAGTGACTATAATTTGGGAGTGTGCCCGGTCACCAACTCCGCTAGCCCTCCACAAAGCCTTTCTACGTGAAATGGCATGGCCTGCCAGCCAGCCAGTACAGGTGAGCGAGAGCGTGTGAGAGGTTCGCTCCCCCATTCGCATCCAAGTCACCACGGACGAGTTGCTTGGTTACCCACCACCTACCGATCGTTTGCTGCACGGTGCTGCCTTCAGTACGATCGTCTATTTCGTCGTGTTCAGTTCGGTACGGAAATTCACTCGATCGGTTACGAGCGCGGGTACGATACTGCGCTCTGCTCGAGCGATTCAATAGAAGTTGTGTTAGAAGGAGCGACCCAAGACAACTCCGGTGGTGTGCTGTGTGCTATTACAAAGAAGCTAACCTGCTGCTAGCCAACCGTAACGACATTCCCTGAACGCGGGACGGATAAAGTCAAGTGGGTGTTTGGAGAAACGGGACGAGATCGGGTTTGCAATAATCCCTGGCCTCAGCGTTAATAGGCGCAATAGAGTAATAAACTACCGCGACGACAACAAACAACACTGGCCCTAGCGGATGGAAAAAGAGAGTTGTAGTATGTACGAATGATAGTTTAGTTTTAATCGGTGCTGTTTGAGCTTTGTTAGAGTGTCGATCGAAGGGAGAATGTCAATCTTAAAAGGCTCTTCTCGGCCCAATTGTGATTGAGGTACTTTTAATCGATCGAAGTGACTTACGGAAAGCGTCCAATGACATTTGAACCGGTTGTCGGGTGTGTAGATAAATGGTCTTTCTCTGCGAAATTTCGCCACATCTGTTCTCTCTGCGGATTGTGTGGGGACGTTAATTATATTCGTTTTTCGGCAAAGTTGCGGAGCCTCTGAAGTGAAATTGCAGTAAAAACAGAAAAAAAAAACAGAGACAAGCCCTCCAACAAAAGAGTGGTTTAGTTATACATCCGACATCGTCGACCACGAGTATCAACACGCGGTGTGGTCAAAGCGTAAGAGCAAAAGTTAATGTTAAAGTAGGAGTGAGAGAAGCAAAAAAAAAACAAGTGAAAACGTTGATCTTTTGGAGTGCCCAAAACGGAGTGCAAGTGAGGAAAGACGTGTTTTTTTTTCCTCCTTTCAACTCCAACACGGGATCGAGTGGACAGATCGAAGAAGGCCTTTCGAAGCCATGACGACGACGATGGACGGGTGCGCGTGTGTGATCCGGTTGGACTACGATGATAACTATATGGTGGTGAGATGAAGAGTTTTTGGTAGCGAAAACGGTTGTCGTCAACGGTTGAAAGGCAGAGGACCGAAGACAGTCGGTGGAGATAGTGGTGGAACTCGTTTATTTGCTTCTTAAAGTTGAGCCCTGAACCGTGAATGAACTGAATCGCTACCCTGGACAGCAACGGGCCGACAAAACTCACACACGGCACAGCAGCAGTAGTGCTGTTGGCAGAAGAGATGGATGGATGGATAGATTGATGGGAATGTGTATTATTTATGTATTGTTGAGTGTGCTGTGATGTGAATAATTAGTTTATAAAAGTTTCATTTCACTTTTTGCGAGCTTTCTGGATGGATGGATAGCGCTGTTATAGATTATTTCCTTTTTCGTGTGGACAAAGCAACCGTTGTTCGACCTATGAGAAGCCAGTGCTGATGATGATAGCATGCCTGTGCTTCATAGGTATAACATCATCAGACAGGGAGGGTTATTCCGAGAGTCGAAGTGACGTTTGTCACTTGGTGAAGTGAGAAAAGTCACCTGCAGTGACGTGACTCTTCATTTGATTTACCCAGGAGAGTCACGTCACTGCAGGTGACTTTTCTCACTTCACCAAGTGACAAACGTCACTTCGACTCTCGGAATAACCCTCAGGGTGTAGCGACTGTTTGGTGACTGGCTGCTGGCAAAGGGTATTTGAAGAGTACTTCTTGGTAAGATTTGCAAATGATTAGACCACAAATTCTAGTTTCTTCATCGTGTTTCTTTCTGGTTCAACACGACAAAAAAAAAAACGAATTTGTGGTTCCATTCACCGCTTCGGTCGACAGAAGTTATTGTTAGGTTGTGTTTCCAACAACTTACATAATTTAATTTGCTATTTTTCAATCGATTCTGCTTGGTCCAAGGAATGTTAATTGAAATTCCTTGTTATAAAATTTTGTAAAAAATCTTTGCAAAGATTTGAAACTAATTTGCTGAACAACTGGTCCATTTAAAAAAAAAATTGGTAGCATCTTAGGAGTGGACAATTTGCAGATCAGGCCGAAACAAAAAGAAATTACATAGATACATCGATGCAAATAATATGTTTTGAATCAACCTCTTTCTAACTTCTGTCGAACTAAATGTAATTCCAAAACTACAAAAGTTGACCTTGTACATCAACATAGACGTTTTGACGGATTCTAAACATAGGAAGTCCAAACCCTGTTTCAGAAAGGAATAAATGCCTGAGGAATTTTGAGTCTTTCCTATCCTCTACCTTATTAATGCTGTTCCTATATCGGAATAGTTGATCACCTATGACCATTTATGAAACTTTTCACAGCCCTTGGACATCCCTATACTGAATAACAGTGAATGGCCGTAGTCCAGCAGTTGTTTTGGAGCCGTTGTCAGCTGTCTAAAATAGCTGAACGGCTTCTTCTAGTATTCTTAATAATAGCGAAACATCGTTCGTAAACAAATTTTGGTGTGCTGACAAACTTTGACATACTCTTACTCTAGAATAATTTTCCCTATCTATCGATGTTCTCAGCTTGTTTGAGTGATCCTCAGTTGGCGAGAACTGTTGCTTGTGGGTTGTTTCGATATGCTGCTCTTTAAGGGTTCTTTTTTTTTTTTTTTAGCAAAACCGAAACAAAACAATGTTTGCATTATTTTGACAGTTGAGCTCGCTGCTTGCTGAGAAGTTGTCTACACAATCCAGCGATACTTCGACAAAGATTTTCCATTAGGGCCTAACATTGTGTTTATAGAGCGTCCTTGTACTATTTACCATGATAGAGTTTTCACATCAATTATCTCCATAAGAAAATATCATAATAAATAAAAGATACCTCACAAACACCACTCTTGTCTTCTACGAAAGTCGAACTTTCAGAGAGATTTAATTAACATTTCGGAGAAATCCGACGAAAAATACAATTGGCATGTTTCTGGACATTTCCAGGAGAAGCTGGCGGAAGTTTGGAGAAATTTCAAGAAATGCTTTGCGTTGATTGTGTCATCTGACTTCCTGTGGCAGTTTCGCCAATTTTATCTGGAAATATAATCGATGTTAGTTTCCAGACGTGTCTCAGATAGTTGGGTCGGTTTTTCATAAGAATACATCCCAAAAATCAATGATATCTCACAAACACCAGCCATTTTGGATGTCTTCTAAGTTTAATTATCAATGAATAGTTTTCCACGGAACCTTGACGAACTTTAAAAGAATTATAAATTAATTTTTGTTAATTTACCCGATGAAAACGAAAAAAATCAATTTGGTATGTTTCTAGACATTTCTAGGAGAAGCTGAAGGAAGTTTGGCGAAATTTTCGCAATTTGATTTGTGTGGATTATGTTATCTGACTTCCTGTGGTAGTTTCTCCAATTTTTTTTCTCCAAATAAATAACAATTAGTTTTTCCAATTTTTTTCTGGAAATATAATGGATTTTTTTTTCCTGACCCGGGACCGGACGGTCAAATCTTTTGGGTTGGACGAGAGAACTCTAGTTAGCCTACAAGATGTATTATCAGTGAAATCAAAAGTTCCCAACAAATAACTGTGGAAGTACCTCCAGAAGAGCACTAAGGTGAGAGTAATCAAAACATCAACTACAGATTCTTACTGCTCCTTGTCAGGCATTTCCTTTTTTTTTTTCACCAGAATATAGTTTTACAGTTTTGAGGTCGTATAACCGCGGAACGCTGAGAGAATCTGACGGGAAATAAATAACTTTCAACTTCTGATAGAAAATCCAAAATACCTTCTTTGGAGAGCCTGATTATGGCTATTTAAATTATTGGACACAAATAAGAAATGAGCATAAGAAAAACATTTTCCACTTGATAAATCTTCAATTAAATTTTGTTGGATGTCGTTCTCAAAGCCAGTCATTTTTATTTCTGGTCCAAAAAAGTAGAAACATTTTGGGAAAATTTATCGATATTCCTTCAATGAAACCTTCTGTGCAAATTTCTTACCGAGGTCAGATATAATTTTAAAGGCAATTCAGTCAGTCAGAGAAATTTTCACAGTACGTCAGATAACATTTTCAAAAAATCCATTGCACTATATACTGATGAAGTATGAACGATGGAGCTTCAGGAATATATTATCAGATAAAAGTTTTTCAAAAAGTAGTCTGAATCCATACAATTTCCAAATACTGCCACCTAGAAACTTTTAGAGGAAACTAACATCTAATTTTAATGGAATTGCATTCAAATTCTTGACGGAAAAGCGAAAAAGGAGTTCCAAATAAATATTTCTGGAGAAATGTTGGAAAATTTGACAGAAATTATATTTATTTCTGTATATATATATATATATATATATATATATATATATATATATATATATATATATATATATATATATATATATATATATATATATATATATATATATATATATATATATATATATATATATATAAAATTTAATGTTGGAAAATTTGACAGAATTATATTTATTTAGAATTTTAGAATTGACAGATAATAAATATTTCCTATATATCTGCCTTAAAGTTCTTAAAGTCAGCAAACTTATAACGGAAGACAGATATCATTTAAAAGCAATTTATTTTACAGTAAAAATGACAGAGAAGTGTCTCCAAAATTCCTTTTTTTAGATATTTTCTGGAAGAATAAAATAAAGTTGGTCGGGGAGCAAAAATCCATTTTTTTTAAAATTTTTAACAAGCGCAGTGAAACTTTCAGAGGCATCAGATAATATTTTCAAGGAAAACCATTCCACTGCTGTATAGAATCTGGTCAATAAGATTTTCAATCAATTTTCACCGAATTTCTGGAACCTTCTAGAGCTTAATAACATCTGATTTCAAGGAAATGTCATTTAAAGTGCTGATTAAAGAGGTTAAAATAAGTTCCGTAGATATCTTTTTAATGAAAAACTGGAAAATCTGACAGAATTTGTCGGAAAATCAATAATTCATCAACTTCCGAAGACATCTGCTTTAGTTGGTCGGTGAAAAATTAGGTTTTATTTCAAATGGGATGCATCTAGATACCTGATAAATTGGCACAGATATTTTTCTTCATTAGAATTATGTTATTTAACATCTTTAAGAGGCCCTTCTGGAAAAAAGTTGGCAAAATCAGTCGGGAAACAAAAATCTGAGTTTCTATAGAAAATTCAATGAACCTTCCAGTGGCAGTTAAATAATATTTTCAAGAAAAACACTCTCATTTATAACAACACAAAAAAAAACAATAAAAGAAATTGCGCCGCCAAAGCACCCCCCGAAGAATGCAAAAAACATACGCCGAAAACCTAAAAAATCCCATAAAAAAAAAATAATAAAACAAAAAATATCCTTTCCTTTTTTCCTGAGAAGAGAGACCACACAATATATAATTTTTTTTATTTAAATAAAAAAAAAATATTTTTTATATTTGAAAAAAAAATAGACAAAAAAAGCAAGAAAAAAAAAAATCATAAATATCACAAGAGATTTATTTTTTGGAGCTTTTAAAGGAACTCATTTTGAATGTCAACAATTTAGATTTACCTTGTGATCAAAAAGTTCCGGTAATTTTCAATTTAAAAAGGCCGCCTTTATTTTTTCGGTAAAATCTTTTTAGTGTAAGATGGCAACACTAGTTCTGATATTCTGTCAAAGTGTGAGAGCAAATTATCCATTAGTTTTGTTTTGACAACTGCTTTTGTTAGTCGAAAAATAGACGCTCGGCGATTTTTACCATGGATAAAAAATTGGAACAACGCGTTTGTGTGAAATTTTGTGTTGCAAACGGATTTTCTGCAGCGGAAACGCTCAGAATGTTGCAAAAAGCCTTTGGTGAGGACTCTATGTCACAAAATCGTACATTTGTTTGGCACAAAGACTTTAAAGAAGGCCGTGAAAGCGTGAGTGACATGCCGCGTTCTGGACGACCATCGACCTCAACTACCGATGAAAACATCGCTTCCGTGAAGAATTTAGTTATGGAAAACCGCTCAATTAGCATTCGGGAGATAGCTGCACTCCTTGATATCTCATTTGGATCGACCGAACACATTTTGACGGAAATTCTGGGCATGAAACGCATTGAAGCACGACTTGTTCCAAAAGAGCTGATTTTTTTGCAAAAACAGCATCGAGTTGAGGTCGCTAAACAGATGATTGCGAACGCAGATAGCGATCCCACATTCATGGAACGCATCATAACTGGTGATGAAACGTGGGTATATGAATTTGATATGCTCACAAGTCAACAATCGTCCGAATGGCGCGCCGAAGATGAGCCGAAACCAAAAAAATCACGACAAAGTCGCTCCAAAATTAAAGTTTTACTGACCGTTTTCTTTGATTTTCGCGGTGTCGTCCATTCTGAATTCCTTCCAGAAGGTCGAACGGTTAACAAAGAGTATTATTTACAAGTTATGAGATGTTTGCGTGAGGCAATTCGAAAGAAGAGGCCAGAATTGTGGCGCAATAATTCGTGGATTTTACACCACGATAACGCTCCATCACACACCGCGCTCACTATTTGTGAATTTTTGGCCAAGAACTCCACCAATACCATCAAACAAGCACCATATTCACCAGACCTTGCCCCGTGCGACTTCTTTCTCTTCCCAAAACTGAAAATTTCGCTCAGAGGTAGGCGTTTTGAATCGATTCATGCGATAAAAAAGAATTCGCTGGAAGAACTGAAAGCCATACATTCATCGGCCTATAAAAAATGTATGGATGATTGGATAAAGCGCTGGCATATGTGTGTTGCCTCTAATGGCGAGTACTTTGAAGGCGATAATAAAGATATCAATTAAAAATTGAAATAAATGCGTTTTTTTTCAAATTACCGGAACTTTTTGATCACAAGGTATTAAAATAAAAAATACTTATACTTTTTCTTTAATAAAAAAATATAAAAAAAAAAAAGAAGAAAAAAAAAAAAAAAAAAAAAAAACAAATAAAAAAAAAAAAAAAAAAAAAAAAAAAAAAAAAAAAAAATAAAAAAACAAAACAAACCAACAACAATATTATTAAAACAAAAAGAAAAAAAAAAAAAAAAAAAAAAAAAAAACACAAGAAAAAAAGAAAAAAAAAAATATATATAATATAAAAAAAAAACGAGCCTTCCCCGCCAAAAAAAAAAAAAAAAAATTTAAAAAAAAAAACCCCGAGAAACACAAAAAAACCCCCCAGAAAAAAATAATTAATTTTATAAAATTTCTTTCAGGGGAAGTGAAATAACATTTTAAAGAAATGCCTTTCAATTACATAAGGCCCTATGAAGCTGCAGGAGGTAGCAGGTTTGAATGAATTTCCACATAAGTTTTGGAAAATTATATCTGATTTCGAAGGAAACAATGACAGAATGTTTCAGGAAACAATTATTTTATCAATTTCCTAAGAAGTCTTCTTTGGCTGCTCATAGAGGAATTCAGGTATCGTTTCAGAAGTAATTCATTTTGATTTCTTTAGAAAATTACAGAGAAAATCTTTAAAATACTTCTTAAAACATATTTTTGAAATAAAGATGGCAATATAGGTATACCTCGATAGTACGTACATCAAATTTCTCACTTCAAATCGAAATTACATAAAAACTACCGATTGTATCTAAAATTTCATTCAACCAAAAGAGAGAATAGAAGGTTCCTCTTACTTTTGGTTGCATTAAATTTCAGAAAAAAAACCAATAGTTTCTATGCAATTGCGATTTGAAGTGAAAAAGTTGATGAACGCACTATCGTGGTATACCTGTTTATGTAAAGAAATTAAATTCCAATACGTTTGCCAAGTTAGTTCAGAGAAACTTCCAGAGAAAATCAAGTAATATTTTCAAGAAAAACCATTTACACTTATGGTAAAACATGACTGAAGGAGCTTTAAGAATACATTATGACAGAATCAGTTGATCCGTGATTGCCGCGAGAGAAACACAAAAAAATTGGAAGCATTGAAGCAAAGTTCCTTCTGTATTTAACGAAATTAATCAAGATTCCTGGTCGAAAAGAGATAATCGAGTAATAAATATTAATTTCTGGAGATGCTCAGGAAATGCTGAAGGAACATGTTGAGACATAAATATTTCATCAATTTCTAAATAAGTCTTCTCTGGATTCTACTAGAAGAATGTTGTCAGATGTTATTTCAAAGGAAATTCATCTTTATTCCTGATAAATTGACACGACAGGTCCCCAGCATACTTCTTTAAGAGATTAATAGACATTTTCTGAAAGAAGATAGCAGCAGGGTCAGGGAATAAAAATACAATTTAGTTTGTACTTTGAAACAATAGTCAGATAAACTTCCACGCGAAGTCAGATGTAATTTTCAAGGTAAAACTCCTTGTAAAACACGAATATAAAAAACTTTTTCATTCCATTTTCAAATAATGCCTGGAAGCTTCAAGAACAAAATGACATTTAATTTTACAGGAATGACATCTAGATTCCTGATTGAAGCAGGAAATAGATGCGCCAAATATACATGTCCGGAGAAATTTCGGAAAACCTGACATGATATGTTTGGAAATAAGTATTCCTTAATCATAAAAAAAGTCATCGCTGAAAACTTCCACAGGAAACCAGTTATCATTTGAAAAGCACTTCATTAATATTGTTGGTAGAAATCACAGAAAAGACTTTTTCTTCTATTTTAGCAGTTGGAATCTGAAGGGGAAGATACTTGCAATCAATTTTCATCGAATCTTCTGGAAATTTCTAGAGCAAAATTACATCTGATTTTAATGGACTATTGTCCATTAATTATGTCAGAAAAAAAGATATGTCATCATATCATTTTCAAAACCCCCAAAATATTAAAAAAAAAATTTTTTTTTTTTTTTTAAAAAATATTTATAAAACCCCCAAAAAAATTTTTAGAATTATAATTTCTGAAAGAAGATGGCAGAATAAGTAAGAAAATTGAAATTTAATAAGTTTTCAAAATTTATTTAGAAATACCTATCGGGTAAGTCAGTAAGAATTTTTAAGGAAAACCACATGTGCATACTTATGGTAAAATACGACTGAAGGAGTGTCAGGAACACGTTTTCCGATTAAACTTAAAAATATATTGGTCAGAATATGCCGGAAAAAAATCATCCAACAAAATTTAAGAAACATCTAGGACAGAATAACGTTTAACTTTTATCAAAATCATCTTGATTTCTGGCTGAAAAGATAAAAAAGAATTCCGAATATAAATTCTTCAAAAAACCAGAAAACGCCGAATAAGTCTTGCTTCATTTAGAATTGGAACAAACTTTTGCTCATACTGTGGCGCTCCTGGTGGGCGGATTTGGAAGTTCTTGGCGCCCACGTGTCGGGAATTTTGTCAGCTTCACGTATGTATTTTTGACATTCCGCAAATCGACTATACTTTGTAAACAATCAACATGGAAGCCGAAAGAAGGGGAAAAATTGTGCACAGTTATTTGTAAAATCCATTGTGGTCTGCATCTAGGCTAGCTAAACAGCTGAAATTGCCCAGAAATACCGTATGGCGCGTTATCAAACGGTATAAGGAAACATTGACGAGGATTCGGAAGCCTCAAGCCAATCGTCGGAGTGGAACTGTCGACCGGAAACTGCGTGGTAAGATTTTGAAGACGATTAAGAGTAATCCCAATCTGTCGGACCGTGATTTGGCCAGAAAATTTGGTGCTGCCCATAGTACCGTGAGGAGAACTCGACTCCGGGAAGGAATCAAGTCGTATCGAGCTAGCAAACAGCCAAATCGGACCATAAACAGAATATTGTGGCCAAAATCCGTGCTCGGAAGCTAAACGACGGGTGTCTTCTGATGGACGATGAAACCTATGTCAAGGCTGACTTCGGGCAAATCCCAGGTCAAACATTTTACTTGGCAACGGCTCGGGGGGATGTTCCAGCCAAATTTAAATTTGTTTTTGCCGACAAATTTGCACGAAAATTCATGAGCATTTGCAGCTATGGCAAAAAAACCAATGTGTTCGCTACAAATAAGACAATGACGTCGGAACTATACCAAAAAGAATGTCTCCAAAAACGAATTTTGCCGTTCATTCGATCCCACGACCATCCCGTAATGTTTTGGCAAGCTGTCATTACAGCAGAGTCGTTCAAGAATGGTATGCAGAGAAAGGGGTCCAGGTTGTTCCGAAAAACCTTAACCCACCCAACTGCCCTCAGTTCCGCCCTATTGAGAAATACTGGGCAATCATGAAGAGGAGACTCAAGGCAAAGGGAAAGGTTGTCAAAGACATCAATCAGATGAAGACCTGGTGGAATAAGATAGCTAAAACGATGGACGAAGAAGGTGTGCGCCGCCTAATGAGCCGTGTTACAGGAAAAATTCGAGAATTCCTTCGAAACCGTGACGAATAATTTTATCCGTATTTTTTCTTAAAAGTATGAAGAAAACGCTACATTTCTATAAAAAAAGATCTTGATTTCAATAATAAATAACTGAAATACAGGCAATTGTTTTTGTTCCAATTCTACCTGAAGCAAGCTTTATGTCGGGGAATAGTTATTTCAATATCTCAAGAAGTCTTCTCTTTATTCTACTAGAAGAAATCAAATGTTATTTCAAAGAAAATTTATCTTGTTTCGTGATAAATTGGCATAAACGATCTCCAGCATACTCGAGAGATAAAGACATTTTGAAGGAAGGTGTGTGACATCTGTCGGGATATAAAAATTGCAATAAGTTTGTACTTCGAAAGAAAATTCAAAGAAACTTCCACGCAAAGTCCGATAACATTTTCAAGGAAACTTATTTACGCTCATTGTAAAACATGTACTGAAGGAGCTTACGAATACATTTTCCTTAATTTTTTTTTTAAGAAGCGATCAGAATATGTTGGAAAAGGTACTTTCAATGCATGTATCTTAAGAATTTCTGAAAAAAATCTTGAGCTTAGGGTCACTTGGTTTTGAAGGAAAGTAACCTTAATTTCTAATAGAAAAGGGAAAAGAAGTTCCAAATATACATTTCTGGAGAAACTCTAGAATATCTAACAGAATATGCCGGGATAAGTTTTTCATCAATTCCATCAATTTTCAATGAAGTGTTCTCTTTTTGGATCGTCATATATTGTTTCGAATGCCGTTAGTAAAAAATCACAGGTTTCTTTACAAAATTTAGAGAATCTTCCAGAGGAAGTAAGTTAAAATTTGAAATATGGAGCTTTGGAATACATGTTTCGGAAGAATTTCTTCAGGATTTGTTCAAAAATGTGCATATTTATAAAGAAATTGTGGAATAATTTCTAGACTGAAGTTTGGTAAAGTTACAGTTAATTTTTGAAGAAAAGTTACCTTTATTTCTAGTTAAAAAGGGAAAAAGAAGTTCCAAATATTCATTTCTAGCCAACTAGAGAAAATCTGCCAGAATATTTCATCAATTTCCAAAGAATTTTGATTTTATATAATCGTCCGGAATTATATCAAATGTATTTCATGTACATTTCTAATAGACAGCCCCAAACAGTCTCTAAAATTCTTCTTCTAGAAATATTATCTGAATAAAGTTGGCAAAAATTGCTGAAAGTTTAAAAAAAAAATTCTTGGAAATTTCAAAAAACCTTGTAGAGAAAGTAGGATAACATTTTAAAGGGGGGCTATTCACTTAGGTTTCTGGTGAAAAATACAGGAGGACCTTCAGGAATAAATTTTTCATAGATACTTTTGGAAGCAGCAGTCAAAATGTTTTTGGAAATAAGTATCCAATAAATTCCCAAAGAATTTCTGGAAACTTCTAGAGACAATTCAAATTTGATTTTAAAGTAGAGACACCTTGACTACTAATTGAAATGTGTATACATTTCTGGAGAAACGCTTAGAGATGGAACAGAATATGTCGGGCAATAAATATTAAATTAATCTCTAAAGAAGTCTTCTTCGGACATTTCTGGAGGGAATCAAATGTTACTTCAAACGTGTTCCAAAGAAACTTCTGGAGCAAGCAGTAAGAATGTTTTGGCAAAGGAGTTTCCAATAAATTTTCAAAAATTTCTAAAGCAAAATTGAATTTGAATTTAAAGGCAAAACATCTTGACTACTAGTTGACGGAATATAACGGGAAATCAATATTTCATTTATCTCCAAAGATGTCTTCTCTGGATACTTCTGGAAGAAATCAGATGTTGATTTCAAAGGCAATTCATCCTGATCTCTATTAAATTGACACCAATAGTCTCCAAAATGCTTATTCTAGGGATGTGTCCTGGAAAAAGATGGTAGAATCTGACCAAAAACAAATCCATGAAATTTTCCAAAGAAAGTTCAGAAAAACTAAGATAACATTTGCCAGGAAACCCAGTATCGTACTGGTAATGGTAGGAGGTTAAACTCAAATGAATGATAAATTGACAAATCACCAACATGAGCTTTAGTCAGATGAATGTTGTTGAATGGTTGAATTGTCACAACAAACGTGAGTTTTAGTGAGTCTGATTCCTTAGACTGTGTCAAAAACGACTTTAGTTTGAGTGAAATATAGCGGACGTGTGTATATAATTACTCTGAGAAAATATTCCCCAAAAAAAAAATCAAAAAAACCAAAAATAATAATAAAAACAACAAAAAAATGATAATCACCTTCATTGATTTTTAATCGAAAGAACTCCGAATCACTATTTTTTTTCCAATCCAACCCCCCACAAAATACAATTCTACAAAATTTTTCCCCTCCCCCCAACCCCTAAAAAATCCACACAATTCAACTTTTTATGGGCGTGCATAGGTTCAGATAAAAAAAATCGATTCAAACGTTTATTATAAATGCTGAATTGTGGAAATATGATGAAAATATCATGATACAAATGTCATTTATTGAGCAGAAGCATTTCCTCCCGATAACATGGGTCATTTATAGTGAATTTAACTGAAGTAATTGAAATTTTGCCACATTTACTTTCAAACTCTGGGACTTGACAATCGAGTAGCGATATAGAGCCAATTTTCCATCATCGATAGACTGGCATCGGCTGAAAAATTAAGTTCCACAATGAACAATCACGGAGCGAACGAATAAAAAAATAGTATGCCGTAGCACTTTCCGAACTCTTGTGTAGCGTGATATTAGTGTCATGAGCGAATTTTGCTCATTTTACTAATATTGTTGTGGCTACTGGGCCAGACTTTATGTAGACGTCATTGCAGTTAGAGTGCAATTTGAACAAGCTTTACTTTTGACGGAGTTTTAAGTCAAGCAAAGCGGTCGTGTACACAGATAAAAAGAAACATTGAATTTTCTGCGTTATCTAATGCACATAAAAGGAATGCTAGATTTGGCAGAAAATAATGGGATATTTCATGTAAATTTTAGCCAGATAACGCCTGAATCTAGCCTGTTGCATGAAAGATTGCAAACATTGTTGTATGGCGTATGAAAGATTGCAAACAATTTCGTTGTTTACGCCTCCTTTGGCTAGTAATTAAACGAGGGGAAATTTTACGCGATTGTTAAAATTAATTATTTTTTTCTGTGTACATCTCTTCTAATGTTTAGGCCGTTCCCAACGCTGTTCTACTTTGTTTGGGCTGTTTAGGTTTACAACTAGAAATGAAACAGGCCATTCTCAATGCTGTGTTGCAGTTCTACTTTTCGAGGAAATTTTTGCAACTGCTCGACAGCTCTGTTCTATTTTTACCGCGATTTGAAACACAGTAGCAACATTTTTTTAAATTGGTTATGCCAGCTGTTATGACTGATGGTTGTCAAATTAGCGTTTTTTGGCTTGTTTTGCAAGCGATTTTTGTAAACGTGAATCAATGAGCAACCAATATTTTAAAACATCGCATTGCGATTAACGCATTCTAGTTTTATTTTTGACAGTTCTAAATTTTAAAAGCAGTTTGCAACAAACATGAAACTCAGCGTTGGGATCAGCCTTAGGAGTTGTTTTAAATTTTCCTATTTTGAAAACATGCCTTTGCTTTCACCGCAGTTTACAGGGTTGGTTCAAATAACTTAAGCAGGTTTTTACTTTAGTGTAGTAGTCTCTCTACACATATTAATGCCATCTGGTGCCTGGTTTCTGAAACATATAATTGTATACAATGTTTGCTCATGCTGTACAAATTTGACATGAATAAGTAGTAAAAAGAGGAAAAATGGGCCTTATAGGTACGAGATCTTGTCAGATATTGGTGGCTACAAGGAAAGAAGGAATATGCCGATCTTAATCCGATCGCACTTAACGGAGATGAAGAGAGTCAGGCACAATCGAAGTTAAGAAAAAACCTGATCATCCTCGCAGTGTTTTTACTCCAAATTTGTTGAAATCGGTACGTGAACGAATTCGTCGAAACCACTGCCGATCAGCAAATAAAATGGCCAAAGATCTCAACGTATCCCGTAAAACCATTAGAAATGTACTTTACGAATAATTGAGATTCGAACAAAGAGAATAGGGTCATTAGATGTCAGGAACTTCTTTGCCGACATGGTGATTCATTGATTATTTTTTCCGATGGGAAACAACGAGGTCCAAATCCTCAGAATGATAGAATCGATCCAGGAGATCCCTTCGTCAATCCGCGCGGTTACACGATTTCAAAATCATGAATCCGTGAGGGGAGCAATATCCACGGAAGGTCAATGTCATCTCCTTTTCGTAGAAAAGGGTGTTAAAATCAATGCCAATTACTAGCTCAACAATGTTTTGAAAGGACAATTGATTGAGCTTGCTTCAACCATTTTTGGAAGTCACAAATGGGTTTTCGAACAGGTTCTGCCTCTTCACATTCACCAAAAGTTACGCAGGCCTGGTGCAAGCACAATTTGCTGGACTTTATCTGTAAATCATTATGGCCGGCCTCTACGCTAGACGTAAACTTATTGGACTTTTCCATTTGTAAGAAAAGTTTAAGAACCACAAACTAATGGGTATTGAGAAATTCAAATCAACTTTGCAGAAATGGAATGAAATTCCTGAACAAGAGATACGTCCCGCTTGTAATGCGGGACATAATTCTTAGGAACAAATTTACACCGGCCACGTACCCAAATCCGCAACCGTTTCCAGAATTCTACCGGTCCCTGTTTTCTAAACCCATACATCAACCATGGCGACGATGCTCCTCATCGTACTTATCATCATCATCCGCCGAGCAGCGGCCGCCGCTCATTGCTGAGGTCTGAAGGCGGTCATGCTGGCAGTCGCAAGCCGCAATGTTTTCGTCTTTGACATTTCCAAAGTTGTGTGGTGCCATTTTTTTCGCCACCGCCTGCCGATGTTCAATGGCTATGAATGGGACACACACAGCCTACTGCTGCCTCGGTTGATATATGTATTATAAATAATTATTAATTGTGGGAAGCTGCTAAGAGCGCTCGCTCGATCTGCGCCATCCATCCTAGCCTAGCCAATACGATGGGATGGGGTCGTTTCGTGCAGGGTGGCATTATAATGTTGGTATGAGCTTCTCGCTCGATCGAGCCCTCTCCCAATAAGTGTTCATGTTCATGTGGATATTTTTGCGGTTTTACTGCTGCTGCTGCTGCTGCTGCTGCAACAGTAAGCAAAGCACTTGAGAAGAAACAGGGATGTTATGAAATAGTAGAGTATACCCATAACTAAATAAAATAACATTCGACAGGCTGCAGCATAGTGAGAGCAGCAAAGGTGTGCGGCGAAGAGAATTTTCGGGCGCTGGTTTGTGGTAGCAACCTGTTGTGCTGAGTTGAACGAGGGAGGGGCAACGGGGTCGCTCGACAACGCTAAGCTAGTTGGCCATGTCGGATCCCATTGACTGTAATAATGGATTGCTGTGTCGTGCTTGCTTGCCATGTTTTTCTGTTATTGTTGGGGTTGCTACTTTTCCGTCTGTTTTTGTTGAGATCAGCTCGTTGCAAGTGAAATAGCCTGAGGTGGAAGCATCTTTGGTTGTCAGCAGTGAGACAAATTAATTGCCCACGGTTGATGTCAAAACTAATTTGACAGATGTGGTCGGAAACGTCTCTAGCAATCCAGTTGCCGAAAAACAGTCGCTCTACCCTATTTCGAATGGCGGTGCTAACACCCGAATTAGTATGCTCTCGAAAATTGCAACATTAAAACTAGTAGTGTTTTTGTTTTATTCCGAATGTTTTTCTTGTTTGCTTCGCAGCTGAATTGTTTTAATTTGTAAAATGTTTTCGGTGCAAACTACATCCAACGATCACGCTTGTGCAATGCTAAAGACAGCAAATTAAACCAGCCAACTTCGCCGTCCGGCATGTCGATTGGGGGTGGTTAAGTTGAACTGCTTGCTTGGACCGGTGATGGTGTGATGGATATGGGAACTATTCAAGAAGAACAAACTCCGAGCAAAAGTGAAGTGAAGTTCTAGAAGAACAAAACAAAGCAACAAAAAAAAAACCGGCCAAATTCACACAGGAAGACATTCTCAAAAGAGAATAGCTCCAAATACGTGAACGGTGAACAGAGAAGAAATAACAGCGGGAAAAAGTGAACGAAGAAGTGTGGTGGGCGCGCGGGAGGACACGGTTCAAGAATCTTTAATGGATTGGAGCAGGAAGAGGCCGATTCATGCAACAAATTTCCTCTCACCAGCATCATCATCATCATCATCATCATCATCAGCAGCAGCAGCAGCAACAGCGGAGTAGCTGATTACCGGAGTTTATTCTCAAAGGAGGAACGGAGGAGGGGAAGTATTGCAATTGCCTTATTCCCTCACGTCATCCATCACTCCTCCGGCTCGCTGGTTGAACTCCGGGTTGAAAAGCGTGCGGTAAGTTCATTTTCCTGTCTTGGTTTGTTCTAAGTGTAGAGATGCTTTCAGCAGCAGGTTCTTGGCTCTTTCTTTGAACCCGTTCTGTCGGAACCATAATGGGACTATCCTAAGAGCGTGCGTGTGTGCAATGTGTACGCCTTTATTTTTTTTTATTATTATGAGCATTCTTTACCCATTTGGTTTTTTTTTACCATACTGGCATTTATCCAGTTGTTGTTGCTCGGTTTTCACGCAACAGTTACAAACGCCAGATTTCATTTCGCTGCCGTCTGTTCTGCAGCTGACCCGTTGCAGGCTCGAAAGAAGGAACAAACGGACGAGCAGCAGCACTCCCAGATCAGACACTGTTGCTTCTTTGACCCATTTCGAAATGCGGGAGAAAGAAAAGAAAGCAGGGTTCTGCAACGAGTATAGTCGTTCGCCGTTTAAAAGTGCACAGTTAGGTTGCGAGAAGTGTTTATGGGTTGCCATCTTAAAAAAAAAAAAAAAACAAACCACTCTTCCTTGTTTTTTTTTTTTTATCTTCGGTCCCCCAACCCAAAAAACACCACAATTTCCAAGTTGCCCTCTTTTTTTTTCATTTTTTTTTTTTCGTTTCTGCTGGACATCCATTTCAGCAGTATCTGATTTATTTATTTATTTATTTATTTATTATTATTAATACTCCATCTGACACTGTTGTCTTAATGAAGATGGACAGGGAAAAGACAATTTGAGACGGAGAGGGCTCCAATTGGCATAAAAACCCTGTCTTTTTCTAAAATATATATAACATAAAATACAAATCAAACATTGACATAAATATAACAATGAAGGAAGAGCACAATAACTACACTACAAAATAACTACACTATACATCGATTGCTAGTTACAAAAACAGGTCAAGATGATAAAAAAGTGAAAATCAGTCGTTTGTTCAATTGTCGTTTAACATCCAGTGATCATAAATCTTCTCGGTCCATAAGCCCATCGCCTTTTAAGTCGAGTTCCTAAGATAACGTTGCAGAACGGCAGCAGGGACGTGAAAATCGAAATGATTTGAAACATTGTTGAAGCGAGACGCCATGAAGCGTATTGGGTCGTATTGGCCGTATCTAGTATTGCGGGTTGCCAAATGCAAAAGTTACGCCGACGAAGGGAGCGTTGTGGTACGTATATATTAATATCCGCAAGAATAGCAGGTACATCGACATCTCCGGCTAGGACCTTGGCAACAAAAACCGCTTGCATGTCAGTCCTCCTTTTCTCCAGGGTTTCAATTCCCAATAGCATGCAGCGATGTTCGTATGGCGGCAGGTTAAGACGATCACGCCATGGTAGATGACGAAGAGCTAGGCGCACAAACTTTCTTTGGATCGATTCAATACGGTTAACCCACATAATGTTGAACGGACACCAAACTAAAACAGCAGATTCCAGAATCGAGCGCACCAGAGCACAGTACAGTGATTTCAAACACATGGGATCAGTGAAACCCATCGGTAAGCTTTAACATGAAGCCGAGCTGTCTGTTCGCTTTCGAAATCACGTCGTCAATATGAATTCGGAAGTTAAGCTGGGAGTCCAAAATCACACCAAGGTCTCTAACCTTTTCCAGCCGTTCTAAAATTTGTCCATTAAGACGGTAGCGAAAAATGATCGGTTGACGTTTTCTAGTAAACGAAATAGTGTTGCACTTCGTTACACTCAGCTCCAGAAGGTTCCGTTTACTCCAATCCGCAAATAAATCCAACAGTTTCTGCAGGTAGGCACAGTCCTCGATACAAGTGATCATCTTGAAGATCTTCAAATCATCGGCGTAGAAAACACGAGTTCCAGATGGTAAAATGAATGCCGCATCGTTAATGAACAGCAAAAACAGCAGGGGGCCCAGGTTACTCCCTTGTGGAACACCAGATGATGTAGTAAATACAGTTGAAAACGACGAGCCTATCCTAACTCTCAAAGACCGACCAGACAAGTATGACTTGAACCAGCCTACAAAGGCTGTGGATACTCCGAGTTTTTCGAGTTTTCGAAGCAAAAGATCGTGGTTAACTCGGTCGAATGCAGCTTTGAAATCAGTGTATATAGCATCTACTTGCATGCCAGCGTCCATCGATCGAATGCAGAAAGAGCTGAATTGCAAAAGATTTGTCGTCACGGATCTCTTCGGGTAGAATCCATGCTGGGCAGTAGATATATAGTTCTTGGAGGCAACGAAAAGCGCTTGATTGACAATGATTTCAAAGAGTTTTGAGCAAGCACTTAACGATGTTATTCCACGATAATTAGCAATGTTACAATTGTCGCCCTTTTTGTGAACGGGGGTCATGTCCGAAGTCTTCCACGCGGTCGGGAATATCATTTGTTGCAAAGAAATGTTGAATAATTTGACTAATGGCTGATCTAAAACGCTCGAACATTTCTTCAAGATGCATGCAGGGATACCATCTGAACCGTATGCCACAGAGTTCTTAAGTTTACGTATCGCATATTCGACGTGCTCCTCATTGATTTGAAAAATTCCAAATTCAAACCTGTCGGATGGTGTTTCACGGAGAGCTTCATATAGATTCGAGGAAGAAATCGGCATGTTCGAGAAAGCACTTTTAAAGTGATCAGCAAATAACTCACACTTGATGTCATTGGTGCTAGAAGAACGATCATTGAGATACATAGTCGAAGGTAATCCATTGTTTTTGCGTTTCGACCGAACAAATGACCAAAAGCGCTTTGGTTGCAAACGTAAATTTGCCTGTGTACGATCAATGTAGCGGGCATACATGAAGCGATTATATCTCATGTAGTTATTGCTAGCCAGAACGAAGCGACGTTTCAAGTGATGTGAACGATTTCTCTTATATTTCCGAAGAGCTGCACGGCGATATCGTTTTAATCTGCGAAGATGGTTGTTTGTCCATGGAGGTTTCAATGCAGGACGTTGAAGTGGCACCCCGCACACCCAACCCACAAAATAGAAACAACCAATTTTTTATATATTTCCCCCCCCCCCCAAAAAACCCCCAACCACCCACAAAGGCCCCCCCCACCAAACATTTAAAACCCCCCCCCGCAAAAAAACCCCCGGGTTGAAATTTATTTCCCCAAATCCCCCCGGTAAGGGAAAAGAAACCACAACCGCAAAGGGGGGAATGGCAACTGTCGAAATACAAAAAAACACAAAGCGCTCCAGAAATCCCGCACCTGGAAAAAGCTGTATCGTCCCCAAATACCAACTAAAAAACACAAAAATGGGAATTTTTAATAGAGTAAATTTGTGTCAGACCATAAAAACAAAAAACATCATACAAAACACCATCCGAAGTCGAGAATCGTGAAGAGCTGGCATCAATGTTAAGCCCGCCATCCTCTGAAGCCGTCCAACACATGTTGGCATGATTATAGCAAAGATGGCAAGAAGCAACAAGATAACCGACTTAAATATTTCTCATACATTTCACTGGAGACACTGATATCGATGAAAGTGGTTCCATCTGTTGAACAAAAACTGAGGCATCTACTCATCTTGAGGTTTTTACGTTTATCGTGTAACGAGAATGTAAATAAAAAAAGATACACAAATAATGTCAGTTCATTTGGAACCACTTTATCGAATCAATAATAACAAACGAGGCAAGCATAATAAATCAAATTCAACACAATTATTTACAAGTATTATTTAATATTGAGTTTTTTGCGTTTTGTCAATTCTCTTTTTGTTTTCTTTCTTTTTAGGTGCGCTCGGCTGCTTGATTTGAATTCCATATTTAAATTTTGCAGCTTTGCCTTCACTAGCATGTTCAGATATTTGTCGGAAACTTTCTTAGCACATGGAACACAAAGCACTCCATATATCAGCTTTTCTGCAACACTTGTTTGGTACGGCCAGAAGATAGTGTCCAATATAGAGCGTTTAACACCATACACGCTTTTCTTCAAAAGTACGTCGAAACTTTTTTCGAAAATGCAAACAATTTTTCTGCAAAATTTTAACATGTTTTTACCTGGAGCATTGAGACGACTGTTTCGTTTGAATCTTTTGAGATTCATGAAGAAAGATGATTCGTTCGAGGTGTCAGCAAATGACCTTTCAATACACTCACGATGGCTTAATTTGGAGCATACCCATCCTGTCGTATAATATATATTGCTCAGTTGATCGGAGTCGCTGATGTCCGTAGGATTTTCTTGAATGTGTGTACGATTTGATGATCTTTTGTAATTCTTACGGTGTTCGTTTGGAATAAGTTTGATTTTTGCCATTTGTGAAGTGTTAACGAAGTATATGCTCAAATCAGCTTTAACATTCCCGAGCTTCTTAGGTGCTACTAGCTGATTAATAACAATGGCTTTGTAAGCCGATGCAAATTTACTCGCATCGGGATGATTGTTGTTTGAATTCTTCCAACGAATTATTGAAAAAAAGTGTTCAAGACAATCTTGTGATAGGTTACGAGTTCTCAAGAATCCAAAGCCATATGCAGTTCGCAATTCTATCCAAAGATGTTCAACGGCGGAAATATATTGAATCCATCCTTGGATAAAATACGGAGATCGCGATTGTGCTGCGAGTTTTGGGTATTCAGCTTCCTGCAAAATGTAATATGCAGCAAATAAAAGTAATACATATTTGTAACACATACCTTGGACAAATCAAAGCAATCCTTAGACACGAATCTGAGTGATTCCAACCGTTGCTTCATATTTGCCATATAATTCCAATGTGGTGAATTTTCGAACAATGGTCTTTTCAAGTCCTATAAGTTTTATTATAATTATAGCTATTCCTGTTATTGTAGAAGCTTCTTACCTTAGTTTCTTTGAAGGAAAGCGAATTTGCACAATCAAAAAGCTTATCGAAGCTTTCACAATAATTGGCAGTATTCTGGCAATTATTGAAAAGTTTTTTCGTGTATACGTAAGCTTTTATTCCTGCGCTCACGGATTGGCTTAATGTCTGTGCTGGCTTTCCTACATTCATTTCTGTGAAAGGTGCCATGTTTATATGGTCATAGGACAGCTTGGGTACACTTCGAGGAATGTGCTTAACGTCTTCATTAAATAAGTCGTTTATATGTTGGAATGAACAAATTTTACCGTCAAATACAGCATTGTGTCGGAGCAAGTTATTCCGCGTAGATTTTACTCTATATCAAGTGATATAGCTCGTAGTCTGGCCGGCACATTACCATACTGTAGTAAGCTCCAAATTGCATATAGAATACAGAAGAAAACAATCGAAACTTGCGAAAAGAGATTACGAATTAATCAAAGAAAGAATGAGAGTTTCCCATCGTTCAACAAATTAGATGGCATTGTTGTTATTGTAAACATATTTTTGGAAAGATGATCGTTTAAAAATTAAGAGTGTCGTAGTTCGGTTTTTAATCACTTGCGGCGCTTATCGTGTCCCCGCAAAATCGAAAGAGTCGGGTATCTTGTTGCTTCTTGCCATCTTTGATTATAGTCTCCAAACTGAAGCGCCATATCACACGGTTTCAAGCATGCCAAAAGAGAACTAATAGATTCACTATGCAGCGTTATTAGAGTAAGATCATCTCTACGGTCAGGAGGAAGGTATACTACTCCAATGCTCATGGAAAACGTTCGCAATTTAATTTTTACCCATAGCTGTTCCAAAGCCACGCTAGATGGGGCTGAGTCGACACAACAGCATAATCTAGACGATACTGCTATCAAAACACCTCCACCACGACGCTTTCTACTATTCAATGGATTACGATCTGTCCGAAAAACTGTGAATGAATTTCCAAACAGTTGAGTCGATAGAATACAATCGTCGAGCCACGTCTCTGATAGTACTATCACATCATACTCCACATCATGCACTGCGAGATAGAAATCGTCGATCTTCGTTCGAAGTCCACGAACATTTTGATAGTAGATGCGAAGTTGCGGCGAGAAGTCGGAGGAAGAGATGCCTCTGCATTGCGTCGAATCGCCTAAAACAGGCTCGGAGATGTGAAAGCCATTTGTTGGAGCGGGGGATTCTGAGGTGATGCTGCAACACGAAAGCTGATCAGGCACAGAAATGTTGCATGGAGATATGTACTTGCCTGAAAATATGGGTTGGGAGACCCCATCACCGAACTCGACCACAGGACCAGAACGACTCTGATGGCTGGAAGCAGGACTAAATTGCTGGCAGGAAACATCTGGCGCGACTGGATCGAGTGGCTGGAAGTCTCCCATGAGGCAACAGGCAGCGCGTTCTGGTAAATATGAAATAATTCCAGGCTCCGAAACTAACATCTGGTTGTTAGTAGGTTCCATCAGTGAAGCATTCCGAGAATAAACAGTTACATTCTCGCAGCGATTATTAGGTGGTGTGATAGGGTTCGCAGTGGCGCTAGAACACGGAAGCTGATCAGGCAGAGAAATGTTGTTTGAAATTGCGTACTTG
Organism: Aedes koreicus; assembly: GCA_024533555.2. Lineage (NCBI taxonomy): Eukaryota > Metazoa > Arthropoda > Insecta > Diptera > Culicidae > Aedes > Aedes koreicus. Next base: position 301,840 of record JAHHFK020005073.1, on the reverse strand, counting down.
CCTGGAAAAAGTGGCTGGAGAACCTCTTCAGCAGAAGCGACATCAGGACCGCGACGGCTCCGATGACCGATGACAGCATGAGGCAGGACTGAGTCGAACTGAGAAGAGGTCTCCAATATGCTTTCTAATGCGCGTCGCGGTTCAGCTATTCCTCCATAAAACGATTTTCCGACGGTGATAATTCCTCTCGAACCGGATCCTGATTCAGAGCTTGAGAGGGTATCCAAAAATTTGTAGCCACTCTGCTGTCTTTGAATTCCCGGAAGTAAATACCCTTTGGCCAAGTTGAAGATGAGAGAGCTTTGTTTTTAAATTCAGCATTCAGTCCAATTTTGAATGAAATAAAAGACATTGAGCTGATATCTTTTCCATTAGCTACAAGTCTGACAACTTCCACATCTTTGGTTCCAAGGCGTTGGATGGCTAGTGCGCGCACTTGATCGACTGTTACATTGCGAGAAATACGTGAGAGATACAGCCAGAATTTTTGATTTGATGCTGCAGCGAGATTTCCAAGCGATGGGGACAATGACTCAGCTGAACCACACATCAAAGGTTGTTGAGGAGGTTTTTTCACTTCGGATTTTCTAAATAGTCGACGACGTACAGAAACATTAGCACTATCAATTTGTATCGAAGACCTGGGTGTCAATGAGTTAGAGTTGATCAGTGCAGCGAAATTTAGTCGCAATTCATGCTTCAGCTCATTCATAATTTCGTGCTTAAGGCTCTCGATAATTTCATTATGCTTGCTGAGTACAGTTTCTTGGCCAGATTCGTAGGCAGATCGCACTGATCTGCGAACTCGAATGTCACTCATTAAATGCGAGCATGATTTGCAAAGCCAAAATATTTGTGCGTTTTTGGTTATTTCTTCCAGAGCTAAAGTTGTCATTCCGCTACATTTTGGATGAAATACAGCATTGCAGAAACCATGACAAGTAATATTCGTGCCCATGATTTCGGTAGCACAGGAGTGGCACGTATTACTCATTTGGAAGCACGTGTAATGAACGAGTTAAGTTCTGATCTAATCGCCTTACAATATGCAACCACGGGGAATTTCTTCGGTTAAATTGTTTGCAGATGCTGCTAAGCGGGAAAATATGCGAGCAGGAATGAGCAGCAGACAATGAATTCTGTAGAACAGCACAACCGAAATTCAATCACTGAACGGTGGTAAAACACAACGGAAATTAAAGATATTTCACAATCGCGCACTAATACAAGGTGGAAAAATGTAAAATCGAAAGCACAAAATATTATTCGTATGTGATCCGCAGCATAAGGCAGCATTTCTTGATCAAACATGTTCATGTACCCATGTTGATTCAAATTGCTTGTTTTATATGGCACCACCCCCCCCACTATACCGAAAAAATTTGTCTCCTCCCATAATTTTACCACGGCCTTTTGTACTAAACAGTACTATTTTGGGCTCATCTGTCCTCAAGCAATTTCGCCGTTCTTCTTTAGGTCGATTTGCATTTTAGCAAACTTCATGCGGTTTGAACATGCCGTTTCATCATCAGGTGTACCTTTTGGTCCTATGCAGCACACAAAACATCTTTAATATTCAACACCTAGTTTTCATGTTTCATTTAAGTTAATCTGCAGTAACTAAAAGCATATTTTGTTACAGCAGAGTTGATATCGAGCTACTAGATATTTCATTGGTGTTGCTCAAATAGTTTGCCAAGACCATTCAAAACAAACATTGGAGTAATTCGAGACCTGTTTGTCTTTGTAAACTTGCAGCTAAGTAAACTTGATCATGACGTTGCGTACTTAATATTTTCCAGTGTATGTGATGTTTATTATGAAGTAATTTTGACCTCCAGTGCAACCGAACAAATAAGGTACACTCTTGTTCCAATGAAGCATTCTGATATTCAAGGTTTTCAAAATGCGTTTTTGAGCCACATGCGCAACGTACCCAAGTAACAATTTTAGTTTTATTCTAGCCGTATAGCATTCCTCCCGGCTTTGTTGATAAAACTACATTCAAAACGGTAAAAAAAAGACATTTACACCATCTTCAACTCGAGGTTGTACAGACTGAACATTAAACATAGAGCGAATTACAACGGACACTTAATCTTACACCCAGTGGACCAAATTAGACATATTCGTTTTTGCGAAAAGTTCCACAGGTTGGAGCGGGAATCGAATCCTCACTTCATGGCAAGGGCTAGAACGACGGGTGACGCCGCTAACCGCTTGACCACGAAGCCCACGGTGTTTTTTTTCAGCACCCCCCCCCCCCCTCTTTTAATTCAAAACAAAAATTTTTTTATTCTGCCGCGAAAGGAAAGAAAGAGTTTTTTTTGCACCCCCCCCGCAAAAATTTCTTGTTGGCGGTTCCGGTCCCCACAAAAAAGATGCTTTTCCTCCCACACACACAAACGGCCCGCCCCCCCAGATATTTCTTCGCAAACTTTGACAGTTTAATGTGCTTGAACATATCTGCCTCCTTTCGCCATCCGGTTGCCGTATAAAATTCCTGTCCAGGAAGCTGTTTAAAGTCTGCCTTGACGTAAATTTAATTTATTTTTTTACGTAATTATGATTGCTAGATGCCAAACGGGCGTGATCTACACAGATATAACGGCAGCTTTCGACAAGCTGAACCACGATATTGCGATCGCTAAACTTGACAGGCTAGGAGTTGGTGGTAATGTCTTAAGATGGTTTCGTTCATATCTTACAGGGCGTCAACTGGCAGTTGCTTTAGGTGACATTCGATCAACAAGTTTTTGCGCCACGTCCGGGATACCGCAGGGCAGCCACCTGGGACCGTTGATATTTCTTCTTTACTTCAACGACGTACATCTTGTTATCGGAGGACCACGACTGTCGTTTGCCGACGACCTGGCATCTGCGTATCTGCTCAATAGCCAACTGCCGTTTCCTCCAAGAACAGATTGATGCCTTTGCTGATTGGTGTACTCTAAATCGATTGGTGGTCAACCCTGCTAAGTGCTCCGTCATATCCTTTTCACGGCAGAAACAACCAATTGTTTCCAACTGTATAATCTTCTAGGCACGACCATCGAATGAATGCAGTGCGTTAAAGACCTAGGTGTTCAGCTGGATTCTAAACTGACGTGTTTGCATCATATTTCATATGTTGTTGATACAGCTTCAGGAACTCTTGGTTTTGTTTTCAAGGTGGCGAAAAATTTCAGCGACATCCACTGCCTAAAATCGCTCTATTGTTCTCTCGTGCGATCTACACTGGAGTACTGTTCAACAATTTTGGAGTAATAATGGCGCCGAGCGAATCGAATCTATTCAACGTCGTTTTCTACGATTGCGTTTCATAGACCATCTTGGAGAGACCCATTTCGTCTTTCTAGCTATGACAATCGCTGTCGATTAGAGAACATGGAGCCTCTGTGAGTCCGTAGAGACGTTTGTAGAGCCTTAACTGTTGCTGATACTCTACAAGCAAGAACCGACTGCGAAACAATCCTGCAACTAATCAACATCAATGTTCGACCAAGACCAATCCCAAGTAACAATTTTAGTTTTATTCTAGCCGTATAGCATTCCTCCCGGCTTTGTTGATAAAACTACATTCAAAACTGTTTTGTCTACCAACACAGTTCTCTTTAAAGCCAAAATTTGTACAAAGTGGCCCACTCTATAGACAGTTGTGAAAAAAAGTTCATAAAACCATTATAAGACCATAAAGATTTTGAATAGATGCTATGACCACTTGAGAACCTTCATAAAACCTTTTGGCTGCCATGAAAACCTGCATGCGGCCAAATGGCCACAGCTGTTAAACTTCACTGTGGTTGGTTTTCGTTGTTCTGCTTTGTTCGATTCTCTGCTCTTCTGATTCATTTAGCAGTAAATAATAAAAAATGATGCGGGAAATTTTATTCGATAGCAAAATATCCAAAGCAAATCGAGTTTTTTTTACAGCGTATCATGCTCCAAATCATATGCGCATTGAATTTTGTGGTGAATATTGGCACGATACGAGCTTAAAATTAATGCGCCTCGGAAATTATGCGAGTTCACAACAACAAACATAAAATTAATACAAATGTATTCGATAAATTAATCATGAATTTCTTGAAAATTGATGGAATTCAATAAGGTTATCTAAAAAAATGCAGAAATTGGTCTCCGATCTACAGTTCATTTGCATAACACTTAGAATTTGGTGCATGTATTATTCCTTATTTCAATTATTTCGTATATTTCAATATGGCGATCGGAAGAAAATCACAATTCTGGCATAAAGCCAAATTATCTTCGTAATGACTACTCTAAAACTATTTGGTTATTTGGTGGCTTCCCTTAGTGCCAATTTGCCGTATAATGCATTTACTGGATGCAAAATGGTTTTAAAAGGGTTTTTCAACTGACCATAATAAGATAATATGAATGAGTCCTAAAAAGGCATTTCAAAACAGCTTATTATGAGTTCATAAAGTCAAAATAAAACCTTTGATAGGAGTGAAAGGAATTTGAAAAAACGAAGTTTTAAGATCGTTTTAAACAAGCTGTGTAGGTTCTCATAAACCTGACTAAAATATGAAATCTATTGGCAGCTCTTGGTGTCATAATAAAACCAAATTGATTACTAGTGGCTTTGATAAAACCTTAATAAAACGTAATAAAGCAGTATGGTTTTGGCAATGTTACTTGGGTAATGAGAACGCAACATAAAGTTAATGAATAATGTTACGTTCTTGCAACGTTCAATTGCACATAACCACAACAGGTATGACGATGAACATATATCCGAATGAAAAGCACATGAGTTTTGATATCAATGAAAAAATAATCAATTCATAATCTGATCAAATTAGGTAAGGGTTTATTTCTAGAGGTTGTTGTTATTGTACAGGCCTCACAAAGAAAATGGCTTAAAGTAGTGGCTATTACAATTTAATTTTTAAACATGGATCACTCAAATAGTTAGAGCATAGGATTATCATTTTCGGCTGCCAAACTAACTAATATAAATAAAATAGCTACCAACGTAAAGCTGAAATAAATTATCTTCCCAAACAAAATAAACAGTTGTGAGATTACTAGTTGTGCGTAATGCACGTAAGCTGTTATGTTTTTGAATTAATTCTGTCAACTGTTTACATAGAAACAAAATCAATGATTTGACAAGAAACCCGTAGACCAGAATTAAAGACAACATTTTTGCTATGTTCCCAACTATAACCCAATGTAAAATGTTCAATTTATCAGTACTCGATTGTAGATTTTTCAAATGGATTAACTAATCAAAACCCATGCAATAATATCTCTATAGTAGGGATTCTAATGTTTTGAATATGGAATAATCAATTGATCATATATTTTTTTCTTTATTATAGAGACTTTCAGCCCTGAGCTGGTTCGTCTTTTATCATAATAAAGTTGTTTTAAAGTTGTTCAATATAAGTTTGTTACATGAAATTTTGTGTTGAGTTGAGCGAATAAAACTTCAAATGAAATGCTTAAAGTAGTTGGCACCTTCATACTGAAGAAATGGTCCAAAATTACCAAACCCCAAAAAAAAAAAAAAAAAAAAAAAAAAAAACAAAAAAAAAAAAAAAAAAAATCATACCTAAAAAAATAAAACAAAAAAAAGAAAAAAAAAACACAAAAAAAAAAAAAGAAAAAACAAAAAAAAAAACGGATTACTCAAAAACAAATTACAAATGTCCCAAAAAAGGTTCAATATCACTCCTTAAACTTGTAAAATTGATCCTTAGAATGTAAGGCTTGTTTCATTTAGAATTGGAACAAACTTTTGCTCATATTGTGGCGCTTCTGGTGGACGGAATTGGAAGTTCTTGGCACCCACGTGTCGGGAATTTTGTCAGCTTCACGTATATATTTTTGACATTCCGCAAATCGACTGTACTTTGTAAACAATCAACATGGAAGCCGAAAGAAGGGAAAAAATGGTGCACAGTTATTTGTAAAATCCATTGTGGTCTGCATCTAGGCTAGCTAAACAGCTGAAATTGCCCAGAAATACCGTATGGCGCGTTATCAAACGGTATAATGAAACATTGACGACGATTCGGAAGCCTCAAGCCAATCGTCGGAGTGGAACTGTCGACCGGAAACTGCGTGGTAAGATTTTGAAGACGATTAAGAGTAATCCCAATCTGTCGGACCGTTATTTGGCCAGAAAATTCGGTGCTGCCCATAGTACCGTGAGGAGAACTCGACTCCGGGAAAGAATCAACTCGTATTGAGCTAGCAAACAGCCAAATCGGACCATAAAACAGAATAGTGTGGCCAAAATCCGTGCTCGGAAGCTATACGACCAGGTGCTGACCAAGTTCGACGGGTGTCTTCTGATGGAAGATGAAACCTATGTCAAGGCTGACTTCGGGCAAATCCCAGGTCAAAATTTTTTGTTTGCAACGGCTCGGGGGGATGTTCCAGCCAAATTTAAATTTGTTTTTGCCGACAAATTTGCACGAAAATTCATGATTTGGCAGGGCATTTCAGCTGTGGCAAAAAAACGAAAGTTTTCGTTACAAATAAGACAAAGACGTCGGAACTATACCAAAAAGAGTGTCTCGAAAAACGAATTTTGCCGTTCATTCGACCCCACGACCATCCCGTAATGTTTTGGCCAGATTTGGCAAGCTGTCATTACAGCAAAGTCGTTCAAGAATGGTACGCAGAGAAAGGGGTCCAGGTTGTTCCGAAAAACCTTAACCCACCCAACTGCCCCCAGTTCCGCCCTATTGAGAAATACTGGGCAATCATGAAGAGGAGACTCAAGGCAAAGGGAAAGGTTGTCAAAGACATCAATCAGATGAAGACCTGGTGGAATAAGATAGCTAAAACGATGGACGAAGAAGGTGTGCACCGCCTAATGAGCCGTGTTACAGGAAAAACTCGAGAATTCCTTCGGAACCGTGACGAATAATTTTATCCGTATTTTTTGTTAAAAGTATGAAGAAAACGCTACATTTGTATAAAAAAAGATCTTGAATTTAATAATAAATAACTGAAATACAGGCAATTGTTTTTGTTCCAATTCTATCTGAAGCAAGCTTTAACGTTTGTGAACTAAAATATATGCACATGATCAGTAAATTATTGAAAGTAGTCCATAAATAAATCGCCTATGATTCATAATAGGTTCTCAAAATGAACCACACATTTCTAAATATGGCCATAGCAAATCAATTTATTAATTATGCCGGAATTATTCCTATTTTGGGTTTTTTTTTTTAAATTTTGGCTGCGGTGAAATCGATCCTTGACTGCGCTACTACTCAGATTTATTAACGAATCCGTTAATTTAGCTACAGTAGCGCTCAAAAGTCATTTGACAAACAGTATTTACGTTATCATTATACTCAATTTAAACTTTTTCCGGAAAAGCTCAAAGTATTGCAAGTATAAATAAAAAACAAAGACGGTGGAGTGTATTTCAACAATATTCAATGTTTATTTGTTTTTGAAACAAAAAATAACATATTTCATCGAGTTCAAAAGTGATTTGACAAATGAGCAAAACAAAGAAAAGTCAACATATTGCACAAAATGATATCATTTTCAGTAATCGCAGGATGGCTGACATCAGTACTTAGTAGCAAAGCCTCGTGATTGCATTACAGCCCGATATCTGCGTGGCATCGATGCTACAAGATTAGTAATACGGTGCGGTGGTATTTTATTCCATTCCTCCTGGAGGGCCTCGTAAAAAGTCATCAAATTAGTAGTTTCGGGTTCGTACACGTCTTTCGAGCTCTTCCCACAAGTGTTCAATGGGATTCAGATCAGGACTTTGACTTGGCCACTCCATAACCTTGATTTTTGCTTTGTTAAAATATTCCTTCAGCAGTTTCGAACTGTTGGAAAGTCCATTTCTTCGGCATTTTCTTTCGTGCAAATAGCAACAGGGCCGGTTCATAAACCACGTAGACTTATTTTTGAAAATCTCTTTTCTCTTTTCTCCATACATTTTTTTGAAATTTTGTATGGAGCGTAGACTTTGGTCAAACCCCTTCCCCCTCCCCCCAAAAAAGTCTACGTGGTTTATGAATAGCCCCACATATGATTTTTCAATATATCTCGATATACCAGTTGGTCCATGATGCCGTTGATACGTACCAATGGACCAACGCCTTTTTTGGAGAAAACAACCCCATACCATCACATTACCGCAGCCATGCTTAACAGTCGGAACTTGGTACCGAACATCATTTCTGCGGTTGACAGGTCTGCGCACATACTCAATCCCGCCGGAGGAAAACAAATTGAAGTTGTTTTCGTCACTCCAGAGTACTTTCGACCAATCTTCCTGAGTCCAATGTTGGTGAACCAAAGCAAAGGTAACCCTAGCCTTTCTGTTTTTCTCAGAAATGAGTGGTTTCTTACTCGGCCGACGACCATGTAATCTACCATCCGTCAAGCGAAGCTTGACGGTTGAATTGTGAATTTTTATACCGTGGTGTTCGGCCAAATCCTTGTTGATATCCGTAGCAGTTCTTCTAGGATCAGCTTTCGACATCATTGCTATCCTACGATCTTGCCTCTCAGTGGTAATTTTTGGTCGACCTGGCCTCGGGAAATTTCCGAAGTAGCCTTTTTCCTTGTTTTTCTTGTTCCAGAAGCTCACTAATTGACGAGAAATGCAACAAATCCCGTGCAACTTGAGCTTGTGAGCGTCCTTCTTCCAAACATTTCAGCACGCCCTCCCTGAGCGCGAGCGGGTATTCAGATCGTTTGGTTTGATCCATTTTCGCTATTTGAACATTCATTTAGTGATATAATAGTGAAATATTATGTTACACTTTAATCTTACCTCGAATAAGCACTTTGTCAAATGACCTTTGAGCTGTGGAATTAAACCAAAACAGGGTTAAATCCTCTGATCCAAACGGAAATGCACAACCAATTACACCAAACGAATGGAGAACCATAACAAAACAAACAAACGTCAGATCGGTTGCGGTTGGCAGTGTTGCCGTTGCCAGCATGGTTTTGCTTTGTAGCTGCGTCTTTACCGACTGAGCTTATGGAGGACCTAACACATAATAATAATAACACATTTCATTTTATTTTACAATACCAGTGGAAATTTGTTTGTTTGACTTAAACCAAAATTATGGATAATCAAATTGCGATCAATTTGAATGCAGACTTCGAATGCATGGAAGAGTTATTAGGACTATGATCTTATTTTATTATTCCATTTGAACCTCTTATCAAAATCCCCACTCAATTGTTCTTCAGTTTTGAAGTAAAGAAACATGGCGTAGCTTCTTAATTATTCTTATTATTTGTTCCAATGGACTGAACCCTTTTGTTGAAAGCGTATAAAACACTGCCAGTCAAGCATCACCTTTTCAGTACGTTTTGCATATCCTTTGAACCATAGGCGTAGCCAGGATTTCGAAGAGAGGGGGGGGGGGGGCAAGCTTATTTTTTTTAGAAACAGAGAGAGAGAGAGTTAGAGAGAGAGAGAGAGAGAAAGAGAGAGAGAATTACACCGTCATAAACCAGTTGCTGCACAGACTGAACACTTAACATTATGCAACGGACAACACAACGCCCGGTGGACCCATATAGTAGGGACATTATCGAGTTCCGTCGGCTGGAGCGGGAATCGAGCCCTCAATTTTTGACAATCCACTTGAACGACGGATGGATTAACTTTTCTGCTCTCACCCAAAGTATTTTACAATACCCGTCCGATTTTGGCAACAAGTTTAAACTATTCAAGACTTAATCTGGAATGAAAAAAAAAAGATTTTAAAAACTCTCGATATTCCCCAAGTTTCAAAATCGATTCCCATTAAATAGGAACCATGCTGAAATCTAACGGGTACTGTGATGTGTCAAAATATTCATTTTACAGTCATGTTGGATTTTTGTATACGACAACCACGGAGTTTGTTTACAGTTTTTACCTAAAATGTACTTTTCCTCGCGACCCGCTCGCCCACACTGAAAATTAAATTTCGTTTTTATTACAAAATCGAATGTAGAACTAACAAATCTATTCGTTGTTTGTACGCCGAAATTGATTTGTACTTTTCAAGAAACTACCTTCGTATTCAATGCCACAATGCTGTTATACAACTGTTAAAAGCACGAAGCATTAGTTGACACAGGAAGAACACTCGTTCATTGTACGAAAACAATACAAAATGCTACGAATATTTTGTTATCAATAAGAATGCATAGTTACATGATTGACTGAAAAAACTTCTATATCGACTCAGTATGTAATTGTAAAAAAAAGCGCAAACCACGGGGAGTTGTTCAGAATTCTTTTTAATATTTCTGAAATGAGGTTTGAACCTGTATTTTTGGGAAGACTTGTTATTGAATCCGTGGTTGATCTTACTATGCCATGGTGACTCGTTAGAAGTTACTTGATTAATGAGTATGAACTTATAACTCTCGATAGCGCTTTAATTTTTATTTTGGGATAAATCAATGATTCCAGCCCACCCAAGCAGCAAAACCAACATGTATGAGTATGATAGCAGTGATAGGTTGGTCTTCATAAAATTTATTTCATGCATTGTACAAAAAGGTGTAATGACAGCATTTCACCAGATGACAAGCATAAGGAATGTTTCATAAAAATTACGAGGAATTTATTCTATGAAAAAAATCCATGTTTACGAAACAAGGGAAAGCTAATTCACGAAAATAAATTTTCAGTGCATAAACTGACAAAGCAACACCGCAAAAACATCGTTTGTTTGCTCACCGTGCTCACACCGTTTCAATAGATTTTTTTTAATGGTTGGTTTTGAGTTTTGGTGGTTTGTAGCTTATGGTTTGTGTCCACTTAACTTATCTTCAGTTTAATGATTTTCTCTGTTTTATCTAAATAGGAAAATCATGCATAACTTTACAAACCGACGCAAGTTGCGATTGTAAGCAAGCTGTGATTTTTGTGATAAATTTTTACTACTTGTATTCTTAATACACGAGTAATAAGAAATAATTTAGGAAGTTTTATTCATCAATGACGAAAAGGAATTCATATGCGTTCTATCTGCTACTCCTCAATATTTTTTAAAATAGTTCAGATACACTGGTGCATCTGCGTTTTGAAATTTGATCCAAGTGAAACACGATCTGTCGAAACGGTATAGTGTCGCTGGTATAGTGTTGTCGTATCAAGTGGAGTGTAGCTGAGCAGTATAAAACAAAAACGGTGTATTATTGAATGTTATTAAAATTGTTGTTCAAATTCGAGAAAAACCATCAGTTTGCATAATTTTCTCATCGTAGTTATTGCAGCGGCATTTATTTAGTTTTGTTCGTTTGTTTCTTTTAATTACATTTATGGTACTACTAGACAACAATAAATCAACATTGAAAGTTTATGAAAAAGAGTATGCTTTGAGCATCGGCTGTGAAAGGTTGTGTCCATGCTTAATTACGCACTATTTTGCTATCGGGCATGGCGCGTTTCGTATTGTTTCGGTTATCTATAATTCAGCGATGCGAGTGATCGAGTGAGCATAGAAAAAAAAAACTACAAAAATGCTTCATGGTGAGATGTGGTGGTTCGCCGGGCTGGTGGACCGGTGGTGAGGATCACAATTAATTTTCATCCATAATATTGTCACTTGGAGAAAGTAAGCCACTATAACTTTTTGTGAGTGGCTCCAATACCATCATTACTAATGGTTTAAATCGGTTCAAATCGGATTTCCAGCATTATAGAGAATCTTTTTGTTTTTCCAATGAAAAACCACCACCACACTTTGTGAGTGGCCCCAATAGCATGCTCACTGTTGGTTTAAATAGGTTCAAATCAGAAACCGGTACTTATATTTAAATATTTCACTAAACGCCGCATGAATTCAGCTTATCGTTTACCAAAAAAAATCCTGCTGCCACCCAATCCTGTTATCCAACATTCCAGTGAAAGTGCAGAGGCGGTCTCGGCTTCCAATAAAACGAGTATCACGTCAACACATTCCTACCCTTTTCTTATTTGACATGCATTCGGGTGAAGCAGGCAAAAGTATTGCCTTAGTTTGGGATGACCAGTTTTTACACATTGAGGATGTATGCTAGTCTCAACCATCATCTGTTGGTTCTCGGTGTTATAACAGCTGATCTGGCAACAACGGAGTAGCAACCTTGGGCGGTCAATCATGCTCATTATCTTGCTCATAGAAAGGGATGAAATCTTTGAATAGGATAAGACCACTGCAACTTCTCACACTGATCAGCATGCTGTCTTGCTTTCTCACACGCTTATAAAATTACTGGTCTGAAAATCGGATACGATTCGTCTCGTTTCACCTGGATTATATCGTAGCTCGTGCTCCATTAATATCTCTTGGATACAGAAACAATATTTCAAAATACTGAATCAAACTGTAAGATATGATTAACATAAAGGGCGAACACGAAATTATTGCGACACATTCAACAGGACATAACTTTTTTTCCATTGGGTAAAAATCAACCAAATTTTGCACACTTTCTCATTGATGTGTATTGTTAACATGCTGTCAAACTCGAAGTCGTGTTTTACGATTCAACGAAAATGGAGGTGAACCAACGCGAGTAGAGAGAACAAATTCTTTCCAAACACCTGGAATTTCCTGACCTGTCGCACCGGCAGTTGGGAAAAATGTTGAACATTCACCATTCAACCGTCTCCAGAGTGTTGAAGCGGTTCCAGGAGCGGTTGACGTTGGACCACGGCAAAGGAGCTGGAAGAAAACCGGGACCGGAGAACAAAAAGACGGAGGGAAAGGTGAAGCGGATGATTACAGCAAATCCCAACGTCTCAAGCCGTGATTTGGCTAAAAAGACCGGCATGTCGCAGAGCTACGTCCAGAATGCAAAGAAGAGAGCTGGACTACATAAGAACAAGGTACAGAACTTCCCAAACCGCGATGAGCGGCAACAATCGACGGCTAGAACTCGGGCACGGAAGCTCTACGAGAAGATGCTGACAAAATATGGCTGCTGTGTGATGGACGACGAAACGTATATAAAAGCCGATTTTAAGCAAATTCCGGCGTTGGAGTTTTTCACCACCAAGAGCAAGTTCTATGTGGACGACAAATTTAAGAAGAAGAAAATGTCGAAGTTCGCCTCCAAATATCTCATTTGGCAGGCCATCTGCTCTTGCGGACTGAGGAGTGAGCCTTTCGTGACAAAGGGCACCGTAAATGGCGAGATCTACAAATCTGAGTGCCTCGAGCAGCGCCTTTTGCCGTTCTTGCAGCAGCACGACGAAGCTCCGCTATTTTGGCCAGATTTGGCATCATGCCACTATTCTAAAAGTGTCCTGGAGTGGTGTGAGGCCAATTCTGTCCATTTTGTTCCAAAGGACATGAATCCGTCAAACTGTCCGGAGCTGCGCCTGGTGGAGCAGTACTGGGCAATGATGAAGCGGGAACTTCGGAAGAGCAAGAAGACAGTCAAAGACGAGAAGGACATGTTAAGAAAATGGAAAAAAAAACTGAGAAACTGGTACCGGATGACACTGTAAAGACTTTGATGGAGGGTATCAAGCGAAAATGCGTTCAATTTTACACTCAAGGCTCCATCGATTAACTTTTCTTTTTATTTTTGAAGTAAATATATGTATAAAAATGGCCTAAAATTTTGGTTTGATTCTAAACATTATAAGAAAATTGGCATAACATTTTCGGTGTCGCAATAATTTCGTGTTCGCCCTTTATTATTAAAAAAAAAAAAAAACACCACACCCCAACAAGATATTAATTAATCAACCGAACTGGGGAAGTTTGATTGGGTTGGCCCCAACCAATAAAAAAACAAAAAAAACATATCCCTTGGAAATATTTTCAACCAATAATTAATAATTATTTTTTTCCATTAAGTTTTTTTTTTCCCCCCCAAAAAATAAAATTGGTTGAAAAATTATGTTTTTTGCTTGCCAAGAACTGAAAATTTAACTGGGAATAGCTTTTTCCACTTTCAGCTAGCGGGAAAAAACCAATCAATGCTTAAATCATAGTTAACATTACTAGAGATATTTTTTTAGATACGCTAGGTTAGCTAGGTTGGGTTTGGGTCAAAATCTCATGGATGTCCGCTTTTTGCGCATTTTTGCTACAACTTATTACAAAATCGAGGCGACTTCGCGCTTTTCATTGAGGTGAAGGGACAATCTCACAAAAATTAAAAATAAATAATAAAAAAATGACACAAACATTAAAGATCTAAAAATAAAGTCAAAAGTTAAGGGGGGGGGGGCCCACCCTGCCCCCCTCTGGCTTCGCCTATGCTTTGAACAAATAAGCAGCTTTTAGTGTAATTCAATATTAAGGTGAATCGCTGCTCCATGTAATTTTTCCTATCTTTTATCTCGCTCTAGCAAACTTACCTTGCTTTTTCAAATTGACAAATCTCGATTGTTAGTGAATGAACAACGAATCGAACTCTATCAGATTTATCACATCAAGTAAGCATACAAACTGATGTGATTAAATTTTCAATTGTTCGTAACTTTTTTGCGTGTGGGTAAAAATTATTGAAATTTTAACTGAATGTATTTCATTGTGTTGTGTCAATTGTGTAATGAGTTTCGTGAAAATCGGTCGAGTGATTTCAGTGATGGCTTCGAATGAAGAAATAGTGCGCCAACAAATTTTGGGCACTCACTTCGAAAACCCAAACGCTTCTCATCGATGGATCGGAAAACAGCTCGGAATCGCACATTCAACCGTATCTCATGTGATCAAAACGTTCAAAGACCGTAAGACAACCAAGCGGAAAAATGGTAGTGGCAAAAAACGTGGCACATCAAATCCGGAGAAGGCCAGGATAGTATTGAACCAATTTAAGCGTTATCCCAACATTTCGATCAGGCATGTTGCGAAAAAGGCGAAAGTTTCAGTTTGTTTTGTGCAGAAAACAATGAAACGTTCTGGATTACATGTGTACAAGGTCCAGAAGGCACCGAACCGGAGCGATAAACAGAACTCGGTGGCCAAAACTCGTGCAAGAAAACTGTACATGGAGTGGCTCACAAAACCGTTCTGCATTGTGATGGACGATGAGACCTAAATTAAAGCCGACACCAAACAAATTCCAGGACAGGAACACTTCGTCGCCACCTCTAAATTGGCCGTTCCGGAAAGTGTACGGAAGAAGAAACTGTTGAAATTCACCAAAAAATTCCTTGTCTGGCAAGCGATCTGCGGATGTGGCAAAATGAGTCAGCCCTTCGTCACCTCTGGGACCGTCAACGGACAAATCTACGAGGTCGAATGCCTCCAAAAACGACTTCTGCCCTTCTTGAGATCTCACGATGGCCCGACACTGTTTTGGCCGGATTTGGCATTTTGCCACTATGCCCGGCCCGTCTCAGACTGGTACAAAGATAATAATGTAGTTTTTGTACCAAAAGACGTCAACCCTCCAAACACTCCGGAACTTTGCCCAATTGAAAATTTTTGGGCAATCATGAAGGCAAAGCTCGTAAAAACTCCAAAACTGATAGAAAATGAACTTGAACTAAAGAAAGTGGGGTTAACAGTAAGTAAGCAAGGCGGACATCATTGCCCAAAATTTGATGAAATTGGGTCAAGGCAAAAGTGCGGGCATTTGGGTTGTGAGAAGAGGTTCAATAAACCAATGATGTCAAAACTTAACCATTTAGTAGTACTTTATTTCCAGAAAGTTTGAAAAGAATCGGGCTCAAGGAAAAGTTTTGGTGATCTATTTTGTGTGTTCAAATTTCATCGAATACAGTCTTTATAAAAACACAAAAAAAAATTTGTCGGGGTTGGGGGGAACACAACACAATTTATATAGGATTGAAAAAAACCAGGTCTGTTCCCCCCGCCCTTTTCCTTTTATTCGACCCCCTTTCCTTTTTCCCGCCCCCTCCTCTTTTTCCCCTTTGGTTCGGTTTGCGAAACCTTTTTTCACCGGGCTGTCATCCGACATCCTTATGACGTGCCCAACCCATCGTAGTCGACCGGTTTAAGCGGTGTGAACGATGAGAGTTTCTCACAGCAACTGATGTAATTCATGGTTCATGCGCCACTTTCTCGTTCCGTCCGCCATCTGCATTCCATCGTAGGTTATACGCAGCACTTTTCGATCATAGACACCGAGTGCGTTGGTCCTCGTCGAGCATAGTTTATGTTTCGTGGGCGTAGAAGACTACCGCTCGAATCAATGTTCTGTAGATGTTCTGTAGTAATAATCGCAGTGTGTTTAATCGAATTTCCCATCTTCAAACGTTATTTTTGTTCTCAATCCAGTAAAGAAAGAACCTCACTCTAAAATCTGCAAGATCTGTTTTTTTTAAGGGAGCAGATGTGTGCGTTGGTCGAAAGATCATTTAGAATTACCTTCGCATGGGTCCCCTCACATTGCTCAATTCCAGGCAATGAGAAGGCGGACTCTCTAGCAAAGGTGGGCGCAAAAGACGGCGAGATTTTTGAAAGAAGAATTTCACACGATGAATTTTTTCCATTAGTACGTCAGAGTTCTCTTCAAAGTTGGCAAAACGATTGGACAAGTAATTCTCTTGGGGGGTGGTTACATTTCATCATTCCTAATGTTTCGTCGAGATCGTGGTTCAAAGGTCTGGATGTAAGTCGCGGTTTCATTCGTTCGATGTCAAGACTTATGTCCAACCACTACTCGCTAGACGCACATCTGTACAGAATTAACCTCGTCGATAGCAACATGTGTAGATGCGAAACCGGTTGTGATGACATCGATCACGCAGTTTGGCATTGCCCGGGTAATGATGCCTCGAGAGCACGACTATTGGATACCCTAGTGGCCCGAGGTAGACAACCCACCCGCGAGGTAAGAGATGTTTTGGGAATGCGTGATCTCCCCTACATGCAAGCGATTTACGAATTCCTTTGTTTTTCTGACCTAAGAGTGTAATGTCATCACCCCCTCCCATCCAGTCTAGTAAATTCCTTGCCATTGTGTCCCAGTTATACTATCCTTTTTTTTTCCGTGCTACTTGTACCTGGCCAGCAAGCAGTGGTCACCCATCTGCGGCTGAGTTCCTGAAAGGGACTACAGGGACCGTGGATTTGGTAGATGTCGCAACCATGAGCAGCAAATAATACCTTCAATACGGTACCTGCCTAGCCCCTTTCAAACGATAATGTGACCCATTAACCTCGAGCTAGCCACGAGTAATTGGCACCCCATTTTACTGAAATTGAAAAATTATACATTGTAAATTACAATATTGAACATCGGCTCCGTAAAGTGTTACACACGCCTGAGCCTACAAATAAACGAACTGATTAAAAAAAAAGATCTGTTTTTCCATGAATGAATAATATGAACAGTTTATAAAAATGTGTAAATCCTTTATAATAAAATTTGTTCAAACACGTCTATGTGCGTTGAAACGAATTTTCATCACTGTAGTAATTTGCGTCGTGAAGCTTATTTTTTGTTTTGAATGCCAACATGGGCCGTAAACATCTTCTCATAATAACTAAATACGTGATTTTTGCACATCGTACGTGATCATAGTACAAAACTTGTCCCTTTTTTTTTATTATTTCCTGCCATTGCATTTCACGTTTTTTGCTTATCACAATTAGCGTATTGCCTACTGTCAACTAAGAGTCCTAAATTTACTAGAAAAGTAATTAAGTTTAGGGCTTTAGATGCTTGTACCTTTTTTAGGAAAAAATCCTCGACCATACTGGGAATCGAAACCTGCCACCTCCAGCATGGTGTTGCTTTGTAGCCAAAAGATGACTCAAACTGTTCGTGCTGGTGCTGAAACATGATTAAACCAAAGCAAAATAATTAGAAAATGCTTCAAATATCATCTAATCGATCAAACAACCTTCACTAAGATAAGTATCTGCTAAAGTGTCTATCTCTTTGAGAGTGTAGAATCAGAAAACCAGATACTTCCAACAGATCACTTTCCAGTGACGAATTGACCAAACCAAATAGTCGCAACGAAAAAAGCACACCGTCAACCTTGAAAACTGCAATCGATTTGGCCCAGAAATGCATCGTGTTTCACCGAACCCTTTTCCGAGCAGTCCACGAATATTGCGATTGAATCACCTGCGTCACTCTAAATACTTCATGCTGCTCGTCGGCGTACGTGGCGCACTTCCTGTTTCTACCGCAGAATGTAAATTTTAAATTTTTCGAGAACCCCCTTCAACGGCTTCCTCGTCGTCGTCGTCGTCGCCCACTTGGAAACAATAGCGCACACTAGCTATATTCTGTCCCGGTCTCCTCTGGAATGACATTGAATTCCACCGTAGGCAGCAGGTGGGCTTCGGCATAAGTAGGCCTAGGCAGCAGCACCCCAGCGAGAGCGCCGCCACAGACGGTGCTTCAAATTAATTCTGATGTGTCTATGAAAAGTCCCTCTCACTCGGTTGGTTTGCTTCCGTTTCGATGATGGTTAGCAGGCTTTGGCTTCGAGTTCTATATGTTGTTTGCACTACTGATGGTTGGTTGGTTGGTTGGTTGGGTTACGACGATGGGATGCAGTGTGAGGTCATGGTACTCTTTGTTGTTGCTGACGATGTTGCTGCGATGGAAGCAAGCGAACTCTGTGAATGTGCGAATGCAGTAGAGCAGAACTTTTATGGAAAAAGTAGTAGGTTGGGAGAAGAGCATAAAGCAACTATAGCGCATTGGTGGCGTAGAGGGGCTATATGCTACGATGGATTGCGCCGGTGATTTAGAACAGTGAGCAGTCAGGTGAAAACTGTAGATATTCATAGAACAGGTAGGAATTATGCCAGAAAGTCAGATAAAGTGCAACAGTTGGTTGAATAATATGGGTGCTTAACACTGTTGCACGGGAGCTGGGGGTGTTTATCTGCCGGTGCGGATGCAAGCCGATTTGATGCGGGAATGGAAATTCTGGTTTTGAAGTACTTTCTATGCTAGCATGGCAATAAAAGAATACGGTAAGAATTATGCAAGCAGGTGAGGTAATAAATTTCGAGGGTTTACGATCTCAGAATATTGAAATTTCGCACACAGTTCATGTTTATTTGGACGAAACATAGAGTCAAACATCGTATACTTCGAAGAATCGTGTCTCATGAATAAAGTATCATAGACAAACGTCGTACAGTGGAGCATGAGCAAAATTATTTAAAAAAATTAGACCTTGTGCACAAGGTACGACGGCATGCTTGACGTTGGATCACATTGTAAATATATCATATTATTGTCAATATAATAACTTGCTTCCTTTAATAATCCCAGAAAATTGACTTCTTAAGGAGTGTATCGAATATAAGCTATCCACATACAATGGCGCTGTACGCATGTATTTGTGATGGTTTTTTATGCTTTGAACACTGCATGCTGTGCGTTTGACTGTCAGCTTTCTTTGGTTTACTTGTTTGTGCGGTTCAAATTCTGCGTTTTCAAAATGTCGCGTATTGAAAAGGAAGTGAAAATTAAGGTTCTGGACACATGGCTAAGTGAGAAGGGTATTACTATGCGAAAATTGGCGAAGCGGTTTGGAATTCATCATGCGAGTGTTAAAACCATCATTAATAAGTTTGGGGAACACTATTCTTTGGATGAGCTACCAGGAAGAGGCAGAAAACCCGGTTCTTCCAACCCGAAACTGGAGCAGAAAGTGGTATCTCTAATCATGAAGAACAAATCAATATCAATACGTGATTTGGCCAAAAAAGCAGGAACGAGTGTCGGAATGATCCAGCGTATCAAAAGGCGAAACCACCTGAAGACCTACAAGAAGCAGAAAATCTCGAAACAAAGTGCAGAACAGAAGAAGCGAGCAGCAACAAGGGCCCAGAAATTGTATTCGCGTCTTTTGCAGCGTCCGGATGCATGCGTTTTGATGGACGATGAGACCTATGTAAAGGAGGACTCAAAAACCCTTCCAGGTCCACAATACTTTACTGCCGTCATTGGGGAGGATGTGAGCGATGCGGACAGGTCGATGCAAGTGGAGAAATTCGGTCGAAAGGTACTGGTATGGCAAGCAATATGTTCCTGTGGTTTGAAGTCAACCATTTTTTACACTACCGGAACTATAAATGCGGAAATCTATCGATTTGAGTGTCTCCAGAAGAGATTGTTGCCTTTATATAAGAAGCATAGTACACCTCCACTGTTTTGGCCGGATTTAGCGTCGGCTCACTATGCCAAAACCACTCTCAATTGGCTTGCGGAAAAGGGTATAGATTTCGTTGAGAAAAATATCAATCCACCAAATTGCCCTCAGCTTCGACCCATCGAACGTTACTGGGCAATCGTGAAGAGGGTCTTCAAGAAGACTGGTAAGGCAGCTGGGAACATGCAGGAGTTCAAAAAAAAATGGGCTCAAGCGTCCAAAAAATGCGATGCAATACTTGTCCGGAACTTGATGAAGAGCATTCGATCCAAAGTTCGAAAATTCGTGAAGGAATAACTTAAATTTCATCCGGTCTTCATTATGTTCAAGTTTAACCTCGTACAATAAAGGATCAATTTTTTGTATGAATAAAATATCGGTTTTCAACATAATTTGAAAGAAAGTTTGTGGATAGCTTATTTTCGATACACTCCTTAGAAATCAAACACCGTTAGAATCGGTTTCCGATGTAAAGTTTTACATGCTTCATTTAGTGTTGTTGGTTCTTATTTAATTTATAAACGCAATGGCCAAGCACTACAACTAATATTAACAAGTTTTTTATTAACACGTCCTAACATGATAGGTGCTTAATAGCCAAGTTTGTGTTAGTAGCAGTAATTTAATATCAATTGCAGTCATCGATTTCCACAAGTATAAGACATGAATTCACCTTTGATTTATTTTAAATACTTTAGTTATAAATACATTTGTATTAAGAACGCAACCATTGGTTGAAATAATTTCAATCGATTAACACAGAAGTTGAGAAAATCTTATAAGAAACTAATTCAAAAGCTGACCTTTTTTTTTGGGACGCTTTCAATAATAGTTTTTATAGGCTGCCGAAGGATGTTATCAAACATCAAAATCTTATTTTTCTAATTTATCTTACCAAAATGAGCCTACCGCCCGCTCTCAACTTCACTGTTTGTAGATGCACATCTACAGTTATTTTGCATTAGTATGACTATATATATTTTGCATTAGTATGACTATATATCTAGTACGAACCTTCTATGCCCACGGAGTCGAGAAACTTTTCTTAAACAGACCGAGAATCGAACCCAATCAGACGGAATCGGAGCTTCAGTGCACCGAGTGTCTGCTCAGCGAGCAGAATGTCGTTAGGCCTGCCTATTATCCAACCTTTCCGTGGTACTCATAAGGGGTCATAGAACTCTTTGGATCTCGCTTAACCCTCTCAGGCCTATTTTTTCGGCAAGCGTTATTAAACAAGCAATTCGGTGATTGATTTTGTGCTCACTACACACTTAGAAAATAACACCGATCTCGTTGCAATTTTCTACCGAACTACATCGGTTACCAACAAGAAACCGAATAAATCGGTATATCCATTTAGAATCCGGAATTATAAAATCATCTGTATCTCGGTAACGGATTGACGTACAAATAAGTTAAATATATCAAAACAAAGGTAATTCACTGTAGAGGAAACAAAATCAAAACAAATTATTTCTCTTCGTTTCTAATGAAAATTCGCACTTTCTTTTTTATTCGTCCCATCAAACGCTGCACACCTCCGGAGTCAACTTCCTTGGCACATTTGTTCCACATTTTGGTTATCTGAGTCGCGTCCCGAGCCGTTTTTCCACTTTTTTAAGCATCCGCTTCATTATTGCCCAAAATCTCTCGATGGGCCGGAACTGCGGGCAGTTGGGTGGATTTATGTTTTTATCGATGAAATCTACGTTATTATTGCGGTACCACTGGATGACTTCCCGGCTGTAGTGGCAACTCGCCAAATCTGGCCAAAACTTCACGGGACCTTTATGGGCTTTAATGAAAGGTAAAACGGTTTTTGAGACATTCTTCCTTGTACAGCTTCGAGTCCATCGTCTTATTCGTCACGAACACTTTGGTCTTTGCTCCGCAGCTGCATATCCCTTGCCAAATCATCAGTTTTTTTTGGCAAATTTGTTTATAAAAGCAAACTTAAACTTCGCAGAAACATCTCTTCGTGCCGTCGCCATGAAGAATGTTTGGCCAGGAAGCTGTCCGAAATCCATTTTGACGTAGGTTTCATCGTCGATTAGCTGGCATCCTTGGTACTTCGTCAGAACCTGCAGGTACAATTTCCGAGCTCGAGTTTTGGCGATGAAACTTTGCTTCAACGTTCTGTTTGGTTGCTTGCTGGCTCGATAAGAACGATATCCTGCTCGCGAATTTTTCGAACGGTACTGCGAGCAGCAGCGTATTTTTGTGCGATTTCATTATCTGAGAGTCCAGGGTTTGCTCTGACGGTTCTCAACACCTTCTGGTTCATCTTGCGGTCATATGTTCCACTACGACGCTTACCTTGAGGCACTCGATCCACGCTCTTTCGCTCCCTGAAACGTTTGAGCACATCATACACGGTTGATTTGGTGATTTTCAAGGTTTTTGCGATTTTTATTGCAGACCACGTTGGATTATCAACGTGGGTGTGCAGAATATTTTTTCGCCTCTCGGCTTCCATTTGGAATAACTTTTGACTCACTGCACGAAACACCGTGAAATTCATACCACAGAAAGTGGGTGCCTAGGGAAACAAACCGCTTTAAACGAATTTTTGCAGCGGTAACTTTCTGTGCCGCTGCAACACAATAAGTGATTCCGTATTCTAACTGGATAGAACTTTATATACTGTTTTCGGGTGTATTTAAAAGTGTAGAAGTCAAACACTTCTCTTCGAGACAATTGCGTGACGGCTATGTCTACCGAAAAACTCGGTTATTTTAGGTGATTCGATAAGGTCTGAAAAATCGTCATCCATTTTATCTCGCGTGTGCGGTGCGAAAATTCTCCGGACTGTGTTTTTTTGTCAGGTGAAAATGGAAAAAATAACCTAGAGACTACAAAAGGTTAGTTGAAATCCTCTGTAAGTATTTAATACTAATTTTGTAATTATATTTGCAGGCATCCTTTGCTCTGTTTAAACTGCCATGAAAACGTTGCAGATTATGTCCTCTGGCTTGCAATTAGAAAATAGGAAAATGTATGACGATTTTTTGCATCAATAAACAATGTAACTGACAAAAATGGTTTTATAGCTATGAAATTCAGAGCTAGATTTGAAGCTATTTCAACCAAAATTTCAGCACAGCCAAAAAGAACCGAATTCCGTAATTGCAACAGAAAAGTCGGTTTGTTTGACAGTGTTCGGTAACATTTGAGCAAACTGATGTTCGGTTATTGCTGATTGGATTTATTTTTGTCAACCGAGTTTTTCGGTAAATTTAACAGATTGCGAGAAGTTTAACGCAAACTTGGTTGTTCCATTTTGAACCAAACAGACTACCGAGCGTTCAGCAGATAAAAACTCGGTAGAAATTCAACCGAGTTCGGTATTATTTTCTAAGGGTGTAACATAGAAATGATTGAAAAAATTAGGAATTATTTGTTTGAGATGTGCTAGGTCGTTCAAACTGTCCTGAAGTTAAGAACTTAAGATCTACTATTGTAACAGTAGCTTTATCCACAATACAAAGTTCTGAAATGTATTCAAACATATTCAAAGAATGTCCTGGAGGATCAACAGCCACTTTAATATTATAATGGGATATTCTATGCCATTCAAACTGTCCTGAAGTACGAAACTTAGGATTTTCGGTTGTAACTGTAGCTTTTTGAATTACACAAAGTTACGGTCAGCTATTTATAACTGATATTTATGACTAAAGTTAATGCCATCAATTTCCCACTCCAGTCCATTCATTAGCAGATAGCTCACTTCATAAGCTGAACATCAAAATATTATAAACCATGACATTTGTTGTGATTGACTATAACTACGTGCAACTTTGTCGTTTGAGTACACATCGTCACCTTTCATAGGTTATAAAGCTACTGTTACGACTGTAGATCCTAACTTCTGAGCTCAAGGGCTGTTTTGGTGACCTAAAACATGCCAAGACAGTAAATTTAAAATTTAAAATTGATCATACTCCATCGTTAGCTATCGGAGTTTAATGCCGTTTTTTACAATAGATCACATATCCTTGTTTGTTGATCTGTACTGGTAATTCCGAAAATGTCTGTAGTTTCGAATTTCAAGGTGGGAGTACTGGGGTAAGTAACTGTCCAGGTATGGTGGACAATATATTTTTAAATGCGAAACATGGCATGCGGCATATAAAACTTCATGATTAAGCAAAACTAGGCCACCAGAAGACATTTTGAGGATTTCTGACTATACTGGCCACTAAAAAAGGCCCTGGAGGATCCGAGTTCCTCCAGGAAAGTAGCAATATTCAAATCTTTTCCAAAACCTGGCTTGTGACATACCAAACTTCAAGATTTAGCAAAACTTGGTCTTCGGAGGACATTCTGAGGGTATCTGACCATTCTGGCCACTTAAGAAGCTCTTGCGGGATCCGAGTTCCTCCAGGAAAGAGGCCATATTGAAATATTTTCCAAAATCTGGCTTGCGATGTACCAAACTTTATTTTTTTGATAAACTAGGTCTTCGGAGGATATTCTGAGGATTCCTGACCATACTGGCCACTTAAAAAGCTCTTGCGGGATCCGAGTTCCTCCAGGAAAGTGGCAATATTCAAATCTTTTCCAAAACCTGGCTTGCGACATATCAAACTTCAGGATTTAGCAAAACTTGGTCTTCGGAGGACATTCTGAGGATATCTGACCATTCTGGCCACTTAAGAAGCTCTTGCGGGATCCGAGTTCCTCCAGGAAAGAGGCCATATTCAAATCTTTTCCAAAATCGGGCTTGCGACGTACCAAACTTTATTATTTTGATAAACTAGGTCTTCGGAGGACATTCTAAGGATTTCTGACCATACTGGCCACTTAGGAGGCCCTGCGGGTTCCTCTGGAATAGTGGCCATATTCAAATCTTTTCTAAAACCTGGCTTGCGACATATCAAACTTCAGGATTTTGCAAAACTTTGTCTTCGGAGGACATTCTGAGGGTATTTCACCATACTGGCCACTTAGGGAGACCCTGCTGAGTCCGAGATTTGAATATGGGTGCTTTTCCGGAGGAACTCGGATCCCGCAAGAGCTTCTTAAGTGGCCAGTATGGCCAGATACCCTCAGAATGTCTTCCAAAGACATAGTTTTGCAAAATCATGACGTTTGATATGTCGCAAGCCAAGTTTTGGGAAAGATTTGTATATGGCCTCTTTTCCGGAGGAATTCGGATTTCGCAGGGCCTCCCTAAGTGGCCAGTATGGTCAGATACCCTCAGAATGTCCTCCGAAGACCAAGTTTTGCTAAATCCTGACGTTTGATATGTCTCAAGCCAGGTTTTGGAAAACATTTGAATATGGCCACTTTTCCGGAGGAACTCGGATACTGAAGGGCTTCTTTTAGTGGCCCGTATGGCCAAAAATCCTCAAAATGTCTTCTGATGCTAAAGTTTTGCAAAATTATGAAGTTTAATATGCCGTATGCCATGTTTCGCATCTAAAAATATATTGTCCACCATCCCTGGACAGTTACTTACCCCAGCACTCCCACCTTGAAATCCGAAACTACGGACTTTTTGGGAATTACCAGTACAGATAAACAAATTTAGATAATTTTGGGATCTATTGCAAAAAACCACATCAAAATTCGATGGCTAGCGATCGAGTATCATCAATTTTAAATTTGAAATTTTCTGTCTCAGATGGGTTGAGACGTACGTGTTAACCTTCCAAAAGACTCACTTAATTTGGTCAAATAAATATTGTTACTTTGTTTAGTCACAGTGACAGCTATAATTACAGTTGAAGATTTTATGTTTTGAACTCTAGAATAGTTTGGATAACCTAGAACATCCGAATATTATCTTATAATGTATGTTGTACTTCCAAGATATTCAATGAATATGTTTAAATACACATCGTAGCTTTACATAGCCCAGAAAGCATTTGTTACAACTTTAGGTCTTATGTTCTGATCTTGAAGATAGTTGGAATGACCTAGAACATGTTATATTACTTTATAATGTTTGTTGACCTTTAAGAATAATAATTTAATATGGTTGAATACTTATTGAAACCTTGTATTGCCCAAAAATTACTGTTACAACTATAAATCTTAAATTCTGAAGGTTTGGATGACCTTGAACATTCCCAAGACTATCTTTTTATGTACTTTTACGTTCGAAAATTTTCATTGAATATGCTTAAATGCATAACGTAATTTTATGTGCATACCGTAATGTGTAATATCTACTTTTACTACTACCGTAGATTCCATTATTCTACCGTAGATTCCAGGTTTTAAACTTCAGGACAGTTGGGATTACCTAGGCGATCACAAAGTTATAAAATAATGACTGTTGACATCCAAGAAGATTCATTAAATATGTTTTAAAACATATCTTCACCTTATATAGCCCAAAAAAAATACTGTTACAATTTTGGATCTTATGTTTTGAACTTAAGGACAGTTTTGATGAACTAGTAAATTACAACATTGCCACATTATGTCTGTTTGCCTTCCACACTATTCAATGAATATTGTTAAATACATATTGTTCCTTTGAAAATTCAAATAACCTACTGTTACAACTGTAGATCTGACGTTCTGAACTCATGTTCGTTTTGGATAACCTAGAACTTCCCAGAAAAGTACAAAAATGTTCAATGTTTATCAACGAGAATTTAATCATACGTATGTATATGTTCCTAATACAACGCTTTACACTATTAAATAATAAGGCATTTATTTTTTCTTCCTGAACTTCTGCATATTCAGGATGTTCTTGGTCGTCAATTAGACCTTGAAGTCATGTGTTTTTATTTTTCATTTTTCTCAGATACAAGAATTAATGAAAAACCAATTTGCCGAAGACAGTGAATTCAGTCATTCAGTCTCCAAGACATCCATAGACATACTTTATATGACTCCATAGGCCTGAAGGGGTCAAGTAAGTTTTGAACTAATAATTCTTCCTTTCCCCACCTGTCAGGTCAGTTCTCGATTGTTGAAGAGTGTATCACATCCATCGGAAAAATCAATGATTAATCCAAAAATACTGCTTCAATCGATAAAGGTCTACAGCACTCGGACAACCATTTAGGATCTGTACCACCTACGAGTTTGTGGGCATGGTCAATGCTAATGCAAAGCGGTAATCGAACCCAGCCAACTCCAGCATGGTTATACTATGTACCTGCGCCTACATCAACTGAGCTAAGAGAGATTCCATAACGATCATCCAGATAACATAACCTTGAAAAAATAAAACACTCAACATGTACATAGCTTGATTAATTTCCGAGGGATGTTGACAAGCATTCCAGAATTAACCGAAAACTTCTTCTTATTTGAGATTCTGGTTCGTAGATTGGTATGACCAAAGTGTTTCTGGAGTTATTCCGGGTTGTTTTGAGTGCCAAAATATGGTCAACTGATATATTCATCCGAAATTTCACTGTTTAAGACGTAGTTTGACCATATTTTGCATAAAATTGCAATTGAACGGATATAACGTGGATGATGATTTTTTTGAAAGACATTTTTGGCTACCATGGTCACTTTGAGAAGTGCCCTAGAATCGTTGCCTACTTGGTGATACTAGGATGCAAATTATTTCCATACCCAGCATCCATATCTACAAAACCAAATGACACATAAGGAAAACAATCTTCTGAAAAGTTCCTTTGCAGATCTATTGTTACATAAAAGTGACCAGATTAATTCATAATTCAACCACCAGGTAGTGCTAGTAAGCAAATGTATTTTATACTTCTGTATCTTATGCATCTGATGAGTTAGAAAGATGGAATCTTGAGCAAACATCTGCAGACGATCAAGGACTACCTGATAATGTCTAGATTAATCAGGAATTCAAATACCCGCTGAAGTCCTTTTGATGATCTAGGTCTTGATAACTATTACCGGATTGATTCAGAATTCAACCGTCAAGTGGTGCATATGAGCAAACAATTTTTGAAACTTCTGTTTCTCCAGAACTTAAGCAGCTAGAACGAAGGAATCTTCGGGGAAGTTGTTATGATGATTTAAGGCTATATTAAAACGGCTAATTTGATTTGAAAGTCTACCACCGGGTAGTTCACGTTAAAAAATAACGAGCGTATTAGTAGAACGAATTTAATTGGAAAACTAGGAAAATTTAAATCAACACTTCACTTGTTCACTTTAAAAAAAATAAAGAACAAACACTTGAAAAACTTTTAAAACTCTGCTAAAACTTGAGTCGAGCACTCGACACTGAAGAAGTGTGTAAGTCGCAGACAAAATAGGCCTATCGTTCAAAGGAAAAGCTTTTTCTAGTGGAATTTAAAGGAATTTGCTCGCATATATTAGTGATAGTTTGAAAAAGTGACCAAGTAAAGTGCTAATATAAATTTTCCTAGTTTTCTAATCACCAGCTAGTGCTAGTGAGCAAATGAAATTTTTGAGTACGTTCTTATGGTGATCATAGGCTATCTATAAATAGTTTAATTCAGCACTCAACCTCCAGTGGGCATCGAGTGTTTAATCTTCATTACCACAAGCATTTAATGAACTAGAACGATGGAATTTTCGGAAAAATTCTTTTGATGACTTAAGATTGTATTACAATGGTCAATTTGATTCTGTATTCTACTACCAGATGGTGCTAGTGAGCAAGAAATTTTTGAACTTGTGTATCTCTAGAACCTGATGAGCTAAAGGGATGGAATCAAGATCTTTAGAATACCAGTTTCGTTTGGATTTCAATCAACAGGTAGTGCTGGTGAGAAATCTTTTCTTATCTTCTGAATCAGGAGTGATGAAATTTATCAGTTTTTTGTTTGTTTTATTAACTTTATGAGTAAGTAAGCCATAGACAGAAAGACATAATAATAAAGACGGTAATAGAAGAATATAATTTTCGCGAATTTCAAATTTTCACAATCACAAATTCTCCCAGTCAGTTTGATTCGTAATTCCTGGATTATATAGGTGCTGCTAGTGAGCAAACATTTTTCGGATGATCTGTGTTTCTGGATTCTGAAAGAGCCATCTGATACTGAACCAATCAGTTCGCATTCTTCAATCGGGAGGTCATTGCAAGTTTGTTAAATATCAAGCTACAATATTTCATTATTCTCAATATTATAAGTGAACAGTTTTTGTAGGGATGAAATCTTCGGAAAAGTTTTGATGATGTGCTAATTCGTAGCGAATACATTGACTAGAAGCTCTCCAACTAGGCAACACAATTGAAAAAAAAAACAGTTATAGCACGATCCTGGTTTTTTTTCTGAAGAGTTGTTATGGAGTCAACAGCTGCCCGGCAGTGGACTTGGGGCATGTATCCAAAAGAAGTTGTAAACATTAAAAAATTGAAATTAAACGAACAACAAATTGCAAAATTTCTAAGCTAGTATTGTATTACATCTTAACATGTAATAATATCAACTAAACTAATAAATTGATCAGATTGCTGACTTTGGTAATATGATCGTACTTTAGCTTCTATCTCAAGCTCAGCATAGTGATTTTAGTGCACTTCCTGGATGCTGCTTGCTTGAAAATTGCTTGCGAAACGAACACCTTCTCACAAAGTTTTTCCGCCACAACAGTCGTATCTGCAATTAGGACCCCTAACCGATTTGGTGTAGAACTGAGGTCCCGCCAGTGTTCTGGAATCCTCTTTTACGTATGTTTTATCGTTCATTAAACCAAACTGGAAGGGATGGTCCGAAATACGGTTGTATAGCTTAAGGGGCCTCATTTTGGAACGGCACATTTTGGAACGGCGGCACATTTTGGAACGGCAGATTGCTTTGATACTTTCTGCTTCTTGAATGTCTTCAAATCATTTCTTTTCTTAATCCGCAGGATCATCCCGATGCTGGCCCTGTATTTCTTGTCCACTAGTATGGGCATATTCGTACTTCTTAATAATTGACGACTTTTTGGTTCAATGCGGGATTGCTCGAACCGAGTATTCGTC
Organism: Aedes koreicus; assembly: GCA_024533555.2. Lineage (NCBI taxonomy): Eukaryota > Metazoa > Arthropoda > Insecta > Diptera > Culicidae > Aedes > Aedes koreicus. Next base: position 271,862 of record JAHHFK020005073.1, on the reverse strand, counting down.
CAGTTCTCGGCTGATCCTGTACGAGCTTTGAGTTTTTTGCACTTTTATGTTGCCTACAATATTTTTCTACAGTTCAACGTGACCTTTCCGATATTCATTTTATCGTACGCCAAAGAGCGGACTTTTCATATAACACTGCTCATTAGTTTCAGCACAGGTGGTTTTCAATGATTTTTGATACTTCTGCTTTTGTCAGAGCCCCACAAGTTTCAATTGGTCTTGCCTGGGGACAGTTTGGAGAATTCATCTCCTTGGGTACGAATAAGACTCCGTTGGCTTTGTACCAGGCTACCGTGTCCTTCGCGTAATGCACTGATACTGTAATTGATCAGTTACGGATCATGGGGAGCAGGCCCTCTAAGCATTCCCGGACGTAAACATCAGCGGTCATCGTATCGGTTGTTACAAACGGATCTGAAAGCATTCCATACTCACAAATCGCTTGCCAAACCATTGCTTTTATACCAACTTTTTTTTTGGTAAAAATTAACATATCGGCATCGTCAATAGGTTGACTAGCATGTAAAGAACTGATCACCCGGATGCGTTTTATAATCAAATTTCACGTAGGATTCGTCCTCCATAACTACGCATGCGGCTTGTTTTTCACTTCGTTTTGGCTTCTTCTGTTTCTCGAAAGTCCTTTCTCCATTTCGTGTCTTTGGTCGGTCGTCGTTATTCTTGGAACTCTTCGTTTTGGCGGCTTCTTCTGCTTCTTGAAAGCCCTTAGTCCATTTCGTGTCTTTGGTCGGTCGACGTTAAGGCCTGAATACACGCACGGCATCATGATGCCTTCTTCATACAAAATGGAAGGCGTAATCGCACCTTCCGTTGGGATACCGTCTATCCTTCACCGTCCTACATCGCCTTCTAACCAAGAAGTTACTTCACGCCTTCTCTGACTCGCAACACCGCCTTCCGTGTAAACGCATCACACCGTTCAGAAGGCGTAGTATTTTTTTGATGCCGTTTTTACACCTTCTATTGCCGGAGGTGCTGACAACGCCGTCTTGAATCGCTTCATGCCTTCTTGTGTAAAATTGTTTGAATTGTGACAGAGGATTTTGGTGTTTATCGGATTTTATTTTGTATTTTAATTTGTTATGATAAAAATTGTTTTGGATGTACTGCAATATACAGGGTGCTCGGTTCCTTAGTGCAAATATTTTCATGGGCGATATGAGATGATATTTGGAGAAATAAAATGTTCTGCGCATATGGTCATATCTCATAGTTTACGGAGTTCTCGAGCTTTTAATGTTTTGGTACATGTTAGTCGTAAATTGGCTGTAACACAAAAATTATGTTACTTAGCCAGCCTTTCCTACATAAAAGCTACTTTTAAACCATGAGTAATTATCATTTAATGTCTTTTTAGGGGTAAACATGTTTTAAACATATCTTTTTTTCGATAAGTTTTTTGGTTTTTTTTTGAATAAAACACGTACGTACGTACGTAGTGGTTAATAAAACAAAAATATAGCTTTCAAAGTGTTCTACAACTCTCTCTTTAAAATAAACATTCTAGCTAGCTTAGTTTTTTTTGTAATTTTGTTATGAATACGACATGTTGTGTATAATTTATGACTAACATGTACCGAAACATTAAAAATTCAATAACTCCGTAAACTTTGAGATTCGACCATATGCGTAGAACAATTTTTTTCTTCAAATATCTCCTATCGCCCCTGAAAATATTTGCACTAAGGAACCTAACACCCTGTATAGATTTTTTTTACAATTGATTTTTATGCAACTTTCTTCTCAGATGGATTTCAATTATTTCAAAAACTTGGTTGAAGATCATCTGAAAATGTTTGCATTTCAAAACTGTGGCAGAGATATTGCGAGACGAGATCCGGGCAACCCCAGAAGATGAAAAGCCTGCAAAACGCTTGCTAAAGCGATCATGCTGCCATCGGTATCCGTAACATTATAAGGCCTCTCCAAACTGCAGCGTTTTTTTTGCCGCCGCCGCTGCGGAATCGCGGCGAAAAAAACGCTGCGATAAGATTACATGGCGGCTTATGGAAGCGCACAAACCGACGCGATTTAAAAACGCATCGCGTCGGTTTGGGCGCTCTCATAAGCCGCCATGTAATCTCATTGCGGCGATTTTTTCGCTGCGGCAGCGGCAAAAAAAAAACGTTGCAGTTTGGAGAAGCCTTATACGTCGCGTTCCGTTATTACCAGGGGCCCTGCATCGCTGTCAATCACATAGTGGTGCACCATAGTTCACATAATTTTGACAATTTTGGACATCTGACAACTGAAATCAACAAAGATTTTTCATTAGGGCCTAACTGATACACGTAAACGATGGCTTCTTCCTTGAGTTTTTCAACTCTGGAAACTTTCCTCAATAATCTACTACAGCCATTTCGAAGAACAAGTCGATAGAATTGGAAGATTTTGAATAAGGGGAAATTTACGGAAGAAGCTATTGTTTACTTCAATGAAAAATTTTGTCTAAATATGGCCCATCAAAACAAATCGATCAATGCTAAGGCACGACAGGCATGGCAGCACAAATCAACTTGCTCTTTAACACTCGCTTCGTTTCCTATAACGACGTGACGATGCGCACAGATAAAAGTTATGAATATTAGGAAGAACAGGTTGATGCAATCATCCAAACCATATATTCACCACATTGATACTGAAATCCACATGAGCTACAGCGAAATCCTTAATGAATGCCCCCTGGTTATTACATCGAACACATCAATCTTCTCCATTTCGCAAAGATTATTCATTAGGGCCTAACTGACAAACGTAAACTACGGCTTCTTCCGTAAATGTCTCGTGGCATAGAGGCTACCCATGTAAGCCAATTCCAATTCTATCGGATATGTGAACTTTTCCTCTTCAAAATGACCGTGGTGGATTGATTGGGCGAGTTTTCAATCACGAGAAATTCGCGGAAAAAGCTATTGCTTACGTTTGGCAGTAAGGCCCTAATGAAAAGTCTTTGTCGTATTATCAGATTTATTGAAGACAAAAATCGAATCGCTTGAAATCACTCTTTCCAGAAAGCAAACAAAGTAACATCTGAAACTGACATTTGTCGATCACGCCTTCTTGTATTGACATCTCCCGCCTTCCGTTTAAACGCAAACCAAAAATTGGACGGCATGACAACAAGAAGGCGTGCAGACGGCGGAGCTCAACACGGCGTGATTGTATCTTCCGTGTAAACGGCAGGAAGACGGTACGTGTTAGAAGGGCCACTTGAAGGTATCAAGAAGGTACTGACAAATTTCGCCAAGAAGGCATCACTATGCCGTGTGTGTATTCAGGCCTTTACTCTTGGAATTTCCTAGCTTTTTGGCCACATCTCGGACGGAAGTACCCTTTTCACAAGCGAAAGCTTGCGTGATTTCCGGTCCAGGTTTTGGTCCACAGGGTCCGGTTTACGTCCAGATTTTGTCTTGTCTTGAACGGAAGACTCCTCATAATACTTCAGAGTTGCGTTACGAACTGCTCCGATGCTCACGCCTTCCATTTTCGGCAACTGATTCAGCGAAACGTCGAAAAAAGTACACCATTTGTGCACGATCTGTTGACGCTTTTCCGGGGAAATGCTTCGCATTTTTATGAGAAATAAATGCACCGGCACTTGAGACTCACAGAGTTATACATTGAAATGTAAACAACGATACACAGTAATGATCAGCTGTTTAAACGTCATCTGGAAGCAACAGTGGCGCATCAAAATCGTGCTTAGACTTTCTGGAACACCCTATGACCATTTCTAAAATCAGCTCCACTGGTTACAGGACATCTGAAAAATCGGATTGGGTGTAGGGCAGCATGCATCGTGTTATAGCAGACTTTAGTTGTTTTTCGTTATTTGTCAACATTCTGACCCCGGTGTCTGTTTCGTTAATTTCCAGAAAAATATCCTGGAAAAAGAACAAAGCAGACGCTTGAAAATATGTATAAATTCATCATTGAAACAATAAAATTAACAACGCGTCTTACAAGATTTTCTTTTCAAAACTTTGCTGATTCTATCGTTCAGAGCGTGGCTGTTTTTTCGTCATTCCCACACATCTACCCTACTCATATGGTACTCACATCGTACAACTAAATCCAACTTATTGTACAAACAGGCTGACATTTCGTGATGGAAGGACAAACACCACACAAAACGGCAGCAGTGCACGTCTCGTTGATTTTTACTAAACGGTTATCATGTATCCGCCATCTAAAACTATAGCGTGTGACGCTGTTCATGTTGCCAATGAGCTTCAACAACACCAAATTTCGAATAAACAAAACAGAAAAAAAACACTTGCAATTTGATCGCAGTGAAAACAAACCTCAAAAGCAGCAAAAATTCAAACACCACTCAGTGTGCTTTGGTTTTCGGCGATTCGTTCGCTCCCTTGTTGGTCAAGGTTGCTTGGGAAATTAACATTACAAACCCCACGATGCTGTCACATTTGGAGGCATCCCTCGTGAAGGCTGGCCACATGACATTCGCTGAGACTTGTTCATTTTGCGTGCAAACAGCAAAAGTTGATTATAACCCCTTTTAAACTTTCCTGTCATGTCAGGTCATGTTCTTGTCTGTATTCTTAGAACACACGGAAGGTGTCGTGTCAACGGTTCTAAGATTTTCATTAAAAGGGATGAATATGTTAGATCAAAATCTTATAAGAACAAAGAAACACTTCCGTCGTTAGATGAATTCATAAGTGGGTGCCGGTTGGTGGTCTGATTCCGACCTTGTGTAGTTCTTACCGTTACACAACCCCAACCAACAGACTGACTGACTGACTGTGGAACAACAGCTGGGAAAATTCTTGCAAGCCGGCAACGTGTGCGCCTTAAGGCGACTGAATTAATTAGGCTTGTTTTAACAAAATATTTCGACCTGCCCTGTGTGCATTTGAGCGGTCGTGTGGAGGGTTCAGGCGAGGAAGAAAGGAGGGTTAAATTACCAATTGCGAAAGCCATATTGAGCGCTGACAGACGGTTGAGCATTACGGGCTTAGCCCGGTGGAATAGTAATCGTCGCGTTTCCGGGTGAGTGAGCATCATCACAACGTTTTGTGCCCTTTTCTTATGTTTTTTTTTATTGTTGCTGTTCTTATCGTCTACGTTATCGTCGCTTTTGGGGCAGTATTTTTTCTTTCTATTTTCTGTGTCTTGCTGATGTTTACCCATAACTAATTCACTTATTCACAGGCCTAGTACCAGTTCCGATCCTGTGTAAAGGTTCTAGTGGGTAAGAACGTAATTTTGACGGAGACTTTTAAATGGACTAATGTTTATCGAAAAATCCAATCTCAACGACCGATCCAGGTTGGAATTGAACTGATTAAGTGCTCTGGCGCTTCAGATGGCACTGTTGAGAACTGACTTGAAAGGTTATGTAAAAAGGTATGATTTTTTTTTAACTTTTAACGTCCTCTGCACATTTTGTGCAACGTGATTTGTCTAGAGTTCTCCGACTTTGGCATTTTGTCGTTTGAGTGCTTCATCGACCTGTCATCCTTAATTTGATATGTCTTCTTTGAAAATGTCAACGAATGCCGAGTCTTTTCATTACTGTTTCAAATAATTTGCAGAAATGGCACTTAATTTTTGTTGCCGAAATGCCTAGGTTACTATTATAGAAGTTAGTTTCTCTGCTGTCCTCGAGGAACAATATTCTGGCTTGCAATCAGTTTACTTGTGTCACCGATTGGTTTGTTGATTTTACTCACTAAATTTAAACAAGCTTACTTAACACTTACGTTCTCAACCCCCTTTAGAAAGCAAAACTCAAATTTAAAATTAATGATTCTCATTAGCCTGTGCGTACTATTCGGCTTACCTTGGGAGGTTTTAGTACTTGACGCGGTGACCCACGCTGGCCCGCTATATCTGAGTATGGACAAGGCGATACTAGCCAGGAGGTTCCACTTGTGTCCTTGCACCGCGGAGTATTTTTTTATTCGTTTATTTTCCGTCGGCCTTTTCCTCATAATGTGGTCACCAGGAAGACGACTCCACCACCTGGATCCTACATATCGCACTCATCAACACATGAGCCGGGACCAACGGCTTTACTTCCCTTCCGAAGGCATACGCAGTGCTGTAGATTTTCATGACGATTTTAAGACTATGACCATCATCTTCTCATGATCATTACAACTCACGAATGATGGTCAAATACTATGTCACTCAAAAACAGGATGATCTTATTCGACCATTTGTGGCAAAAACATTCTTGACTGCCCGAGAATGTGATATGGCGGGAGCTAAAAAAATCAATCACTCACTAATTATCTGCACAGAGAACAAACGTTGATGTCCATCTACCTTATCTTGAAAAACGTATGTAAATGTATAGGGGGGAAGCCGGTTTATAAAGCAAGTGCATGGAAAAACAAACAAAAAATTTCAGGTTATGTGCTAGGTATTTTATTGACATTGACATGACAGTTTTCACACAACTGCAGCGCCGCCTAGCAGGGGCATAACGACATACATTTGAAATGACGGTTTAAAGTTTTACACAAGTAGCAGACCAAAGATGAACGTCTGTTCTCTGTGTTATCTGTGAGATCGATATGCAAGACAAATTATTTTCAGCATAATAGGTGTTAACCTCTGTGCATATCAAAAATACCTCTTTTTATGCTGTCATTTTACTAACCTTAGTCATTATTTTCATTTTATTAACCTTCCTCGGGTATTAAAAAACTAACATTAGGGTCAATATTGCCGCGGATTTCAACCCTTTCTAGAATTATGAAACTTCAACCTACACACAATGTTTGTGCCCCATTTGAAAGTTTATGGTCTCAAAAATACAGTGTTGTTAAAAACAACCAGGTTCCAGTACCATTACTCACCGAGAATCTGCTACAAATGGAAGAAGGTTTTGATTTCGATGTGTGAACAGAATTGCATACAAAACATTCCAGAATAGTTGTAGAGAACTGCCGCCTTGAACGAAGTTTCTCAGTATGTCATTTGTCGTCTTTTGACATTATCCAGATCATGACGCAGAGATGGCGCTGCAGTCTATCTTTGTCAAATGGTCAGTCAATCCTGGTCAGTCACACAGATGAATCGGCAAAAGGCTTGGAATCCACCATTCCACCGTGTCCCACGTTGTGAAGATGTTCCAGGAGACGAATCGGACGAATTGGAAGCGGCCGAAACCCGAAAACGGAATACCCAGAGAAGGCGCGGAAGTTAAGGCAGTACTTTTAGAATAACCCGAACCTTTCCACCCGAGACGTGGCCAAAAAGGTCAATTCGTCGAAGTGGTTCGTCCAACAGACCATGAAGCGGGCTGGGCTACGTGTTTTTAAGGTCAGGAAGGCGCCAAACCGGACTGACAAGCAAAACACGGTGGCCAAATTGCGTGCGCGGAAGCTGTACCGTGAGTGGTTGGTCAAGCCAGGCTGTCTCGTCATGGACGACGAGACTTATATCAAGGCGGACACCAAACAAATCCCCGGCCTCGAGTTTTTTGTCGGTACGTCCCGCATGGAGGTTCCGGAAAAGTTCCGGAAGAGAAAGATGGACAAATTCGCGAAGAAGTACCTGTTGTGGCAGGCGATCTGCGAGTGCGGACGGTACAGCAAGCCGTTCGCTACAACCGGCACCATAAACGGGCAGATTTATCGAGAGGAATGCTTGCAGAAGCGCTTGCTGCCCTTCCTCCGCTCTCACCGTGGTCCCACGCTGTTCTGGCCGGATCTCGCTTCGTGCCATTACGCCAAGCCTGTAATGGATTGGTTCCAAGCGAAGGGCGTTAATGTGGTCCCGAAGGAGGCGAACCCGCCAAATACACCAGAACTTCGTCCGATCGAAAAGTTTTGGGCGACAATGAAGAAGAAGTTGAAGAAAAGCGGAAAAAAAATTCAAAACCGATGAAGCTTTGAAGAAAAACTGGGAGAAATTGTGTAAGGAAGATGGACAAAGCCTCGCCCAATATCTCATGAGCAGTGTTAAGAGAAATGTACGAGCATTCAGCTTGCGGGAAGAAATTCAATAATTAAATTAAGCCAAAACATAGCTAATATATAGTTATTTAATCCCTGAAAATTTGAGAAGTATCCGATTTAAAATGAATTTTTGGTGATCATTTTTGTGTGTCTCATTTTTTCCGAGTCCAGTCTTTATCAGATTAGTTCTAGATCTCGCCACAAAGATGACGCTGCAGTCTACCTTTTCCACACGAAGCGCTAGATAGTTGCCGTCTTCGTCAAAGTTTTTCAGTATGTGATTTGTCATCTTTTGACATTATCATATTAGTTTCATATATTGCCGCAGAAATGGTGCTGCAGTCTGTATTTGCAAAATACAGCTCTAGAGCGTTTTCGTCTTCGGCAAAGTTTCTCAGTATGCCATTTGTCGTCTTGTGAGATTATCTTATTAGTTCCATATATTGCCGCAGAGATGGCGCCACAGTCTATCTTACTTTTGAATCACGCTCTATAGAGTTGCCGTTTTCTGCAAGGTTTCTTAGAATGTCATTTGTCGTCGATGTTATCAAAAGGATAACATCATGTTAGTCCCAGATCTTTCAACATAGATGGAGCTGTAGTCTATGTTTGTCAAATGAAGCTTGAGAGAGTTGCCTTCTCAGGCATAGTTTTTCGGTATGTAAAATGTCGTCTTTTGTAATTATCATGCTATCAGATTTTGCCGCAGAGATGGCGCTGCAGTTTATCTTTGCCAAATGAAGCTCTTGAGGGTAACCGTCTTCGGGAACGTTGTTCAGTATACAAAATACAGTCATTTGGCGTTATCAGATTAGTTCCAGATTGTGCCGCAGAGATTGCGCTGCAGTATGTTGTTATCAAATGATGCTCTAGAGAGTGACCGTCTGCGGGAGAGTTATACAGTACTCGCATAGTGAAAAATAATTTGCTATGTAGTCAAAGCTATATTTTGAATGTAAGATATATTTTCATATTTTATGTTATTGTTAACAAATAGTTGAATCGCGTCTTCACCATATAACCTCTACATTAACACATATTGTTAATGTATACCATATTATCATTGAAAGGGTTTTTATTGTCTGCACTCGGTCTGGATTGTATACCTACTTTTTGGCATACACACTCAATTTATTTATTTTTTTATTTATTTATTTATTTATTTATTTATTTATTTGTCGTCTTCAATTGTTATTGCACAGACTACATCTTAACCTTAATTCTTAAGCCTATGTTTAAATACGGTCTTCGAACCGTTCTTAAGCCTATGTTTAAATACAGTCTACGGTTGCGTAGCCGACGATGAGGCACAGTTATGTTTACATTTTGAAGTAGAGCCGGGTAATATATGTTCATCGAAAGCAAGTCGAACACAAACAGTCGTCGTAATTTGGTGCGCCTGGATACAAGGGTCTGGAGATCGATAAGTTTGGAACGATCGGTGTATTCCGGAAGCCTGAAGCCGGCCCTCCACGGCGTAGAGCGTAACGCAGAAAACATTTCTGCACCCTCTCAATTTTCAATGACTGTGTTGCATGGTACGGAGCCCACACCGGAACGGCATATTCTAGTAAGCTACGCACAAGCGAGCAGTACAAAGCCTTGAGTGCGTACACATCCGTGAAAAACTGCGTGCTACGTTTTATGAAACCAAGAACTGTGAATGCTTTGGCGGTATTACGTCCTTTGTGTTCGTTGAATTTTAATTTGCTGTCGATTAAAACGCCCAAGTTACGGATAGAGTTGACACACTCAAGAGGGAATGACTGTCGACGAGTAAATGAAATTACCTTCATCTTCGCAATATATATCTCCATGCCGTTATTGCAACACCAGCGCAAAAACTCTTTTAAGTCAGCTTGAAGAACGAAAAAAAAAAAAAATAAAAAAACCAAACAAAAAAAAATAAAAAAAAAAAAAAAAAAAAAAAAAAAAACACACCCCCCCCCAACACAAAAACACAAACACACACCAACAAAAGCGAAACCAACAAAACTAAAAAAAAAAAACCGCCAGAAAAAAAACCCCCCCTCAAAAAAAAAAAAAAAAAATTTTTTCAAATAAATTCAAAAAAAAAAAAAGAAAAATATTCAGCTTACCTTCCTTTTTACCGAATCCGAATTGCCGGGTCTTTCGTTTAACACCTGCCATAAGATTTTGTACAGTATCCTTGTCCACTTTATTCGCCGCAGAACGCCAGTTTGCCTTGAACTGTTTCTCGCTCACAACAGCCTTTTGAGTCTTCTTAAGGTTCCGCTTGACGATGGCCCAAAGATTGTTCGAGGTCTGGCGTGTTGGGAGGGTTCTTGTCCTTGGGCACCACTTGAACGTTGTTGGCAGCATACCACTCCATTGCCTTTTTCCCGTAATGGCAAGATGCCAAATCCGGCCAAAATAGAACGGAACAATTGTGTCGCTTCAGGAAAGGCAGTAGACGTTTTTGTAGGCACTCGTTCAGATAAATTTCCTGGTTGACGGTTTCGGTCGCTATGTTAACGTTGCTCTTCAAGCCACAGGCACAGATGGATTGCCACACCTGATATTTCTTCGCGAATTTTGACAATTTAATGTGCTTCAAAATATCTGCCACCTTTTCCCGTCCGGTTGCCGTATAAAATTCCTGTCCAGGAAGCTGTTTAAAGTCTGCCTTGACGTAAGTTTCATCGTCCTGTACCACGCAATCAAACTTCGTCAGCATCGTCGTGTACAACTTTCGCAATCGTGCTTTGGCCGACGTGTTTTGTTTATCGTCGCGATTTGGCGTCACCACTTTCTTGTAAGTCGACAGTCCAGCTCGTGTTCTAGCTCTATCCACGGTTGAAGGCACCACTCCCAGACATCTCGGACGGAGAGGGTTTCCGCTCGAAACAGCGGGCTCTCTTTTGTCGTCTTTTGTCTCTTTTTGTCGTCGCTGTGGCCTCCGCCTTTCGATTTCCCCCCGATCCAGCTTTCCTGGCTGTCGACAAACGTTCACCGAACACTTTTAATACGTTGGTAACAGTTGATTTAGCCACACTCAACAATCTCGCCAACTTGTCGTGAAAGTAGTTTAAATTTTCGCCAGTCTCGTGCAAAATTTTGATGCGTTGCTTCTCTTCCTTCGACGACATTTTGATAACTGAAGTGCAAATCTCAAAATCAAAATAGAGGCATGATGCTACACGCACACATCTTGAAAATGAGGGGTGTGTTTAATTTGAATACAAATAGTTGACCAAGCCACCACTGACAGCGCTCGCATCGAGAATTATGACATTTTCCTGCTGAGTGATTTCCTTGCACTAGCATCGCTTGCAAATGTTAGGGTGTTCGGAAATGTTTTGTTATTTTTTTTTCGTCAAAACATGGGACGCAAATTTTTATTTTGCTTTAATCGAGAGGGTTAAAACTGCGGAAAATCCTTCCTTAGTATTCCCCGTGACGTGGAAAGGTATGAAATTTATTGAGCTTAATATTACTAGAATTTAATTTTGATATCAAGTAGATGCGCGCAGTGGGTGAAATTTTGCCAGTTAAGGGAGCTTGTGGTGGAGTTTGATGGAAGCGAACAAAAGGCGGTCGAAAAGCGGAAACTATGCTCCGACCATTTCAGCTCGACAGCTTATAAAAACCGTTAAAAGCCTGAGAAAGGGTACGCAAAAAAGTAATTTATTTGTTATCTATTATGAACATAGAATAAGGAGTGTATCGAAAATAAGCTATGCACAAACTTTCTTTCAAATTATGTTGAAAACCGATATTTTATTCATACAAAAAATTGATCCTTTATTGTACGGGGTTAAACTTGAATATAATGAAGATCGGATGAAATTTAAGTTATTCCTTCACGAATTGTCGAACTTTGGATCGAATGCTCTTCATCAAGTTCCGGACAAGTGTTGCATCGCATTTTTTGGACGCTTGAGCCCAAATTTTTTGAACTCCTGCATGTTCCCAGCTGCCTTACCAGTCTTCTTGAAGACCCTCTTCACGATTGCCCAGTAACGTTCGATGGGTCGAAGCTGAGGGCAATTTGGTGGATTGATATTTTTCTCAACGAAATCTATACCCTTTTCCGCAAGTCAACTGAGAGTGGTTTTGGCATAGTGAGCCGACACTAAATCCGGCCAAAACAGTGGAGGTGTACTATGCTTCTTATATAAAGGCAACAATCTCTTCTGGAGACACTCAGATCGATAGATTTCCGCATTTATAGTTCCGATAGTGTAAAAAATGGTTGACTTCAAACCACAGGAACATATTGCTTGCCGTACCAGTACCTTTCGACCGAATTTCTCCAGTAAAGTATTGTGGACCTGGAAGGGTTTTTGAGTCCTCCTTTACATAGGTCTCATCGTCCATCAAAACGCATGCATCCGGACGCTGCAAAAGACGCGAATACAATTTTCGGGCCCTTGTTGCTGCTCGCTTCTTCTGTTCTGCACTTTGTTTCGAGATTTTCTGCTTCTTGTAGGTCTTCAGGTGGTTTCGCCTCTTGATACGCTGGATCATTCCGACACTCGTTCCTGCTTTTTTGGCCAAATCACGTATTGACATTGATTTGTTCTTCATGATTAGAGATACCACTTTCTGCTCCAGTTTCGGGTTGGAAGAACCGGGTTTTCTGCCTCTTCCTGGTAGCCTCCAAAAATAGTTCCCCAAACTTATTAATGATGGTTTTAACACTCGCATGATGAATTCCAAACCGCTTCGCCAATTTTCGCATAGTAATACCCTTCTCACTTAGCCATATGTCCAGAACCTTAATTTTCACTTCCTTTTCAATACGCGACATTTTGAAAACGCAGAATTTGAACCGCACAAACAAGTAAACAAAAGAAAGCTGACAGTCAAACGCACAGCATGCAGTGTTCAGAGCATAAAAAACCATCACAAATACATGCGTACAACGCAAATGTATGTGGATAGCTTATATTCGATACACTCCTTAATTGTTAAGGTTACGGGGCAATGCCATCCCATCGCAACCTGCTGCTACGCACATTATTCCTGAGATTCTTGGTGAACCATCCCATGAAACGGAAAATTAGTTCCAAGACATCGAGTTCCTTGTTAGTTCGTTCAATCATGAATTGACTGATGATGTAACGGAGGAGCAAGCGTCCACTAATTTTCACTTTTCTATGAACCGGCTTCGCTTGCTTCAAAACAAACGATTGACAGTAGTAGTGTACGTGTGTTTCATGGGCGCGCTCGTTAGCAGCTGTTGCAGCAGGGCATGTCAATCAAACATGGTTGACACTAAAATGGGCAGAGCGGCCGTCAGATAGCGCTTGTGTTTTACCGTATCTTAATTTAAATTTTTACGATGTATTGTAAGACAATTTGTTCTTAGTGTAACGTCTGTTTGTCTGTGATAAAACCTTTGATATATTCTATAGGAGTAAAAGGAATACGGGAAAACAAGCTTTAAGATCGTTGTTTTCATAAACCTGTCTAAACTATAAAACATATTGGCGCCTCTTGGTGCCATAATAAAACCAAATTGATTTCTAGTGGCTTTAATAAATAACACTTTAATAAAACCTAATAAAGTTGGATGTTTTTGGCCCTGTTACTTGGGTGGTACATTGTTGTTACTTTATTGCTTAATTCTATATCATGTATGGATCACATAAAATTTATGGTTGATTTTTCTTTTCTTTGGAATTTTCATCCAAATCTTGTGTGACATGAATACGTTTTCAATGGAACGATTTTCATTTTTTATGGATCATTTCCTCAATTTAATTAATAAAAGCTACAAACTAAGCGTTGCCATTGTCACGGCCTTCATCTCGCATAAAAGCGATATCCTGACGGTAGTCGATGCAAGGAGTTAATAAAATAAGTCAGTTTATACTTCTAAGTTGAGAGTAGGTTGTTTGATGAAAAAATGACAATCTAGAAGATTCACTAAAGCCTACTTGGGATGAATCCTGAAAGGGCAGTATGCAAAGTATAACAGGACAAAAAAAAACTATTGGTGTCATTGAGTATAATTTTGAGATGGAAAATACTGTTCCCGAATAATGATGCAATTCCGGACTTCAAGAGCTAAACTAAAATCCATCGAACCGTAGATACCGGACCAGTTGGCAATCCCGCCGTGCTGCTGCCGTCTTCTAGCTGCCAGATGGTCGATTCCCATATCTGCGGTTCAAATTCCCATGAGCGGGCCGCGCGTCATTGCCCCATTCCAACCTGTCTGCCAATCGGTATCGGTACCCCACTGGGCTCTCCACCTGGTTGGTTTTCCACAGGAATGCAAACCGTTGAAAGCAACCAGAAGACAGTTCCAGCAAAATATAGCTACATGCAAAATGAATATTAAGAACTGGTGTACGTCCCGATTCCTTCCTCATCCCCGGTCCTTCGGTTTGGCCGATCGGTTGTTTTTCGCGATAAAGGCGCGCACCCCAAAGTCAGCTGCTTAGATGTGGGGAGGTACCTCCCGCAAACAAATGTAGCACTTCTGTTGGCTCGAGCCTGGCTGCACAGCTATCTTCGAAGCAAGGCTGCTGTCGGTCGGAATGCTTACATGTGGAGATATATATCGGTGTAGATTTTGCATGCAGTCAGGAAGGCAAAATGATCTGCATTGGCAGTTGGAGGGAGGCGGTTCTCGAAAAAAAAACCACAAGTCAGAAACTGTATTAGCCTACTAAGCTGAAAAAGGTGTGCAGCCGGTCCACAAGAGGAGTAAAAAAATAAGAAAAACCCTCAACCAACCAGTTCCAAACAGTCTGCGAGGCGCGAGGGGGTTGTTTTGTTTTGGTGGGAAAAATCGACTTTGCCTACTACAAAACTCCGCTCAGTCCTCGTCGTCGTCGCCGTCGTCATCAGCGGGCGTTGCGGGCTGAGAGTGTGAAAAAGAACCAGTTGTGAGAAAATTTTTATTACGTAGTTTTGTTGTGCACTTTTTTTTCCTTCTTCTTTTGCATCTAGCTGCTCCAGTCTTGAGCATAAACATGGTGGTAAATTAATGGCAGCTGAGAAAAGCGCATAGCAGTACAAAAGCATGGCTAAATTTTTCGCCGCCTGCTTCGGCTTAATGTCGATGCTAAATAGTTTGGGAGTTGTGCTTTTTTTTACGGTTACGCAAATGTGCTTTTTTCTGCTCTCAAGTTTTCAAGCAGTATCGTTGACAATAAACAAACGGAGTAAACACGTTAAGAGGTTAGTCGGACGATGACATTGCTCTAGGTGACCAAATGACAAGGTGACAAGTCTTTGGGAACGCGTAAAAAAAAATCGCTGTGCTTGATCGAGGCATAGTCGGTGATTTCAATGGTCTTTCGGACGCCAATGGCTTGAATTGGTCATTTTTAACAATTAGTTTCAATGCCATGTTTTGACATTATTGTTTGAAGCGAGCGCAATTGTCTTATTAGTTGGGATACGTCTTAGTGGAGTGGTTGAAGCATTGCATGGATCTATGGATCGATGGATTTCAAGGTTGGAATGCAGCTACAGGGTTGTTGAAATGAGAATCTGCTGAGATGGTCACACAGGAGTGGTTAGCATTGTTTGATTCTTCAAATAAATTTTTATTCAATGCGTTAGTTTTAAATTGATTTCAAATAGTATAGCAAAACTGTTGTTTGTAGTACTCGTACTATATTGTAGTCAACATCAAGGTTACTTAAAGCTCGATTTACCAAATCGCTGAACGCAAGAAATCAGCTCTATCTGGAGATTGTTTTGATGATATTAAACAGTTGAGCAGCCAAAATAAAAATAAAAAAATATTGCACTGTCAGGCTTACTGCGATCCTTCCTAATAATAGTTTTTCGCTCACGGAAATGATTGAGGACACTGCACATGATAGGTTTAGTGAAATTCAATGATTTCACAATTCTCGAACCTGACCACGTTGAATTTTCTACGTACGACCAGGAATGCTGAATCTTGCTTAACTGAGAAGTTAATAGAGCAAGTTTTAAGGAAACCTTTTTCTAAATTAAATGGCAATTTAACAACATATACTGTTGATCAAAACGTCAAACAAAAGGGTATTTACTAAGCTTTTAAACGATACATAACAAGTAATAACATTTCACCGTTTCGAATGAACTGTCGCACTTTACTTGTGACCGATGTCATCATGTTCTGCTCAGTCGCTAGTGACACTGAACCGGCGAACTTATTCCACTTTAAACGCATTTGTTGTGCATTTGTCACTTCCTTACCGCATCCTCGATGTTTTCGCATGACAATTGCCCAATATTTTTCGATTGGTCTGAACTGGGGGCAATTCGGAGGATTAATCTCTTTGGCGACGAAATTAACATTGTTTGCAGCATACCATTCTAGTACCTTCTTAGAGTAGTGGCAGCTGGCTAGATCCGGCCAAAACATAACGTTGGTCTTGAGTTGCTGAATGACGGGTAAAATCCGCTTTTTCAGACACTCTTTAATGTAAACCTTCGACGTCATTGTGTGAGACGTGATGAAAACGCTGATTTTAAGGCCACAGCTGCAGATTCCTTGCCAAATCATAAGTTTCCGAGCAAACTTATCAGCAAAAACAAATTTGTGCTAGGAAAGGACATCCCCACGACCAGTTGGCAGCTAAAATTTTCGTCTGGGAATTTGTTTATAATCCATTTTGACATATATTTCGTCATCCATTAAAATACAGCCATCAAATTTCATCAGAACTCGTTCGTATAGTAATCGTGCCCGCTTTTTGGCCACTAAATTTTGTTTCAAGGAGCGATTCGGATGTTGACTGGCACAAAAAGACTTATTTTCTTCTCTTGAATAGATGTTACGCACGGTGGAAAAGTTGGAATCGTATTTCTTTGCCAAATCACGTATGGAGACACCTGGGTTGCCTTTCACGTACCTCAACACCTTTCTCCTTAGCTCCTTGTCCCTAGTGCCACTTTTATGATAGATGTGCTGTGCTCTATCCTCTCTCAGAGTATCATTGTAACGTTTGATTAAAAGACACACCGTTGACTTTGGGAATTTTAACACTTTTGATATTTTTGAGGCAGACCACGGATGATTTTCTAGATGTTTGTGCACAATTAATTTTCTTTTCTCAAGTTCCATGATCCGTTATTTCGAGATGCTTCGATCAATCGAGACAAATTTTTTTTTCACCAATTTCTTCGTCGATAAAACATCAACAAATGCCTGTCAAACGTTTTTTGTTCCAACCACCAAGGACGCGGTGGTGTATTAAACCATGCGTCCAGATTTACTTTGAATCGAGCTTTACTAAGTGTATCATGTACAAGACGCTGATAAGACCAGTAGTTCTCTACGGGCACGAAACGTAGACAATACTCGAGGAGGACTTGCAAGCACTTGGAGTTTTCGAACGATGTGTGCTTAGGACCGCCTTTGACGGTGTATGCGAAAACGCCGTGAAAAAGCTGGCGCAACTCTATGGCGAACCCAGTATCCAGAAAGTCGCTAAAGCTGGAAGGGTACAATGAACGGGACACGTTGTAAGGATGCCAGACGACTCGTAAAATTGGTGTTTGCCACGAATCAGACCAGTACTGGACACAGCGAGCTGATTAGATCAAGACCTAAGAAGTGTAGGACGTTCGAGAAACTGAAGATAAGCAGCCCTGAACAGAGCTTTTTGGGAAACATTACGGTGCAGGTGTGGTCCTGAAGGGACATTGAACCAGCAAAAGTAAAATACCAATTCGAAACTTCAATAGAGAACATCTTGTGAATTATTAAATCTAAATTTGATGCTGCATAAACGTAAGAAACTAGTACTACCTTAATTTAAGTGTGTCAGTTTTTTTAAATAATAAATTGCTTAAATTAAACAGCTTAACCCTGGCTCCCTTATAGTAACTCAAATAAGAGGGAATCTATCTATTTAAAAACGACAATAAGTTTCGTGCAATCTTTTCAGCCAAATATCACCCGGCAATAACGGGTGGCACCTAAAATTTTGGAATTTCTTTCTCAAGCTGTCAAAAAAAGAAGATCTGAAATATTTAAATTAAAGATACATTGTCCATTGTTGAAAAAAAAAAAAACTAGCGAACAACTGAAAGCGGTCCACAATCGGCTGTTCGGCAAAGCTAACGTTTGATGTCAGAACAGGAGCGTTGTATGGCGTCCATGTCAACTTTGCGAATGCATCTTTTGATTGTAACAATCAACTGTTTGTAATCCGTGGTTCTCCAGTTATCTTCCAATGTTCTCAAAATCCCGAAGAAATCTTCGATAGGGCGACACTCAGGCAGATTTGTCGGGTTGTGGTTTTTGGGTACAAATGGGAATGGATGGGGGTATTCAGGAACGATTGTGTTTTTTTTTCTCGGCGTAATGCGATGACGTTTTCTCCGGACAAAACACGTATTGATGTTTTTGTAGCAACGGGATAAAAATTTTCTTCAAACATTCGTTTTGATTGATAGCAAAACCAGAGTGCTTAAAACATGGCTTAGAAGTATCACTCGCGGAAATAGAAATGTAATGCATCACTTTCTGTTAAAACTTATGTTTTAATTTATATTTTACTAGCTGAACCCGGTGCGAGCTTTGCTACGCTTGCAACTAAATGAATGAAAAAAATAATAGAAATGGCGCGTTTATGGTTGTTTTCAGGAATGAGTTTTGTTCAAATATCTTCGTTTGCTAATGTGTGTAATTTCTGCAAAATTAAACGTAGGTGTGTATTTTTAATTATACCCTCAGATTTTTCGTTTCTACCATGGTTTTTCTCTCTGTGTAGAAGCATTTCATTGACAAAACATTTATCTTCAAACTACGCCGTATCCTCTCAGTTTTAACGTTATTTTCTCTTGCATAACCTTAGATTAACTTCTTGAGCAAATGTAGCACTGAGAGTAACTCAAGCATCCCTTATTCTTGACTAAAAGGGGTTCAAACTTCTAGCAGAACTTGCTGCATTCCCCACGAAATTCACATTTTGTGTTTTAGTTGCCTGTATAATTCTCATGTTTGGTTGAAATTTCTGTTTCATTTGTATCAGAGCCCTCCCCCCCTTTGGAGAGGGAAGGAGTATCGAACCACAATAGAAAAAAATCTTGCCTCCAAAACCCCCACATGCCAAATCTGGTTCCATTTGCTTGATTAGTTCTCGAGTTATGCACAAATTTGTATTTCATTTGTATGGGAGCCCCCCCCTCTAGACGGGGAAGGAGTCTTGAACCACCATAAGAACCTTTTCCGGCCCCAAAAACCCCTGCATACAAATTTCCATAACAGTAGGAAGAATTCTCATGTTTGGTTGAAATTTGTGTTTCATTTATATGATAGCCCCCCCCCTTTCCAAAGAGGGGTGGAGTCTCAAACCACCGTAGAAACCTTTCTTGCCTTCAAAAACCTCCATTCGGTTCCATTTCCTTGATTAGCTCTCGAGTTATGTAGAAATTTGTGTTTCATTTGTATGGGAGCCCCCCCTTCCATACGGGGAAGGAGTCTCGAACCATCATAAGAACTTTCTCCTGCCCCAAAAACTCCTGCATACAAAATTTTCATAACAGTAGGGATAATTCTCATGTTTGGTTAAAATTTGTGTTTCATGTTCATGAGAGCCCTCCCTCACCTCCATTCAAAGAGGAGAGGGGTCTCGAACCACCGTGGAAACATGTCTTACCTTCAAAAACCTCTACATGCCAAATTTGCATCCGTTTTCTTAATTAGTTCTCGAGTTGTGCAGAAATTTGTGTTTCATTAGTATGGTAGCCCCCCCCCCCCCATTCCAGACGGGAAAGGAGTCTCGAACCATCATAAGAACCTTTTCCGATCCCAAAAACCCCTGCATACAAATTTTCAAAACAGTAGGAAGAATTCTCATGTTTGGTTTGAATTTGTTTCATTTGTATGGGGACCCCCCCCCCTCTCCCAGAAAGAGGGTCTCCAACCACCGTAAAAAATTTCCTGCCTGTGCCCTGCCATTTGATTTCTTAGTTGTTGAGTTATGCAGAAATTTCAGTTTCATTTGTATGACAGCCCCCCTTTTAAGAGAAGAGAGGGGTCTCAAACCACCATAGAAACAATTTAACCGCACTTGTCGAATTTGGTTCCATTTGCTTGAATAGTTTTTGAGTTATGCAGAAAATTCTGTTTCATTTGTATTGGAGCCTCCCACATGCCAAATTTGATTTCATTAGTTCAATTGATTCTCGAGCTATGCAAAAATATGTGTTTCATTTATATAGGAGCCCCCTCTTTCAGAGAAGGGAGGGGTCTCTTACTACCTCAAGAACCTTCCCCGGTCCTAAAAACTCCTCCATACAAAATTTCAAGCCGATCGGTTCAATAGTCTTCGAGTCTATAAGGTTCAGACAGACAGACAGACAGACAGACAGACAGACAGACAGACAGACAGACAGACAGACAGACAGACAGACAGACAGACAGACAGACAGACAGACAGACAGACAGACAGACAGACAGACAGACAGACAGACAGACAGACAGACAGACAGACAGACAGACAGACAGACAGACAGACAGACAGACAGACAGACAGACAGACAGACAGACAGACAGACAGACAGACAGACAGACAGACAGACAGACAGACAGACAGACAGACAGACAGACAGACAGACAGACAGACAGACAGACAGACAGACAGACAGACAGACAGACAGACAGACAGACAGACAGACAGACAGACAGACAGACAGACAGACAGACAGACAGACAGACAGACAGACAGACAGACAGACAGACAGACAGACAGACAGACAGACAGACAGACAGACAGACAGACAGACAGACAGACAGACAGACAGACAGACAGACAGACAGACAGACAGACAGACAGACAGACAGACAGACAGACAGACAGACAGACAGACAGACAGACAGACAGACAGACAGACAGACAGACAGACAGACAGACAGACAGACAGACAGACAGACAGACAGACAGACAGACAGACAGACAGACAGACAGACAGACAGACAGACAGACAGACAGACAGACAGACAGACAGACAGACAGACAGACAGACAGACAGACAGACAGACAGACAGACAGACAGACAGACAGACAGACAGACAGACAGACAGACAGACAGACAGACAGACAGACAGACAGACAGACAGACAGACAGACAGACAGACAGACAGACAGACAGACAGACAGACAGACAGACAGACAGACAGACAGACAGACAGACAGACAGACAGACAGACAGACAGACAGACAGACAGACAGACAGACAGACAGACAGACAGACAGACAGACAGACAGACAGACAGACAGACAGACAGACAGACAGACAGACAGACAGACAGACAGACAGACAGACAGACAGACAGACAGACAGACAGACAGACAGACAGACAGACAGACAGACAGATCGAAATTCATTTTTATATTATCGATCGCTTTCGGGAATATACGTCTTCGAAAGAGGGATGTAGCTTTCCTCGTCCTAAACAAAACATTTTCCGGAATATTTGTTATTATCAACCAGTGGCATTGGGATTTCGCAGTGTATTCCGGGGCTCTTGTCTTCTTTCGGCACTTCATTTCGACTCTTTTCAATGTTTTGTAGATTCAGGTCGGTATCGTGTTCGAAAGAAATTTCTTTTTCTATCTCAATCCCATGTTAAATTCCGTTTACTGAAACGGAATTTCTACAGCTGCATTCACCTGGAAAGAACGAAAAATAAAATTTGTAAGGTTTCCACGCAAACCAATGGGAGCTGTCACTTTTACTTTCGGAAAAATATCCCGCTCAATGATTCCGTAAGTGAAGGTGACATTTCGTTCCAGCCAGATCAACTATCAAAATTTCGCTTGGTAATATTGACCAAAATTTCGTAACCTTTTTACTTTTTAAAACGATACTGGTCTTTCACTGATGAGAACAGTTAAACTTTTTTACAGCATCCCGTTAGCTCAGTGAATCTTTGTTGTTGAAGGCAAGAGAACGAAGTCCTTTTGCGTCCAAAATTTTGGCAGGTCTTCCACTATCTTGCTTGCGAGTTGTTGTTAGGAAATGTTGTACCGTATACTTTTTGCCAAGATTTCTGTACAGTTCGTAGAGCTGTACGTCGCGCTCGCGAAATGCTTTTTGTTTCGACGGCAGTTTGAGCAAGCATTAATAAAACTCGAAAAAACTTCACAATTTTAGTTGCCACCCGTTATGCTTGCTTAACAAATGTCGAACGATCAAGGCAAATCTGTTAAGGTATAGTTACTCCATGAGTAACCAGCACGGAGAGAAATTTTTGACTTGTACTTAAAATTAATTAGTTAGAGCATGCGTAATAAAATTGTACTACTCTGCTTCAAGTTATACGTCGGATTTTTTTAAGGAAAATTATAGAAGACGATTCAAATAGATTAAACGAGGGCGAAGGGTGGGACCATGTGAACACTGAGCCAAGCAGAAGGAATTTTTGTACACTAAAATACCAACAGACTTATTGAACTTACTCATCTGATTTCTTCAAAAAATTGTCACCCTGATTCCGTTTCCATTGAAGTGACTCTAAATTAAACTTGGCCTTAACTGCGGCCTGAAGATTTAACGGATAAATGCCCCAATTTTTCAATGTATGCGTTCAAGTACGTACCCATGCGCTCAAATTACCGAAATGTCCTTTGTGCGAATTATCGAGACCACCTTTTTCGCCAAGCCCCAGTTTTTTGCCAGTGTGCATCAATAATGAAGGTCGTCAATTCAAACCCTGAGACATCCGAAGAACGTCAACGCCTACCTTGCGCTCATTTGCAGTGTTGCTAGAAACTAGCTGGGAATCGGTTGCCAAAGCCGTTGGTTTTGAATTCAATTATGTTCCAGATTAGCAATCCCCATAATTTATCAGTTTCGCTTTTCTACGACTCGCTCAACCGCATCCGAAAATGCATCAGAAATCAACCGCAAAACCGACCGAATAGAAGTAGAAAATGAATTAGGGAGAGAAAAAAAAAACACCAAAGCCTAGACCAAAGCACCGCCATTCGCCGTAAACAACACAAGAGGAGTTAATTGCAAATAAGCACTAGCTCTAGCTCTAGAGCGAACGGGTATCCCCTTCATAATCATAATCACGCAATTGCATCACACCTGCCAGCAGCCAGTCCGTCTGACAGTCTCTCTGCTCAAGCAAGCCATGAGCCATGTCGCCAGTCGTCACCGTCAAAGTTGACGCAGTAGCAGCGGCATCACCTTCTCTTTTTTCTTGAAGATTAGTTTCTTCAGCCGCTATTCAAGTGTAGCATCGCAGTAGGCAGTTTCGGTTTTATTTTTTGGTGCTCATAAATGTAAAACTTAACCAATCGAGCATTTGGATGCCGGTCCGGTGGTGACGGTGATTTACGAGTTCTCCAACTGGTACTGGTCTCCCAGCCAAGAGAGTTTGAAGGTTATTACGCACACCTGAGAGGAGACCGTGTGAATCTTATAGTAATTCCATAGCATTGCCATCGGAGAAGCGAATTAAGGTGAATCGATCAAATCGATAGTTTAGGGTGTTTTTTTTCTTCTGACGGTTGATCGATCCGTCGAGGTGATGTTTTAGGTCAAATCAAATCAAGCAATAGATGGGAATCGTGGCTACGGGAATCAACCTTTTGGCAGCACTGTCATCAATTGTCAGAGCCCGTTAATGATCGTCGTGTCAAACAATCGATGCTCGATCGTTGAGTGTGGCTACTCGTCTCAAGGTATGCGGCAAGTGAACAATGAAACAAACAACCAGATGATCGTTCGATGATTTTCTCCCAACAAAAGATGTGATTTTCAATTAATCCTAAGTAGTTGGCGTTGAGGTTTTCCTCTCAATTTACTGGTAAGGCCAGCGAGCGAAAAAAAAAAACAGTGGGCAATTAACATACGTGTGAATCAATGATCAATAATTTGCGAGTCGGTCTACTCATTAACAAATTTCCTCGTTAATTATGGTGGTGCTTTTTACCGATAATGTGTCTCGACTTTTACCGAATGGAAAAATTTCCATATTGATTAAATTTCCTCTCTAATGCCCACGCGCAGCGGACTCCATTATTAATCGGAACCACCTTTCTGGCGGGAACCGTTGTAAGGCACCATTTCTACCGTTCATTTTTTGCATCCACCTCCTCGGAGTCAGTGGAACACACAATCTGAATGAAATCGTGAAATCAGTAGAAAAAAAAAACAATATCGACTCATCATGCACATATGCTTCTCGAAACCCGAAAATGGGTGTTTCCTCCAATCTAGGTTTTTGTTCGATTCGCCGTTTTCCGTAGAGGTCTTTAAAATCGATCGGACTAATTTACGGTGAAAATTGACCCTCCCCCCCGCCGGTTGGAAAATTATCGGTTTCACGTTTCTCTTCTGAAAAACAAAAATCGGAAATGTGGAACAACAATAAATTCAATCTATTGCAATGTATCAGATCAGACAGTGATAACGAAAAAATGAGAGAAGAAATTCAAGATCGATCGCTTTTCTTCCATTTAACGATCCAGCGACCGACCGACGACGACGCGTTCCGGCAAAAGCTGGCTTTGGGTTTTTGCGTTCTGCTACGAAACAATGCAGCGAACAATCAATCATAACAACAACAAAGCGCTTTCCATCATCATTCATTGCAACGCAGGAGGCGGTGAAAAGAAACGCCCGCAGCCTACTACTGACTGCGTTCCGTCAATGAAGACTGGCTACAGATGCCGATCGCTAATCTGCCCAAGATTGATTTGAACCGATGGTGGATTCAAACCTCAAATAGAGGCTCAAATCAAATGGTTCGGATTAATCGAGGTCGACTGTGATGCTGTCTTAGAGAAACAGATCTGCTAAACCATTCACGCGCTCTATAATGGGCGATAATCTCGATACGTGCGCGGGCATGGACATAGATTTGTAGAGTCAGATGCAGAGGGGGCACCAATAAACCCGTCAGACCCTAGTACGCCTCATCATAGCTGAGCTGGTTAGGACGGTACTCAGCTCCATTCAACAACTTATTTGCATTTCGATCTGCGTAAGAGCTTGTTTTCTAGCTGCTCTCTCACCCGTCCCTTCTTTGGGAAAATTACTTAATACATATTCGGATCATCGTTCATCATACTTCACTTCGAACAAGACGAGGCGATGTTAGGATGTTTTGAAAGGTGAGTGCCTTTCAACACTCATTTGCCTACACTACTTACCCCGGTGTGGGTTGGCAATTGACTTGTGCTTTCGCACAACAACGACGGTATGTAACATGACACGTAGCACAAACTTGCCTTCATACCGAATTGATGAATCTGGCGATCCTGATTTAAATGGGATCGTTGCGTTCCTGTGAGATGGAGCGAGTGGTCAGAAAGTTGAGATGTTATGCAATTTGACCTACTGACTGGCGGAAATGTGGATTTTGAAATTAAATGAACTTTTAGCGCTCAAGTTACTGCTGGCCGCAAATTGTGTTCTATTATAATGATGAATTACGTATTGAAGCATTATTCTTGTATTTAATAAAAAACGTTCATATATTTCTAATTTAGGATTGTTTACGAAAAAAATAGCAACAGACAAAAATGATCACCAAAAATTAATTTTTGGTCGGATATTTTTAAAACGCTCAGGGAATAATCAAACCCAGATTAAAGGAAATTACGGAATAAAACGCTTTAAAAAATTACCTTGATGACCGATCCTTTTCAAGCTTTCAGACAATAAAAAATAACCCATTAGTAAGCTTTTGGCACATTTTATTTTATTCAACTTCAATACCATAACCGTACGCTCGCACCTTACGCTTAACTCCACTCATTAGGTTCTGTACAACATCTGGCTGCAGCTTCTTCTGTACGGAAGTCCACTTTTGCTTCATGTCTTCCTCAGATTTGACTTCCTTGGGATGTGTCACGGCAACACTTCCCTAGGTAGCGATGCAGTCGATATTCATCGACTCGCTTTACAGCAGGCCGCATCTGATCCATATGTCATGGATGACAAACGAGAAACGTCGGAACAATAGAGATCTGACAATTCCAAAACAGATACAAAGGACCATTGTGTGCAACTCGATGGTGCTACACGTTTGAAGTGTTTATTATTCGATGGAATATTATTAGTTAAAAGCTACTTAGTCTACCATAAAAAAAACTTAAATCACCGTAAAATTTGTGATTTGAATTCAACTTACTGTAAGAAATAAATAAGAACCCTTTGAATTCGAAAACTAAACTAAAAATACAAACTTACAGCCGAGCTAACCTACAAAGTTGACGCAATAAGATTCCTTTAAAGTGTTGATTGCTACACCACAATTGTACGTCAGGTATATTAAAGACCCTTTATACGATAAATAAATACATATATCTCTAAATCTAGCTTGAAGCTTACATCACCAAAAAGTTGTTTGCTGTCGAGATTTGGTGACACAACCCCACGAAAATCTTCAAGAATTTTATATGGGGTTAGGAATGGAGGAACATTGTAAAACCACGGGATACAGCGGCCAGTCTTGCACGGAACCCGACTTGGAAGATGAGCAATGAGTTGTCTGTGACAAATGTGGGCTTTGGGAACACTTCCGTTGTTCAGGTGTGGATGACTCGGTGAAAGAACAGTTATAAGTGTGCAAAAGATGCAAGAAGAACGATTCGTCATCGTCGTCTCGCTATCTAAAAATTCCACCAACCGATACCAAGTCTCACCGATCGTCAACTGCCAAATCCGTTTCCAAGCAGCCCCAGAAAGTCCCCAATCTGACGTCCAATCTGCAGTCATCCCCATCGATCTTACTCAGCACGACTTCCAGTGCCGTTCTACTCGTCTTCGTACAGAAATCAAGCTGGTTGAAGAGGAGCAACTTATGAAGGAAAAAGAACTGCAGGCTCAGGAAGCAATCAAGAAGAAAACGACGCAAGAAGCTTTGCATCGACTTGAGGAGAGAAAGGTTCTTATGGAGGAAGAATCCCGAATCCGTCGACGACAGCTGGGTGATGAAAAGTCAATCCGCGAGAAGCAGCAGATGCTCAGGAATGAGTCGTTAGAGAAGAAATAAACTATCGTTCGACAACTGAGCGAGTGAGGCAGCAGAGATGGATCGATTCGTGATTCTCAGCAAAGGATATTCGATTTGGGCTCGATTTTCGGAAAGAAATTTATACCACAGAAAGTGGGCGCCTTGGTAAACAAACCGCTGTAAAAGAATTCTCGCAGCGGTCACTTTCCGTGCCGCTGCAACACAATAAGTGATTCCGGATTCTAACTGGACAGAACTTTATTAGTTCAGGAATGATTTTTTCCCTCGATTTCTTAGCATACAGGGTGCGGCAGAAAATAATGCGAAAATTTGTTCTATTTCTTTCAAATCCCATTTTCAACTAATTCAAGCAATAATATCAACATTTTCGAGTGCAGTTATCTTTATAAAGTCCTTTTAAACACATTTATTCAATGTGTGCTCCATTTTTATTAATAACATCCTCGAGCCGACGCCGGAAGCCAGAGCATGCCTTTCGGACGTAGTCCTCCGACATTGACTGTCATGTGCGTGTTATGGTTGACTTCAGGGTGTTCACACTAGGGTGTGATGTTTTGCAGGCTCGTGCTTCAACATATGCCTAAATCGAATAATCCAACTGATTAAGATCTGGACTGCTAGGGGGCCACAAATCCTTCGGCCAAAACTTCATGCTATCGTTCAACCATTGTTGGGTTCGATTGGACGTGTGACACGGCGCTCCATCCTGGTTAAGGACAACGTTCTGGTCCTCGGAGAAGTTGGCCTTCACCCAGGGAAGCACTTGGTCCTTTAAAATACCGATATACACTTCGGTATTGATTTTAATTCCAGCATCAATGAAAACGGGCGGCATTTTCAAACCATTGGACGCCACCAAGCCAAACATCATGACACCAGTTGGATGTCTGGTTTGAAATTTGAATTTCACTTTTTTCCGGAACGTTCTCTATTTTCTGCGGTGAAATGAACCGGTCCGTGCGGCTGTTGGCCACAGCATCGATGCTGAAAAGCTTTTCGTCGGGGAACAGGATTATCATTTTTTCCTTCTTCAACAAGGAAAACAATCTCTTGGAACGAGTCACTCGTAGTTCCTTGACCCGGTCCTTAATCAAGTGGCGTTTTACTCTGGCTCTGGAAGATGCATGCAGGTCTCCTTTGATGATTCTACGCATGGATTTCTCCGAAATATTGGCTTCCTCTGCAATTTTTTTTATGGAACTCACCGGGTTGCGAGCAATTTTTGCACGGACCGATTTGATCACGTTCGGCGTGCGTGCAAAGCGCGGATGTTCGGTTCCCGGCTTCCGCTGCTTAGGACCATCCTGCAGGGACTTTTTTATTCGGTAAACTAATGCCAAATGGCACTCTACCACCTTGGCAATCTCTTTCGGCTTCTTCTGGGCGAGCAACATACTGGTGATCACTTCTTTCGCGAACATTTTGACGATTTTGCAATAAAATAAATAGAATGTTTGGATGCAGCACTTGAAAGTAAACATAAATAAATAAACTTTCGACAGAAATTATTCACTAGCAACACGAATTAACCCAATACTCAAGTTTGAACATTTTCGCATTATTTTCTGCCGCACCCTGTGCACATGATTTTACACACCTGAGATTCATGTGTTCTTTAGGTATTTTTTTTAAAAGCGAGTACAAATGGATCGAATAAGACGAGAACGTTACAAACGTCAAAATAAAATATATAGCCATGTCAGTAACTGTAAGTACAGTAAGTTGATAAGATTTACATATATTGTCTTACACCGTGTCCAATATATTCTCATAAAAAATAAAAGTCTATTTATTTCAAATCGATAGTCCAGATTTTATTGATAACTTTACTTATTATATTGCAATATAATACTGATCAACTACAGCATATGTTTTGGAATAACACCGCCTTTAACCGTCTTGACCAGCTCCAGACGTTTTTCGAAACCGTCACAGGCGGCACGCACGAGGTTTTGAATTGGTTCATATTAGACGCCCTGTGGTCATTTACCTTCGCCAGCATGTATGACCATACGAGATAATCCAAGGGATTCAGATCTGGTGAACTGGGAGGCCATTCATTCTTGTCCAAAAAGTCGGTCAAATTTTCTCGGCACCAGCCCTGAACGAGATTTGCAGTATGCGATGGCGCTCCGTATTGCTGAAACACATAGTGATCATCTCCAAACACCTCTTGTACATATGGCTTGACAACTTTCTCCAAAACTTCCGTTTTATAATATACGGCATTCACTTTAACGCCTTTTTCGATGAAAACCAGTGGTAATTTGCCTCGCTTGCAAATTCCTCCCCAAACCATCACTGACGCAGCACTTTGGAACCGTGGAATATTCCTATCACTCTCTGGAACAGTTCTCGATGAGAACTCCCCACCGTGCCGCGACAAAAGCAGACTTGCTCTTTCGAGTCGTTTCTGCTTGGAAGGTTCCGAAACTCCGTGAACCTTTCGTTTCTTGAAAGCTTGGAATCCGAGGTCATTTTGCAGTATATTGTGCATTGACGATCTCGAAACATTCAGATCTGCGGCCATTTTACGTACAGAGCGCGGTGATTTTCGTCTAATCCGTTCCCTGACCACTTTAACAACTCGTGCAATCCGCACCGTGCGAGTACGGCCGGATCTCTTCCGGCATCCAACGAGCAGGTGTCAGGGTACCTTCGGATGGTTCGTTACACGAATTCCCGCTTTACTCCGAGGTTTTTCAAATGTCTGAATATAGCGCCCGGGCGCTCACCTTTCAAAAACTTTTTTATCACCACAGCTTCATCGCTGGATGATGAAAGATAAACACCGAATGAAAACAATCGGACATAAAGCGTTTGTATAAACATAGTGCAAAACTACACCAACACTTACGTGAAGCATGTTGAGTAGTTGCACGACACCAATGCAAGGAAAAAGTGTATGAGAATATATTGGACATGGTGTAATCCATGCATATAATAAAGCATTCGTAACTGGAGTGGTTGCCGAGTTTTACTCATTACGATCACAGTATTATTTTCATGAGAGTATTGAATAATCAGCCTTTGATACCTATTAAGAATCTTAACTAACAATCTTGATGAGCAGACTGAGGAACCCGTACGAAATGTGGTCACTTAAATCTATTCCAATTGTTTATCTCAAAGTATAATTACCAGCATATGATTTTGTTTTTAAATTAGCGCAGATTTGTCACGTATGTGTGAAACACATAGCTTTTCACGTGTATTTTTTTTTCTGAGTAGGATGGTTTGCCTATTTGATAGACAGTTCAATAAACGAACTGTATTGCCTTTTATGATTTTTTTTAAATTTGTTTCAAATTTATTAATATTTACATTTCATGTTAATCTAGGTGCTCCAACTACTACTGTAACGTATCAACCTTAATTGTTAAAATATGTACCTAATTTTGTTTACATTTTTCATGCCTTAGCAGTTCAGTATTTTAAACAGTTTTTATTCCTGCGTGTCAGTATAACAATAATAATCTTAAAACTAAAAACAAACTAAAATTAATTTTAACTAAGAATAAAGGGAATTAATCATTGCAAAAGAAGATTGCAACGATTTTTGTCTAAAATTATTGATTATTTTGTTGGACATCTGTTCTAAAGTCTCAACATACGAAACTCTATGTACTTCGTTAGTACCGTAAAACGGGGTGACTTAGATCACTTTTTGAACTATTTCTTGAAATTTTCTATGATAATTATCTTTAAAATTTTGTTTTACATTTTTAAAACCAGTATCTGTAGAGCAACGCTGAACAATCGTTTGTTCATTTGTTCTTTCGAAAACCAAACTGCGTATTTGATAGCAGGTTGTTTGATTCAACCCAACGGTCAAGGCTTGATAGGATCTTTTTTTGTAACAATTTCCTTAAACATGATAGCATAGAGATCGGACGGTATGAATTGTTATCAGACGCTGGTTTCCCAGGCTTTTGAATAGCTATTACTTTAACCTGTCTCCATGCGGGTGGAACTATGTTTAATTCCATGAGAGTGTTATACAGGTTAAGTAATCATCTTTAAGCGATATAGGGGAGGTTTTTTAGAAGGTTGAATTTAATCATATCGCTTCTCGGAGCAGAGTTGTTCGATGGAAGAAGTGCCATTGAAAATTCCAACAATGCGAATGGTTCGTCCAGAAAACCGTTACTTCGGGTGGTATCCCGTAAATTCGGTTGTGTTGGGACAGAGTCTGGACAAACCTCTTTAGAAAAGTCGAACATCCATTGCATGGAGTATTCTTCACTCTCATTGGAGGATGAGCGGTTTCGCATATAACGAGCTTTTCTCCAAAGCGTTGTCATCGAGGTTTCTCTAGATAGTCCCTCTACGAACGAACGCCAGTAATTGCGTTTCTTTGCTTTGAGAGAGTTTTTAACTCAGCAGCAAAGCACAGCCAGTGTTGCCAAATGTTCAAATATACCACACCTTCCCCCTTAGGAAAAGAAGGGTGGCGGTTAATTATTCTCTCTAGATGATGTCGTCCAAACTTCTCTCGCATTATATTATTTTGTATTTTTTTATGCTTTAATTTGAATTAATCGTTTTGTTTGTTTGTATATTTGAAATGGAATAAACTATAACTTAATTGAAGGATACTAAGAAGTTTACTTAATGCTTATTGAAATTCGTCCAATAAATTTGTAGAAATATAAGTACGCTTTTATATTCACTCTTTTACAAAAAATTGTCTGTGTCAATTTTTACGATACTTCTTTAATATATTTTTATGAAAAACTTGTTCATTTTTTGGGTTATTCTTGAATTGTTGCATTTGGGTTATTTATTTTTATTATTTTAAATGGTTCTAATTTCCTAATATATGGTGTGCGTTATTTTCCAACCATACTAAATCTCCTTTGGATATTTGTAATGGTTTGATATTGTTGTTATAATTTTCTACTCTTTTTCTTTTGCTTTTTTCAATGCAAGATTTAGCTAATTCGTAAGCTTTATTTAGTTTATGATGCAATTCTTTATAATAATGTTCAAGGTTCTATATTGGTGAAGGAACTCTGTCTAAACAATTTGGTATTTGGTATGGTTTACCAAAAACTAATTCGAACGGTGAGAAAATTGTGTCGGTGTTTGGTAGAGTGTTATATGCAAGAGCATAGTATTGTTTGATTTCATCCCAATCATTTCTTTGTTCATTTAAAAATGTTCTTAAATATTCATTTAAACGATTTTAGATGTACTAGTCATTGATCTAGTTAGTAATGCCATAATTGTTATTTGTTTTAAATCGTCCGAATTCAGTCTGAGTCGGGATACAGCATCTGCGCATACATTAGATTGTTTTTTGATAAATTCAATATCAAAATTATATTCATCCAAGTCAAGTCTCATTCTCGTTAACTTGGGGCTTGGGTTTTTCTTCGTAAGTATAGACGTCAACGGTTTATGATCAGTTTTGATAATAAAACGTGTACCAAATAAATATGGCTTAAAATGATTAACTGCCCGGTGAATGGCAGTTAATTCCTTTTCGATGACAGGTTTGTGAAATTTTCCTTTGGTAAAGGATTTACTGGCAAAAGCGATTGGCAATTCACTATCACCCTGCTTTTGCGCTAAAACTGCACCGCATGCTATATCCGATGCAGCGGTGGTTAAAATAAATGGTTGCTGAAAATCTGGATACTGCAAGATTTTTGGTTCAGTAAGAGATTTCCTCAATTTGTCGAATGAAGTTTGACATTCCTCTGTCCATGTAAATTTGACATTTTTTCTCGATAATTTATTAAGAGGTGCCGTCAAATGCGCAAAATTTTTGATATATTTACGGTAATAGTTGCAAAACGCAACAAACCGTCTGACATCGACTGCAGTTTTGCAAACGGGGTAGTTAACAATTGTCTCAAATTTAGATAAATCGGGAAGGATTCCTATAACGATTGTTCCAGAAAGTATAAGCACACCTTATTTTAACGGTCACTTTGAATATAATGAAATATTTCAACATGTTTTGGCTGCGTCCTTTTGTTTGCACATATCTGAATGACATAGCATCAAAAAAGTGCTCAGTTTTGTGTTTCCTATCAAAATGCGCGGTCTTACTTCGGAACAACGAAAAGGTATCATGCACAAATGGTGCACTGTGAGCGGACTCTCCTTGAGAAAATTGGCCAAGGAGAGGGTGTAAGTGTCGAAGCGGTACGATCTGCGATTTGAAAATATAGAGAACAGTGTACGTTTTAAGATGATGATGATGATGATGATGATGATGATGATGATGATGATGGTCCCGCCACTTACCCCTACAAAGGTTTGAGCTAGACGATTTATCTATTAGATAATTTATTTAAAAACAATTCAACCAGTTATGCAAAATAAAAAACGAACTGATTTCATCTACAGATGTAAACTTTTTCCAAAATTGTTCATTTGCTTTACAGCGATATAATTGTGAAAAGCTATTGATGTCAACCACGAATGTTCGCAAGTATTCCTAGCGATCAGGAAATCCTATTGCAATTCAAATCACAGAATCCCGTATAAGGACATTATCAAAAGACACGCCAATATCCGATCCTGCCCGCTACGAAGTCAATGGGGTTCCAACATTAATGGAACCGCCACCTTAGTTTTGGGCTGACCAAGGATATCCCCAATCAGGGAAATCGAGAAAATTTTCAAACCGAAAAACCCCTGGACCGGCCCTAGTCAAACTTTTACTTTCAACCACAACCGAATTGACAAGGAGTTCCCCGATAATCAGCCAGACAACCCACTACTACTTCATGGCATCTTCTCAAGCATCAAAGGTCAATATTCTATTAATAAATTCAAAAAGAAGTCCTTTATACCTGTATACCGCGCGCGAGGCTAAAACTTTTGTAGACTACACAAAAAATAAAAATAAAAACTACTTTAAATTAAAAAAATAACAAATAAAAACTTTAAATTCATCATCATCATCGAGGCGAAAAGTATAGTTTGTTTGTGCCCCATGACAAATATAAAACATTTAACAAAAAACCATACAAAAATATCCGTTGTAATAACATCGTCAAGATACAAAATTAGTCAAGAGTAAAAAGTTAACAGAGTTGCTGTTCAAAGGGCAGCTTTAATGTGTGAAATACATTTTCTCTTAAAATCTGTTAGTGTTGCTGCACGTTTGATGTGTATAGGCATCGAATTGAAAACATTTATACCTTTAAAAAACAACGAATTTTGTGAAGCTCCGTACAAAAAATATGGTGTTCTAACATCATCCGCGTTTCTAGTGTGATATCTATGAATATCACTTCCTCTTTCAATTCGATTACACATGCGCCGAAGAGTGGTCGGAAATCCGGTCCTGTTAGTCCGGATATCGATAAAAAGATCAGGGATGCCTACATACAAAAACCAGCGACTTTCGTTCGGGATGTTGCGAAAAAAACTAGGGACCTCGTCGAGTAACGTCATGCGTGCCAAAGAAAGACTTGGGCTAAAAACATACCGGAAGCAGAAAAACTCCAAAAGGAACCCAAAACAGGCCGCGTTCGTGAAACAACGGGCCCGCAAACTTTACGATTCGTTATTGTGTAGAAATTCTGGGTGTATAATAATGGACGATGAAACGTATGTGAAACTAGATTACAAAACGCTTCCCGGACCACAATTCTATACTGTAAGCGAAGACAAAGACATCCCCGAAACGGAGAAGGCAATTTTTACCGAAAAATTCGGTAAGAAGGTTATGGTTCGGCAGGCAATATGCGAGTGTGGTAAAAACATACCGGCAGCAGAAAAAACCCAAAAGGAACCCAAAACAGGCCGCGTCCGTGAAACCACGGGCCCGCAAACTCTACGATTCGTTATTGTGTTGAAATCCTGGGTGTATAATAATGGACGATGAAACGTTTGCGAAACTAGATTACAAAACGCTTCCCGGACCACAATTCTATACTGTAAGCGAAGACAAAGACAGCCCCCAAACCAAGAAGGCAATTTTTACCGAAAAATTCGGTAAGAAGGTTATGGTTTGGCAGGCACTATGCGAGTGTGGTTAAACATCTAGTCCGTACATCACAACGGAGACGATGAACACTCAGAAATACGTTAAGGAATGTATCCAGAAGCGATTATTGCCGATGATCAGGCAGCACGAAGGTCAAGTAGTGTTTTGGC
The DNA here is from genome assembly GCA_024533555.2 of Aedes koreicus. NCBI lineage: Eukaryota > Metazoa > Arthropoda > Insecta > Diptera > Culicidae > Aedes > Aedes koreicus. The sequence goes on along the minus strand of JAHHFK020005073.1, from coordinate 236,861 downwards.
CTGATTTGGTGTCATGTCATTACGCAAAGAACACTCTAGAATGGTACAAAAGTCAAAATGCATGTTTCGTGCCGAAAGACGAATCCTCCGAACTGCCCGGAGGCACGGCCAATCAAGACTTTTTGGGCTTTAACCAAAGCAAAGCTTCGAAAATTCATAAAACCAGCGGACGAAATCCAAAAATTTAAAAAAGATTGGCCAAAAGTGGTCAAAATGGTGGGAAGTACCACTGTGCAGAAGCTAATGGGTCATGTTCGAGGAAAAGTTACGAGTCTTGGCTATGATTAAATATTTTGATTAAACGAGAATAAAATATCATGTAAAACACAAATACATATATGACTAAACTAAAAATAACATGACTTTTTTGTTATTTTGAAAGTGTGCTCATATTTTCTTGAACAGTCTTTATCTTTTTTTTTTAATTAGTTCGTTTATTTGTTAGGCTCAGACGTGTGTAACACTTTACAGAGCCGATATTCAATATTGTTATTAACAATGTATAATTTTTCAATTTTAGTAAAATGGGGTGCCAATTACTCGTTTGGAAGGGGCTAGGCAGGTAACTTATTGAGGGTATTATTTGCTGCTCATGGTTGCGACATCTAATAAATCCACGGTCCCGGCAGTCCGTTTCAGGAACTAGGCCGCAGATGGGTGACCACTGCTTGCTGGGCAGGTACAAGTAGCACGGAAACAAAAGGATAATATAACTGGGACACAATGGCAGGGAATTTACTAGACTGGAGGGGAAGGGGTGATGACATTACACTCTTAGATCAGACAAACAAAGGAATTCGTAAGTCGCTTGCATGTAGGGGTGATCACGCATTCTCAAAACATCTCTTACCTCGCGGGAGGGTTGTCTACCTAGGGCCACTAGGGTATCCAATAGTCGTGCTCTGGAGGCATCATTACCCGGGCAATGCCAAACTGCGTGATCGATGTCAGCATAACCGGTTCCGCACCTACATATGTTGCTATCGACGAGGTTAATTCTGTAGAGATGTGCGTCTAGCGAGTAGTTGCTCAAGTAGGACATAAGTTTTGACATCACACGAATGAAACCGCGACTTACATCCAGACCTTTGAACCACGATCTCGACGAAACATTTGGAATAGTGGAATGTAACCACCGCCCAAGAGAATTACTTGTCCAAACGTTTTGCCAACTTTGAAGAGAACTCTGACGTACTAATGGGAAAAATTCATCATGTGAAATTCTTCTTTCAAAAATCTCGCCTTCTTTTGCTCCCACCTTTGCTAGAGAGTCCGCCTTCTCATTGCCTGGAATTGAGCCATGCGGACCCATGCAAAGGTAATTCTAAATGATCTTTCGACCAACGCACACATCTGCTCCCTTATTTTTGAAAGAAAGTAAGAAGAGTGCCTCACTGTTTTCATCGACTACATCGACAATAAAACTGAGACTATCCGAGAAGATGAAATAATTGTCTATGAGCATGTCGGAAATTATCCCCAATGCGAAATTGATTGCAGCAAAGTTCAGCAACATATATGGAACAAGTTTCCTGAAGTTTCCGGAAGTGGATCCCTCAATGCGCGACCCATCAGTGAAAATTCTTATATTGCAATTGACATGTTGGTACTTTTCAATGAAAATATGGGGAATTAAAATAGGTCGAAGTTGATCTGGAACTCCTTGAATAGCCTGTTTCATGGAGAGATCAAAATCAATGGAGGAACTGTGATAAAAAAAGCGTACACTAGGAGAGTTATAGCATGGAAAACTAATATCAGATGACATATAGTTAATATAGATTCGTAAGAATCTAGACTGGGTACTCAATTCGAACATTTCTTCGAAGTTTTCAATCACAAGGTTTTTACTGATTCCACACTTGATCAGTATTCTAGATGAGAGCTCCCAGAAGCGGTTCTGTAAGAGTTTTACTCCTGCCAGAACCTCTAGGCTCATATTATGCGTTGAATGCATACAGCCAAGGGCAATACGTAGACAACGATATAGAATGCGTTCCAATTTGATGAGGTGGTTGTTTCTTGCCGAGAGGAAGCAAAAATAGTCATATTCGAGAACTGAAAGAATAGTTGTTTTATAGAGTTTAATGAGGTCTTCCGGGTGAGCACCCCACCATGTCCCGGAAATTGATCTTAGAAAATTTATCCTTTGTTGACATTTCTGTTTCAAATACGCAATGTGAGTACTCCTAGTGCATTTCGAATCAAACATGACTCCAAGGTATTTGAAGGTTAAAGATTGGGTAATGTCTCTTCCCAACAGCTTGAGACGCAGTTGGGAAGGGAACCGCTTTCTAGTAAACATTACCAATTCGGTGTTATGCGGTGAAAACTCGATCCCCAAATTTCTGGCCCAGAAGGACAGATTATCTAGGGAATTTTGCAATGGTCTTGGCAAGATTTCTGCACGTCTAAAGGAAATCACAGCATCGTCTGCAAGTTGTCTTAGCGTGCATCTATTTTCCAAGCAGTTATCAATATCTTTAACATAAAAATTATAAAGCAAGGGACTTAAACATGAGCCTTGGGGTAAGCCCATGTAGCTAATTCTGGAAGTTGTCAGTTGACCTAGATTGAAGGTCATTTGTTTTTCTGACAGTAAATTATACAAAAAGTTGTTTAAAATTCCTGGTAATCCACTACTGTGCAGACTATCTGCCAGTATATCTATGGAAACTGAATCAAATGCGCCCTTAATATCCAGAAATACTGAAGCCAATTGCTCCTTGTGAGCAAAGGCCAGTTGTATATCAGATGAAAGCAACGCTGAACAATCGTTTGTTCATTTGTTCTTTCGAAAACCAAACTGCATATTTGATAGCAGGTTGTTTGATTCAACCCAACGGTCAAGGCTTGATAGGATCTTTTTTTGTAACAATTTCCTTAAAGCATAGAGATCGGACGGTATGAATTGTTATCAGACGCTGGTTTCCCAGGCTTTTGAATAGCTATTACTTTAACCTGTCTCCATGCGGGTGGAACTATGTTTAATTCCATGAGAGTGTTATACAGGTTAAGTAATCGTCTTTTAGCGATATCGGGAGGTTTTTTAGAAGGTTGAATTTAATCATATCGCTTCCCGCAGCAGAGTTGTTCGATGGAAGAAGTGCCATTGAAAATTCCAACAATGCGAATGGTTCGTCCAGAAAACCGTTACTTCGGGTGGTATCCCGTAAATTCGGTTGTGTTGGGACAGAGTCTGGACAAACCTCTTTAGAAAAGTCGAACATCCATTGCATGAAGTATTCTTCACTCTCATTGGAGGATGAGCGGTTTCGCATATAACGAGCTTTTCTCCAAAGCATTGTCATCGAGGTTTCTCTAGATAGTCCCTCTACGAACGAACGCCAGTAATTGCGTTTCTTTGCTTTGAGAGAGTTTTTAACTCAGCAGCAAAGCACAGCCAGTGTTGCCAAATGTTCAAATATACCACACCTTCCCCCTTAGGAAAAGAAGGGTGGCAGTTAATTATTCTCTCTAGATGATGTCGTCCAAACTTCTCTCGCATTATATTATTTTGTATTTTATTATGCTTTAATTTGAATTAATCGTTTTGTTTGTTTGTATATTTGAAATGGAATAAACTATAACTTAATTGAAGGATACTAAGAAGTTTACTTAATGCTTATTGAAATTCGTCCAATAAATTTGTAGAAATATAAGTACGCTTTTATATTCACTCTTTTACAAAAAATTGTCTGTGTCAATTTTTACGATACTTCTTTAATATATTTTTATGAAAAACTTGTTCATTTTTTGGGTTATTCTTGAATTGTTGCATTTGGGTTATTTATTTTTATTATTTTAAATGGTTCTAATTTCCTAATATATGGTGTGCGTTATTTTCCAACCATACTAAATCTCCTTTGGATATTTGTAATGGTTTGATATTGTTGTTATAATTTTCTACTCTTTTTCTTTTGCTTTTTTCAATGCAAGATTTAGCTAATTCGTAAGCTTTATTTAGTTTATGATGCAATTCTTTATAATAATGTTCAAGGTTCTATATTGGTGAAGGAACTCTGTCTAAACAATTTGGTATTTGGTATGGTTTACAAAAAACTAATTCGAACGGTGAGAAAATTGTGTCGGTGGTTGGTAGAGTGTTATAGGCAAGAGCATAGTATTGTTTGATTTCATCCCAATCATTTCTTTGTTCATTTAAAAATGTTCTTAAATATTCACTTAAACGATTTAAGATGTACTAGTCATTGATCTAGTTAGTACTGCCATAATTGTTATTTGTTTTAAATCGTCCGAATTCAGTCTGAGTCGGGATACAGCATCCGCGCATACATTAGATTGTCCTTTGATAAATTCAATATCAAAATTATATTCATCCAAGTCAAGTCTCATTCTCGTTAACTTGGGGCTTGGGTTTTTCTTCGTAAGTATAGACGTCAACGGTTTATGATCAGTTTTGATAATAAAACGTGTACCAAATAAATATGGCTTAAAATGATTAACTGCCCGGTGAATGGCAGTTAATTCCTTTTCGATGACAGGTTTGTGAAATTTTCCTTTGGTAAAGGATTTACTGGCAAAAGCGATTGGCAATTCACTATCACCCTGCTTTTGCGCTAAAACTGCACCGCATGCTATATCCGAAGCAGCGGTGGTTAAAATAAATGGTTGCTGAAAATCTGGATACTGTAAGATTTTTGGTTCAGTAAGAGATTTCCTCAATTTGTCGAATGAAGTTTGACATTCCTCTGTCCATGTAAATTTGACATTTTTTCTCGATAATTTATTAAGAGGTGCCGTCAAATGCGCAAAATTTTTGATATATTTACGGTAATAGTTGCAAAACGCAACAAACCGTCTGACATCGTCTGCAGTTTTGCAAACGGGGTAGTTAACAATTGTCTCAAATTTAGATAAATCGGGAAGGATTCCTATAACGATTGTTCCAGAAAGTATGAGCACACCTTATTTTAACGGTCACTTTGAATATAATGAAATATTTCAACATGTTTTGGCTGCGTCCTTTTGTTTGCACATATCTGAATGACATAGCATCAAAAAAGTGCTCAGTTTTGTGTTTCCTATCAAAATGCGCGGTCTTACTTCGGAACAACGAAAAGGTATCATGCACAAATGGTGCACTGTGAGCGGACTCTCCTTGAGAAAATTGGCCAAGGAGAGGGTGGAAGCGTTGAAGCGGTACGATCTGCGATTTGAAAATATAGAGAACAGTGTACATTTGAAGATGCGCCGAAGAGTGGTCGGAAATCCGGTCCTGTTAGTCCGGATATCGATAAAAAGATCAGGGATGCCTACATACGAAAACCAGCGACTTTCGTTCGGGATGTTGCGAAAAAACTAGGGACCTCGTCGAGTAACGTCATGCGTGCCAAAGAAAGACTTGGGCTAAAAACATACCGGAAGCAGAAAAACTCCAAAAGGAACCCAAAACATGCCGCGTTCGTGAAACAACGGGCCCGCAAACTTTACGATTCGTTATTGTGTAGAAATTCTGGGTGTATAATAATGGACGATGAAACGTATGTGAAACTAGATTATAAAACGCTTCCCGGACCACAATTCTATACTGTAAGCGAAGACAAAGACATCCCCGGAACGGAGAAGGCAATTTTTACCGAAAAATTTGGTAAGAAGGTTATAGTTCGGCAGGCAATATGCGAGTGTGGTAAAAACATACCGGAAGCAGAAAAAACCCAAAAGGAACCCAAAACAGGCCGCGTTCGTGAAACAACGGGCCCGCAAACTTTACGATTCGTTATTGTGTAGAAATTCTGGGTGTATAATAATGAACGATGAAACGTATGTGAAACTAGATTACAAAACGCTTCCCGGACCACAATTCTATACTGTAAGCGAAGACAAAGACATCCCCGAAACGGAGAAGGCAATTTTTACCGAAAAATTCGGTAAGAAGGTTATGGTTTGGCAGGCATTATGCGAGTGTGGTTAAACATCTAGTCCGTACATCACAACGGAGACGATGAACACTCAGAAACACGTTAAGGAATGTCTCCAGAAGCGATTATTGCCGATGATCAGGCAGCACGAAGGTCAAGTAGTGTTTTGCCTGATTTGGTGTCATGTCATTACGCAAAGAACACTCTAGAATGGTACAAAAGTCAAAATGCATGTTTCGTGCCGAAAGACGAATCCTCCGAACTGCCCGGAGGCACGGCCAATCGAGACTTTTTGGGCTTTAACCAAAGCAAAGCTTCGAAAATTCATAAAACCAGCGGACGAAATCCAAAAATTTAAAAAAGATTGGCCAAAAGTGGTCAAAATGGTGGGAAGTACCACTGTGCAGAAGCTAATGGGTCATGTTCGAGGAAAAGTTACGAGTCTTGGCTATGATTAAATATTTTGATTAAACGAGAATAAAATATCATGTAAAACACAAATACATATATGACTAAACTAAAAATAACATGACTTTTTTGTTATTTTGAAAGTGTGCTCATATTTTCTGGAACAGTCTTTATCTCTTTTTTAAAATTAGTTCGTTTATTTGTTAGGCTCAGACGTGTGTAACACTTTACAGAGCCGATATTCAATATTGTTATTAACAATGTATAATATTTCAATTTTAGTAAAATGGGGTGCCAATTACTCGTGGCTACCTCGAGGTTAATGGGTCACATTATCGTTTGGAAGGGGCTAGGCAGGTAACTTATTGAGGGTATTATTTGCTGCTCATGGTTGCGACATCTAATAAATCCACGGTCCCGGCAGTCCGTTTCAGGAACTAGGCCGCAGATGGGTGACCACTGCTTGCTGGGCAGGTACAAGTAGCACGGAAACAAAAGGATAATATAACTGGGACACAATGGCAGGGAATTTACTAGACTGGAGGGGAAGGGGTGATGACATTACACTCTTAGATCAGACAAACAAAGGAATTCGTAAGTCGCTTGCATGTAGGGGTGATCACGCATTCTCAAAACATCTCTTATCCGCGGGAGGGTTGTCTACCTAGGGCCACTAGGGTATCCAATAGTCGTGCTCTGGAGGCATCATTACCCGGGCAATGCCAAACTGCGTGATCGATGTCAGCATAACCGTTTCCGCAACTACATATGTTGCTATCGACGAGGATAATTCTGTAGAGATGTGCGTCTAGCGAGTAGTTGCTCAAGTAGGACATAAGTTTTGACATCACACGAATGAAACCGCGACTTACATCCAGACCTTTGAACCAAGATCTCGACGAAACATTTGGAATAGTGAAATGTAACCACCGCCCAAGAGAATTACTTGTCCAAGCGTTTTGTCAACTTTGAAGAGAACTCTGACGTACTAATGGGAAAAATTCATCATGTGAAATTCTTCTTTCAAAAATCTCGCCTTCTGTGGGTGCAAACACCTTTGCTAGAGAGTCCGCCTTCTCATTGCCTGGAATTGAGCCATGCGGACCCATGCAAAGGTAATTCTAAATGATCTTTCGACCAACGCACACATCTGCTCCCTTATTTTTGAAAGAAAGTAAGAAGAGTGCCTCACTGTTTTCATCGACTACATCGACAATAGAACTGAGACTATCCGAGAAGATGAAATAATTGTCTATGAGCATGTCGAAAATAATCCCCAATGCAAAATTGATTGCAGCAAAGTTCAGCAACATATATGGAACAAGGTTCCTGAAGTTTCCGGAAGGCAGATGAGTATTCATTGTAAACACCAAAACCAGTGGATCCCTCAATGCGCGACCCATCAGTGAAAATTCTTATATTGCAATTGACATGTTGGTACTTTTCAATGAAAATATGGGGAATTAAAATAGGTCGAAGTTGATCTGGAACTCCTTGAATAGCCTGTTTCATGGAGAGATCAAAATCAATGGAGGAACTGTGATAAAAAAAAGCGTACACTAGGAGAGTTATAGCATGGAAAACTAATATCAGATGACATATAGTTAATATAGATTCGTAAGAATCTAGACTGGGTACTCAATTCGAACATTTCTTCGAAGTTTTCAATCACAAGATTGTTACTGATTCCACACTTGATCAGTATTCTAGATGAGAGCTCCCAGAAGCGGTTCTGTAAGAGTTTTACTCCTGCCAGAACCTTTAGGCTCATATTATGCGTTGAATGCATACAGCCAAGGGCAATACGTAGACAACGATATTGAATGCGTTCCAATTTGATGAGGTGGTTGTTTCTTGCCGAGAGGAAGCAAAAAGAGTCATATTCGAGAACTGAAAGAATAGTTGTTTTATAGAGTTTAATGAGGTCTTCCGGGTGAGCACCCCACCATGTCCCGGAAATTGATCTTAGAAAATTTATCCTTTGTTGACATTTTTGTTTCAAATACGCAATGTGAGTACTCCTAGTGCATTTCGAATCAAACATGACTCCAAGGTATTTGAAGGTTAAAGATTGGGTAATGTCTCTTCCCAACAGCTTGAGACGCAGTTGGGAAGGGAACCGCTTTCTAGTAAACATTACCAATTCGGTGTTATGCGGTGAAAACTCGATCCCCAAATTTCTGGCCCAGAAGGACAGATTATCTAGGGAATTTTGCAATGGTCTTGGCAAGATTTCTGCACGTCTAAAGGAAATCACAGCATCGTCTGCAAGTTGTCTTAGTGTGCATCTATTTTCCAAGCAGTTATCAATATCTTTAACATAAAAATTATAAAGCAAGGGACTTAAACATGAGCCTTGGGGTAAGCCCATGTAGCTAATTCTGGAAGTTGTCAGTTGACCTAGATTGAAGGTCATTTGTTTTTCTGACAGTAAATTATACAAAAAGTTGTTTAAAATTCCTGGTAATCCACTACTGTGCAGACTATCTGCCAGTATATCTATGGAAACTGAATCAAATGCGCCCTTAATATCCAGAAATACTGAAGCCAATTGCTCCTTGTGAGCAAAGGCCAGTTGTATATCAGATGAAAGCAACGCTGAACAATCGTTTGTTCATTTGCTCTTTCGAAAACCAAACTGCGTATTTGATAGCAGGTTGTTTGATTCAACCCAACGGTCAAGGCTTGATAGGATCTTTTTTTGTAACAATTTCCTTAAACATGATAGCATAGAGATCGGACGGTATGAATTGTTATCAGACGCTGGTTTCCCAGGCTTTTGAATAGCTATTACTTTAACCTGTCTCCATGCGGGTGGAACTATGTTTAATTCCATGAGAGTGTTATACAGGTTAAGTAATCGTCTTTTAGCGATATCGGGGAGGTTTTCTAGAAGGTTGAATTTAATCATATCGCTTCCCAGAGCAGAGTTGTTCGATGGAAGAAGTGCCATTGAAAATTCCAACAATGCGAATGGTTCGTCCAGAAAACCGTTACTTCGGGTGGTATCCCGTAAATTCGGTTATGTTGGGACAGAGTCTGGACAAACCTCTTTAGAAAAGTCGAACATCCATTGCATGGAGTATTCTTCACTCTCATTGGAGGATGAGCGGTTTCGCATATAACGAGCTTTTCTCCAAAGCGTTGTCATCGAGGTTTCTCTAGATAGTCCCTCTACGAACGAACGCCAGTAATTGCGTTTCTTTGCTTTGAGAGAGTTTTTAACTCAGCAGCAAAGCACAGCCAGTGTTGCCAAATGTTCAAATATACCACACCTTCCCCCTTAGGAAAAGAAGGGTGGCAGTTAATTATTCTCTCTAGATGATGTCGTCCAAAATTCTCTCGCATTATATTATTTTGTATTTTATTATGCTTTAATTTGAATTAATCGTTTTGTTTGTTTGTATATTTGAAATGGAATAAACTATAACTTAATTGAAGGATACTAAGAAGTTTACTTAATGCTTATTGAAATTCGTCCAATAAATTTGTAGAAATATAAGTACGCTTTTATATTCACTCTTTTACAAAAAATTGTCTGTGTCAATTTTTACGATACTTCTTTAATCTATTTTTATGAAAAACTTGTTCATTTTTTGGGTTATTCTTGAATTGTTGCATTTGGGTTATTTATTTTTATTATTTTAAATGGTTCTAATTTCCTAATTTATGGTGTGCGTTATTTTCCAACCATACTAAATCTCCTTTGGATACTTGTAATGGTTTGATATTATTGTTATAATTTTCTACTCTTTTTCTTTTGCTTTTTTCAATGCAAGATTTAGCTAATTCGTAAGCTTTATTTAGTTTATGATGCAATTCTTTATAATAATGTTCAAGGTTCTATATTGGTGAAGGAACTCTGTCTAAACAATTTGGTATTTGGTATGGTTTACCAAAAACTAATTCGAACGGTGAGAAAATTGTGTCGGTGGTTGGTAGAGTGTTATATGCAAGAGCATAGTATTGTTTGATTTCATCCCAATCATTTCTTTGTTCATTTAAAAATGTTCTTAAATATTCACTTAAACGATTTTAGATGTACTAGTCATTGATCTAGTTAGTACTGCCATAATTGTTATTTGTTTTAAATCTTCCGAATTCAGTCTGAGTCGGGATACAGCATCCGCGCATACATTAGATTGTCCTTTGATAAATTCAATATCAAAATTATATTCATCCAAGTCAAGTCTCATTCTCGTTAACTTGGGGCTTGGGTTTTTCTTCGTAAGTATAGACGTCAACGGTTTATGATCAGTTTTGATAATAAAACGTGTACCAAATAAATATGGCTTAAAATGATTAACTGCCCGGTGAATGGCAGTTAATTCCTTTTCGATGACAGGTTTGTGAAATTTTCCTTTGGTAAAGGATTTACTGGCAAAAGCGATTGGCAATTCACTATCACCCTGCTTTTGCGCTAAAACTGCACCGCATGCTATATCCGAAGCAGCGGTGGTTAAAATAAATGGTTGCTGAAAATCTGGATACTGTAAGATTTTTGGTTCAGTAAGAGATTTCCTCAATTTGTCGAATGAAGTTTGACATTCCTCTGTCCATGTAAATTTGACATTTTTTCTCGATAATTTATTAAGAGGTGCCGTCAAATGCGCAAAATTTTTGATATATTTACGGTAATAGTTGCAAAACGCAACAAACCGTCTGACATCGTCTGCAGTTTTGCAAACGGGGTAGTTAACAATTGTCTCAAATTTAGATAAATCGGAAAGGATTCCTTTAAAGATTGTTCCAGAAAGTATAAGCACACCTTATTTTAACGGTCACTTTGAATATAATGAAATATTTCAACATGTTTTGGCTGCGTCCTTTTGTTTGCACATATCTGAATGACATAGCATCAAAAAAGTGCTCAGTTTTGTGTTTCCTATCAAAATGCGCGGTCTTACTTCGGAACAACGAAAAGGTATCATGCACAAATGGTGCACTGTGAGCGGACTCTCCTTGAGAAAATTGGCCAAGGAGAGGGTGGAAGCGTCGAAGCGGTACGATCTGCGATTTGAAAATATAGAGAACAGTGTACATTTGAAGATGCGCCGAAGAGTGGTCGGAAATCCGGTCCTGTTAGTCCGGATATCGATAAAAAGATCAGGGATGCCTACATACGAAAACCAGCGACTTTCGTTCGGGATGTTGCGAAAAAACTAGGGACCTCGTCGAGTAACGTCATGCGTGCCAAAGAAAGACTTGGGCTAAAAACATACCGGAAGCAGAAAAACTCCAAAAGGAACCCAAAACATGCCGCGTTCGTGAAACAACGGGCCCGCAAACTTTACGATTCGTTATTGTGTAGAAATTCTGGGTGTATAATAATGGACGATGAAACGTATGTGAAACTAGATTATAAAACGCTTCCCGGACCACAATTCTATACTGTAAGCGAAGACAAAGACATCCCCGGAACGGAGAAGGCAATTTTTACCGAAAAATTCGGTAAGAAGGTTATAGTTCGGCAGGCAATATGCGAGTGTGGTAAAAACATACCGGAAGCAGAAAAAACCCAAAAGGAACCCAAAACAGGCCGCGTTCGTGAAACAACGGGCCCGCAAACTTTACGATTCGTTATTGTGTAGAAATTCTGGGTGTATAATAATGAACGATGAAACGTATGTGAAACTAGATTACAAAACGCTTCCCGGACCACAATTCTATACTGTAAGCGAAGACAAAGACATCCCCGAAACGGAGAAGGCAATTTTTACCGAAAAATTCGGTAAGAAGGTTATGGTTTGGCAGGCATTATGCGAGTGTGGTTAAACATCTAGTCCGTACATCACAACGGAGACGATGAACACTCAGAAATACGTTAAGGAATGTCTCCAGAAGCGATTATTGCCGATGATCAGGCAGCACGAAGGTCAAGTAGTGTTTTGGCCTGATTTGGTGTCATGTCATTACGCAAAGAACACTCTAGAATGGTACAAAAGTCAAAATGCATGTTTCGTGCCGAAAGACGAATCCTCCGAACTGCCCGGAGGCACGGCCAATCGAGACTTTTTGGGCTTTAACCAAAGCAAAGCTTCGAAAATTCATAAAACCAGCGGACGAAATCCAAAAATTTAAAAAAGATTGGCCAAAAGTGGTCAAAATGGTGGGAAGTACCACTGTGCAGAAGCTCATGGGTCATGTTCGAGGAAAAGTTACGAGTCTTGGCTATGATTAAATATTTTGATTAAACGAGAATAAAATATCATGTAAAACACAAATACATATATGACTAAACTAAAAATAACATGCTTTTTTTGTTATTTTGAAAGTGTGCTTATATTTTCTGGAACAGTCTTTATCTCTTTTTTTAAATAAGTTCGTTTATTTGTTAGGCTCAGACGTGTGTAACACTTTACAGAGCCGATATTCAATATTGTTATTAACAATGTATAATTTTTCAATTTTAGTAAAATGGGGTGCCAATTACTCGTGGCTACCTCAAGGTTAATGGGTCACATTATCGTTTGGAAGGGGCTAGGCAGGTAACTTATTGAGGGTATTATTTGCTGCTCATGGTTGCGACATCTAATAAATCCACGGTCCCGGCAGTCCGTTTCAGGAACCAGGCCGCAGATGGGTGACCACTGCTTGCTGGGCAGGTACAAGTAGCACGGAAACAAAAGGATAATATAACTGGGACACAATGGCAGGGAATTTACTAGACTGGAGGGGAAGGGGTGATGACATTACACTCTTAGATCAGACAAACAAAGGAATTCGTAAGTCGCTTGCATGTAGGGGTGATCACGCATTCTCAAAACATCTCTTATCCGCGGGAGGGTTGTCTACCTAGGGCCACTAGGGTATCCAATAGTCGTGCTCTGGAGGCATCATTACCCGGGCAATGCCAAACTGCGTGATCGATGTCAGCATAACCGGTTCCGCACCTACATATGTTGCTATCGACGAGGTTAATTCTGTAGAGATGTGCGTCTAGCGAGTAGTTGCTCAAGTAGGACATAAGTTTTGACATCACACGAATGAAACCGCGACTTACATCCAGACCTTTGAACCACGATCTCGACGAAACATTTGGAATAGTGAAATGTAACCACCGCCCAAGAGAATTACTTGTCCAAGCGTTTTGCCAACTTTGAAGAGAACTCTGACGTACTAATGGGAAAAATTCATCATGTGAAATTCTTCTTTCAAAAATCTCGCCTTCTTGTGCACCCACCTTTGCTAGAGAGTCCGCCTTCTCATTGCCTGGAATTGAGCCATGCGGACCCATGCAAAGGTAATTCTAAATGATCTTTCGACCAACGCACACATCTGCTCCCTTATTTTTGAAAGAAAGTAAGAAGAGTGCCTCACTGTTTTCATCGACTACATCGACAATAGAACTGAGACTATCCGAGAAGATGAAATAATTGTCTATGAGCATGTCGGAAATAATCCCTAATGCGAAATTGATTGCAGCAAAGTTCAGCAACATATATGGAACAAGGTTCCTGAAGTTTCCGGAAGGCAGATGAGTATTCATTGTAAACACCAAAACCAGTGGATCCCTCAATGCGCGACCCATCAGTGAAAATTCTTATATTGCAATTGACATGTTGGTACTTTTCAATGAAAATATGGGGAATTAAAATAGGTCGAAGTTGATCTGGAACTCCTTGAATAGCCTGTTCCATGGAGAGATCAAAATCAATGGAGGAACTGTGATAAAAAAAGCGTACACTAGGAGAGTTATAGCATGGAAAACTAATATCAGATGACATATAGTTAATATAGATTCGTAAGAATCTAGACTGGGTACTCAATTCGAACATTTCTTCGAAGTTTTCAATCACAAGGTTGTTACTGATTCCACACCTGATCAGTATTCTAGATGAGAGCTCCCAGAAGCGGTTCTGTAAGAGTTTTACTCCTGCCAGAACCTGTAGGCTCATATTATGCGTTGAATGCATACAGCCAAGGGCAATACGTAGACAACGATATTGAATGCGTTCCAATTTGATGAGGTGGTTGTTTCTTGCCGAGAGGAAACAAAAAGAGCCATATTCGAGAACTGAAAGAATAGTTGTTTTATAGAGTTTAATGAGGTCTTCCGGGTGAGCACCCCACCATGCCCCGGAAATTGATCTTAGAAAATTTATCCTTTGTTGACATTTCTGTTTCAAATACGCAATGTGAGTACTCCTAGTGCATTTCGAATCAAACATGACTCCAAGGTATTTGAAGGTTAAAGATTGGGTAATGTCTCTTCCCAACAGCTTGAGACGCAGTTGGGAAGGGAACCGCTTTCTAGTAAACATTACCAATTCGGTGTTATGCGGTGAAAACTCGATCCCCAAATTTCTGGCCCAGAAGGACAGATTATCTAGGGAATTTTGCAATGGTCTTGGCAAGATTTCTGCACGTCTAAAGGAAATCACAGCATCGTCTGCAAGTTGTCTTAGCGTGCATCTATTTTCCAAGCAGTTATCAATATCTTTAACATAAAAATTATAAAGCAAGGGACTTAAACATGAGCCTTGGGGTAAGCCCATGTAGCTAATTCTGGAAGTTGTCAGTTGACCTAGATTGAAGGTCATTTGTTTTTCTGACAGTAAATTATACAAAAAGTTGTTTAAAATTCCTGGTAATCCACTACTGTGCAGACTATCTGCCAGTATATCTATGGAAACTGAATCAAATGCGCCCTTAATATCCAGAAATACTGAAGCCAATTGCTCCTTGTGAGCAAAGGCCAGTTGTATATCAGATGAAAGCAACGATGAACAATCGTTTGTTCATTTGCTCTTTCGAAAACCAAACTGCGTATTTGATAGCAGGTTGTTTGATTCAACCCAGCGGTCAAGACTTGATAGGATCTTTTTTTGTAACAATTTCCTCAAACATGATAGCATAGAGATCGGACGGTATGAATTGTTATCAGACGCTGGTTTCCCAGGCTTTTGAATAGCTATTACTTTAACCTGTCTCCATGCGGGTGGAACTATGTTTAATTCCATGAGAGTGTTATACAGGTTAAGTAATCGTCTTTTAGCGATATCGGGGAGGTTTTTTAGAAGGTTGAATTTAATCATATCGTTTCCCGGAGCAGAGTTGTTCGATGGAAGAAGTGCCATTGAAAATTCCAACAATGCGAATGGTTCGTCCAGAAAACCGTTACTTCGGGTGGTATCCCGTAAATTCGGTTGTGTTGGGACAGAGTCTGGACAAACCTCTTTAGAAAAGTCGAACATCCATTGCATGGAGTATTCTTCACTCTCATTGGAGGATGAGCGGTTTCGCATATAACGAGCTTTTCTCCAAAGCGTTGTCATCGAGGTTTCTCTAGATAGTCCCTTTACGAACGAACGCCAGTAATTGCGTTTCTTTGCTTTGAGAGAGTTTTTAAGCTTTTTTTCAAGCATGAGGTACTTATCAAAAAGCTCACATGTTTCATGTCTACGATAATCTTTAAACGCATCGGATTTCTCAAGATACAACTTAGTGCATTCGTCATCCCATCCAGGGGTGGCAGGTCTTCTTTTGAGGGATGCACTTGGAACACGTCGTTTCTGAGCTTCTAATGCACTTTTGTACATCAGTTCGGAAAGGAAACGGTACTCTTCTAATGGTGGAAGAGGATCGGTAGAATCAATACCAAGGGTTACCACCGATGCAAAATGTTGCTAATAGATATGCCTCGTGAGGTCATAAGGAACATGGATTGATTGGTCTGTTTTTTGAAAACTATTTGTGATTGAGATAATTATTGGTAAGTGATCACTACCATGGGGATCATTCATTACTTTCCACAGACAATCTAATGATAGTGAATTAGAACACAAATATATGTCAAGTCGACTCTCCCCAGAATAAGAACTGGAGATGGAAGTAATGTAATTGAACTCCAAAGTTGACGGCGGTTTATTAATGCCCTCGGAGGGACATAGACGGATGCTATGCAAAGATCTTTATTCTTTACATTTATTTGGCAAGCGACGATTTCAATTCCTGAGATTATTGGGAGTGAGATTTTAAAGAAGGGGTAGCACTTTTTGATCAACAAAAGTACGCTACCATATGAATCATCTCGGTCCAGGCGAATTATGTTAAAATCGTGGAAGTTTAATTCATCTACAGAAGAAAGCCATGTTTCACAGAGAGCAAATAGATTACAATCAGAATTGTGAATCAAATACTTGAACGAGTCTAATTTAGGTATTAGACTGCGACAGCTCCATTGTAATGCGGTGATCATATCTTGATCCTCACTCGACGAATTATTCATCGAAAGATATGAATTCACCAATGAGGGGCCATGATACAGTCAATTGCTTGAAGTAGTTTCCAACTATAGGAATAAGCAGGTCAACAAGTCCGACCTTCCTTGCTGCGATGATGCTTATGGGGTTACACTTTTTCCTTCGCGTATTTGTCGAGGGTACTGGCTGGACAGATCATCCGTCGGACTCGGCCGGGAATGTCTGCTTCCCTAAAGGAACGTTCGGCTGTATATCGGCGGTTCAAACACTGCACTAGTTTTATTCACCGCGTGGTTAATAGCGGGTTGAAAACAAAAACAAAAGAGGTACTGCGGAGTGCGAAAAAAAACTGAACCGAAGCTCTTCAGCCTTCGATGCGGAATGACAGTCTATATCTGAAATACAATGACCTAGATAGGTCACTTCTTTCTTGAAAAAATTACATTTGGTGGGGTTCAGCTTTAGATTAAATTTACGAATGCGTTCAAAAACCTTGCGTAAATTGTTCAAATTGTGCTCCGTAGAACATCCTATGACGATAATATCGTCGATGTATAAAAATGCAACTTCTGGAGTCAGACCTGTCATTGCAATGGTCATCATCCTTTGGAAGCTGTTGGGGGAGATATTTAGACCGAATGGTAACCGTTTATAATGGTACCGTCCGTTTTCAGTGCTGAACGCAGTATATTGTCTAGACTTCTTGTCAAGAGGGATTTGTAAAAATCCAGACGTTAAGTCCAGGGTAGAAAATCATTTCGCCCTGCCCTAAAATATCATCTATTCGGGTTATGGAAATTTGTCAGCAAGAATTCGTTTGTTTAGTTGTCGGAAATCGACTACTAAACGCCATTTCTTGTCGTGACCTGAGCCCTTCTTGGGTACAAGTAAGATGGGCGAATTAAAATTAGACATAGAAGGTTCAATAATGTCATCTTTAAGTAGATTGTCTACCTGGATCTTAATTTCATCTTTTTGACTGTTTGGTGTACGGTACGGTTTGATGTACACTGGTATCTTTTCTGTGACAAAAATGTTTTGTTTGTAAAAATTATTTTCGGTTAATTTTTCTTCCTCGAGGGCAAATATATCTGCATACTCCTCAATTAGTTGAGTGAGTTTTCCTTTTTCATATTCTTGAACGCCTTTTGTATTAATTTGTTCTAAAATTTTCTTTGTTCTGACTGCTACGCGACTAGTCGTAGTCAGTTTGAGAATTGAATAATCTTTCAGGCTTTCGATCTCCACTTCAGGATTTGAAGGAATGATTAAATTACTGAGCGGGAATTTGAATTTATGACTTTTACATATGCATTTTCCTTGCTCACTATAGCATTTGCTATAAACAAACCCGGAATCAATTCAGTTGATTTGATGATGCCGTCATCCTTCATGTCTGTTATAGTCAATTTCCTTCGTGAATGTATAACGAAATTTTTATTGATTGTTTCCTCAATAGGGATTTCGATTATTTGTTGTCCAGTTCGTACTTCTAAGATATATGTATCAAAGTTTATGCTACATTTATATTTATTAAGGAAATCTTTTCACAAAATACCGTCCGTCGGTATAGGGAAGTCAGTTTCGACCAATCGAAATGAAAAGTTTATTGCATTATCATCACAGAAACTCAGGTTAGTTTTTGCGCTACCAATTGTTGTGACTATTCCGTCTGTAACACTTCTAATGGTGCATCGTGTCGAGGGATCTATGAAGTAATTTTGATCCACTAAATCTGCTTTGAGAATAGAAATGTCTGTAGCGGTGTCTACCATGAATGTACACTCTGCGTTTGCAATTTCAACAAAAGCTTTTACAAAATTTCCTCCAGAAAAATCTATGGAGTAAATGTTTTTTTATGTTCTCTGGCTTCTCCCAGCGGCACTGCATTTTGATTCGCTCGCTGAGGAGCCTGTTGGTTTCCCGGGTTATCTTCTGCTTGAAGTTGCCGAACATTCCGACAGCTACATGGGGCATTAAAATTTCCCCTTCGTCCCCGGTTGTTCTGACGATTATTGTTGTTGTATTGTTGGTTGTTTGAGTAACGGTGGTTATCATGAAAACGAGTTTGACCATGTTGGTGATAACCTCGTCTTCCACTACCTCTGTAATCGGGCGTTTTTCCTCGGCCGCGGGCATTCGAACTACCGCTATTTCGAGCAAAATAGAAAACCGAGTTGGTTGGCGAGCTACTGTTTTCCAATGTTTTCTGAATAGCCTCGCCGATATTTTGGATGGCGGCTGCCTTTAAAATTAGTTTGGTTTCTGAGTTGTTAGTTCCCGCAATTAAACTATCAACTCCTATTAATGTAGACATTTTTCTGGCAATTTCCCCAGGGATGTTTTGTTGAACGTATAAGTCGTTGAGCTTACTTGTCAACATTTCGATTTCATTGCAGAAAACATCTGCTGGACCTCTCTGCTTAACGCTCTTTAACTTGGCTATTATGATCTCGGGCGTTTGCCGAGAGACGCATTTTAATTTAATTTGTTCCACCAACAATGCTGGATTATCGTTCAGTACAGCTGTCAAGACTTGTCTAGCTTGACCTGCTAGTCGGGATTTAAAAAATTTAAAAAGAGTAACCTGTTGATTTGCCGGTGTCAATTCGATTAGAAGATTTGCAGCATCGACGAAAGAATCCGTTTTGTCCGGATTTCCGTTGAAAATTTCAACTATTATGATTCCGTTGAAAATTTAAACTATTAAACGCTTGTTTAAGGCCAGTATCGACTTAAAAAGTAGAGAGGTTACGGAATTTTGTTCAATACTACCAAACGGAATTTTGACAATTGATCTGCATGGACAAAATGTCACCTTCACTTACGGAATAATCGAGCGGAACATTTTTCCGAAAGTAAAAGTGACAGCTCCCATTAGTTTGCGAGGAAACCTTACAAAATCCAATCTTATTTTTCATTCTTTTCAGGTGGATACTGCTGCAGAAATTTCTTTTCGATTCTGTACTTTTCCGTTTCAGTAAACGGAATTTAACATGAGTTTTGCATAGAAAAAGAAATTTCTTTCGAACACGATACCGACCTTTAACATCAAACGCCATTTTTTCATGAGATTCTTTGTAAAGTTTTTTTAATGTTAAAACACTCCTTGCCACTGATTTAAGACTCACCAGACGTGGTTGGGTTAGCCTAAATTCGATGAAATCATTTATTTCCTTTAAAAGGATTTTGGCTGCATTCTTGTAAAGAACAGCTACTTCTTTCGTAAGTTTTAACGCTGTTTCAATAATATTGTTGTAAACTTTTTCGCAAATGACCTCTTTTTCGATAAGTGTATTATGTAAATAACGCCTATTTGGCGATTTTTGAAAAATTTTGAGATGGTTTTTAATTTTTTAATTTCTTGATCTAGGAGTTGCTCCATAAGCTAAACTTTGTAATTATTTGTCACTTTGGGTGTAAAATCTACTGTCTATACTACATTTAGTTACTTGCTAGAAATGATACACTGATATACTACACTTTGTTACCTGTTAGTATTCCCGATAGTCATTGCGAACGCCCATGCCACCGATGCGGACGTCGATGATGCACTCTAATTTGTTCCAGGTAATAGCAGCTGAGCTTGTTGAGAACACTGCACCAGATGAAATTCATCATCGCCACACTACGCCGACTGCCTGAAACAATGGTGCACCCAGTCTTGAATCGCAACAATCCTGTCATCAAATGCATCACTAGGGGTGGCACCCGTGTTGGTTCACAAATAAACTTCGAACCTTTTTACCGCAACAATTTTAATATACACTGGCGGAGCTGGATTTATCTCGGCTGCTTGCACTAGACTTGCTCATTTATCTTTATATTCGCTTTTGACGCGCACACACTTTGTTCATTTTTATTGCTATTGTAACACACTTGCATTTCATAGTTTTTCAATAAACAGTTTTCAAACTATACTTGGTCAGAGGCTGCGATTGACTTTATTCGTTGAAGTGTACGTCTTTTCATACATTTTTGCAGATACTTTTACAACGCCAGTAAAAGTTGGATGCACACCAGGAACAGTATGATCCATAACTTAAATGCATTATCCTCATGCATCTCGGTGTGTATTTCTTGATTGTTGATTATTGTTGTGTCCTTATCGCCGTTGTTTTCGAAACGGTGGGAAGATTTTTTAATACCACTTTCTTATGCCTTTGTTCTGATCACTGTATTTTTACGGGAATAAATGGGTAGGAATTTTTCCGTGTACACTATAATGGCACACATTCTCGCTTTACCAAGAGAATTAGCATTATAAAAAAAATTGCCGTTTTATTGTCACATTTTCAGAAACACTTTCATTTTGATGTTTACTTGCCCCCTATGGGGCATTTTTGCTTTGTTCACCACTAGATTATGCGATTTCGATTTCGCCAGAACTAGTTTTTCTTCCGTGTAATTCTTGTCACTTTTGTCACTTTTTGGAGAAGGCTGCTAAGATGCAGGCTGCCGGCCACTTTGCGCGGTCAGCCATGAGATGTTATTCACATAATTAAATCTAGATAAAAACACTTGGCGAACGGGGATGTTCTTTTCAATTAATCATGTTGGCTAACTAGTTCAGACTGATTTATTATTCAAGACATTTGCTCGTCGAACCACGAGCACTCGCATACATACATATATCCTACCGGGAGAAACCTGGCCAACCAGACGTAAGATAATTCCAAGTACTACATAAGGCCACGAGTGCTGACAGTGCATGAGCACATCGTGGGACCAAAATGCTCATACCTCGTTGTACGGCGTGTGACTTTGCTGATGCAATCAAATTCCGAACTCAGCAGAAAAGCACAGCAAGTGTTGCCAAATGTTCAAATATACCACATATTAATGTATCACCGGACAATTTGTATCCGGTGCATTCGATTGTCTCGCTCAGTGTTCCTTCAAATATAAAGTAAGTTCCAGAATACGTCAAATTCCGGTAACATGCAGTTTTGGAAACATTTTTGTTTCAGGCTACTGTTTCCGTATCACCCGGCAGCTCATATCATCCGGTATTTCGCATCGACTTGACTCATTGGTTGTTTCTTCCCGTGGTGATTTGGCCCCACGCTTGTGCTGAGTTTCCGTGTCCGGGAGTTCTAATTTAGATTTAGCGTGTGTCGTTCGGCAGTTACCGGAACTACCTACAATTCGAACCACCTGAGAATTTTCCATGCTGATTTGATTCCTTGCTCTTTCCCAGTATTGGGTAAGTTGCTTAACACTTCAAACCGATGCAACAGGAATTTATTTGATCTTTTTTGTAGGCTTGCCCTAGCATAGTGGCCGTACCTGGGTGTTTATTTCTGAATCATCTTTTGATTGCGTTGTTACCATCATGATATCAGATACCGAGTTATTGGTTATTGTCCTCTAAGTAATTTGTATATACGTTTATAAGCAATGTGAAGATGACTCCGAGTTTTTTTTTTAAATAAGTTTGTTTTCTTCAAACACGGTAAGTATTTTAGCACGTTTCCAATCCTTCGGATTAGGAGAATCTTAAAATTTCTTTATCGTCGAAATTCGATGCAGTTTATCCATGAAGTTTACCACAAAATTATTCACGTTTAAGGTGCAAATAACCATCATCACCAGGTATGTAATCATTATCATCAAACCAGTTTTTTCGCACACATCGAACACAGTGATTCATTGTCATGAAAATGCTTCAGTTTTGAGCGAAAAAACAGAGTTTGCATTTTTGAAAAATGATTATGGTTTTTTGCCTATTAAGGAACTGTGAGCGGCCCTTCGGAAATACCCGGAGAACATTCTGAGTATTCTGAGGATTTTCGAAAATAGGGTCCATATGAATAAAAACGAGTAATTACTCACAAGCAAACCAGTTTGAGTAAAGTAAACTGTTTGAGTATTTGCTCAAATTCGTATGAATAAAGTTGTACTTTACTAGGAGTAAGTTCGAATTTCGAACATAGCATTTGCTTGTCAAAAAAAAAAATCTTGTTTTTCTTAGGTAGAAAAAAGCATTGTTGATAAACAAAAAATAATGGTCTGAAATATCAATACGGGAAGATGTCTGACGATTCCTTCAACGAGGAGTATTTGGAGGATGAACAGAATCACAGTAAGTCTATTCTATTTACCAATATTTCAAATATGCTAACTTTACGCTATTTTCTTTCTTTTCAGATGAGGATAGTGAAAATGGGAATCAGAATCCAACAGGCAGCGAAACTACGATATTCTGGCATCCTTGGAAAAGCTCTTCTGGGAAAATCTCAAACGCCGTCAGCGAAGCAGAAAAAGACATGTCCGTTCAGCTAGTGACGTAGAAAATAAACAACATGAGGCAAAGAGTCAAAGTATAGTCGGACCGGAAACAGACTGGAAACCGAGAAATGGTTCTGAACGAATTGGAAAGAAAGTTTTTCCAATTGTTGGGAGGCGTTGTGTTAGTAGAATCGCAATGAACTTAGTAAGTTCTAGGAACATTTTTCAAATTGGCTTTTCTGTTGTGATGTGAATTTGAACAATTTTTTGATTGTTGTGGTGTAAATCAATCAATGCAAATAAATCGTTTCCACAAAAATATTTATTTGTTACTTGGAATCCGGGATCACCAAAATCACTTCATCCTTTGTATATATGATAATGCTCCTGCTCGGGTTTCAGAATCATCTTCCAAACATGTTTGTGCTACAAATTTCACATTTTCTCGAAAAAACCGGCAGAGTTGCTAGAAGCTATCATTGTCTCCTTCTCGTCGCGTTGTATAAACTTGCATTGAACGATCAAAACTTTGATGAAAACTGTTTACGTCAACAACCATTGGAAATGATTAATGTACAAAACCTCCCACGTATATTTTAATTTGTTCCTTCCAACGCAACACACGATTTTGTTAGTTCGATTTAAACTGAGTATGCTGTACAGGTGACTCAAAATTTTGTTAGCATTTACTCAGATTATTCTTTTTATTCATATGGATTTGGATGTTCGAAAATTAAATACTCAAATTCTTGCTTTTGTCATATCGACGTGAGTAAATGCTCAAGTAAATGGTTTGACGTACGCATTTGAGCAAAGAAAAAGCTTTTACTCACTTTATTCATATGACCTTATGTTCGCCTCTTTTAGTGGCGTCGCAAGAACTGAGATCCTCCGAGTTTCTCAGGGAAAGTGGTCATGCATAAAACCATACCAAACCCTGGCTTGCGAACTTTTTTGATTTTATAATGCAGCCTACAGACGCTCAAACAGTTGGTCCAACACAAGCCACGCCCCCAAGAGGTTTGTAGAGTTGGTGTTCGGTCGGTGCAGTATTTGACCATGTGTGAGCGAGTTCGACTAACCGATTTGACAGTTGCTTGGTGGTTTGAGCAAAATCAAATTGGTTTCTCTTATCTCAATAGTGATCCAAACAGGATTCATAATTTAAAAAAAAAACTTCCGTCCCCGCTGCTTTCCCGGTTGTCAATCAGGCTTCTTCGTCGGACACTACAATGCGAAAATTAAGAATAAATAACAAGACAACCAAAATTTCAATATATACTTACTTTTTCTGCTTTTCGAGTTACCCTCCATTTTTATCTACGATGGTAATTTCGGTGATACAACCAACGGAATTTATGTTAATATTCCACGAAAATAACCACACACTTAAAGATGTGAATACCTAGAGATCGTTAAAAAGAACCGATAATCGCTCAAAAGTACACATACCTAAATTATGCGTGAACATAGATTCCCTAATATTGGGTAATAGTATTGAAGGAAGATAAACGTTAAATATTACCGATTTTTCATCCTTACTTTTTACTCAAAATTGGGTATTTTTTGTTTACTCTAATTGTTATTTTTGTATTCTCCGTGCGTGGAGTGTTTTTTTGTGGTTTTATTTTACAAACTAGTTAAAAAAACATGCAATTTAACAATTTATCCATTTGGATTAGTGCTTCAAATTCTGCACTCAAGGAGAAACAAATGTTCAAATGTATAACAGATTTTTTTGTATTAAAAAAAAAGAGTATCAATAAAGATTATGGATGAATCCAAATAGAGCTAAAGTGAGATCATACATCGTTGTATCTATAACTGAAATTGATAATAACTTTCTGGCTATTTTTTAAACTGTATGGAATTGGACAGTATGTTATTAATTTTATTTATTTTATTTTCTTCGAATTTATTTTATTCGTATTTATTGATTTATTATATTTTATTCGTATTTATTAATTTATTATATTTTATTCGTATTTATTCAGTACTTCAAAAATCAAGAGTTTTCAAAAGCGCCATCGACGACGTTTAACCTCACTTTTGCATTATGCACCTGGATTCCTCCACTACAGAATTAATTTTTGTGCATCGACTCAACATTGATGCCGAATTGTACCTCGTTATTCACGTTGGTCCACAAGGATCCGTCAGAGCTAGAATAAAAAAAAGGATTCAAAAGTTATTGCTTCAAATATTCGGACAAGAATAAACTGTTTATTGAGAGATTAACAAGAAAAAGAATTACGTTTTCGAATGGAAAAATATGGCTTCAGTGACGAAAAATTTATTCAGTTTTCGGTAAATAATAACGTCCAATATTGGAAAATGAACATTATCCAAAAGTCAGTAAAAATTACTGTTTATGATCGTTTATTTTACCGATATTTTGGGTATTGTCAACAATACCGAATTTTAGGTAAAATAAATACCTAATTTTAGGTAAAATAAGTAATTATAATTTTAGGTATTCTCATTTTAGCGTGTGGAAAACATCCACAACAGGTATTACAGTTACTGCCCGCGCGAAAACAATCCACAGAAAAAGCAACAATTTTTTTAAAAAAAATCCATCTGACAAGAATAAGGCTACTCCGGAGCAGAATTTTTTTTGATGGATTGAAATTTGAGGGAAAAAAATCTCATGTGTCAAGTTTAATTAAAAATTCACAAAATGAATCACAGCCTAAACGTGGGTAAGCCGAATGGGATGTTGACTTGCCGTTTGGTCATGCCTTCTGTTTCGTTAATTCTTTCGCTAGGACAGCCTTCCTGAAACGACGACATTTTTCGGCTTACTAAGGAGTTCGGTTTCTTCTATGCTTTTACTCATTTTCCATTTCAAAAGTGATATTGTTTTTCTCATCTGATCGTTTTTTGATGAGTTTGCCGCAGTTTTAACAGGTTTGATCAGATAAAAAAAAACAAACGGGTGACGAAAGGAGTGTTTTGCCTGAAACTGTGCTATTTGGGCGTTGGATTCAGAAAGGCGGCCATGTGATAAGCTTTATATGAAATGCAGCAGGTTTTCATCAGTAAACAAAAATATCGATTACTTAACTATAGATACGGATTTCAAGAAAGAAACAGTGATAGTGAAACCGGAGAAAGCACAATTGATTGGCCACATGAACAGTTTCAACATCAATATTCAAGATAATTTCCATGCCGATCTGTTGGGCAGGCTAATATTGCGATCATCTCACCATACGTCAAGTGTTGAAAGTAGTCTAGAACTTTCGTGACCCAACTTGCAGTGGAAAGAGATGAATTCTGTTCCTCCCGTACTCACCGTATATATTATAAGAGTAGTGTAGTCCTGAACTCATTACGTTTATTACGAACTCCTATTCAGGAAGGTCGTGACTCTGCAACCGCTCGAGGATGGATTGACTATCACCGCTTTTGTCCTTTCTGGGCAAGAAATGGCTAGGCTGTGAGGATTGTAGAACGGTGAGTGATGGAAATGATTGTAGAGAATAATTGTTTCTTTTCAGTTTACCGCTCAAGATGCACATTGAAAAGAAGATCGAAATTACCTACAACCTCGGCAGCTGTTTATTCGTTTGCAGGGGTTGGTATAAAAAATCCCGAATTTGTTCTCAGCATCCGGTTGATGACTCCGTACAACTTTCCTTTGACGATTCTCATGGGGACTTATTACGGATGTCACTTTGACTATTCAATCATGCCAGAAATGCTGCAGGCTCTGAACAAAACTGCAGTGAGTTGCAGCATCTATTTTCGGAACTACGTTATTGAATCACTCAACAAAGATATGAAAAGACCTTTAAGCACTTGCCGGCCACCACACAGAAATGGTTGGCATTGGTCCCACCAGACACCATCGAGATAATCATACCACATAGGGTCCATTATTGTTGTTGTTGTTGCTTCATCTGGAAGATTTTCATTTCAATTTGAGTGTTTCCGATATGTTGTGAAAAAAATGAGTGCATCAAAACTCCGTGAAAGGAATTGGACGCAACAAGACAACGAAGTGCTTTGCAGGGCTTGGCTGGATGTTTCCCAAGATCCAATCTTTGGGACAAACAGAACGCCGAAAACCTATACGGAAGAGTATTTAAACTATACACTGCACGAAATATTTAGCAAAACAGAACTGGTGCGGGAATGAATTTGTGTCTTATTGTGTTACCTTTTCATGAACGACCGTTACCAACTAACTTACGCTTTCTATGTTATTATTTTACCGGAGCTTAAGCCAAGAAAGATGTTTGAAAAATAAGTTAATGTCAACCAAATGTGCACCATGGCAATGGGCAATGCTGCGTAAAGGTCGGTATCGTGTTCGAAAGAAATTTCTTTTTCTATCCCAAACCCATGTTAAATTCCGTTTACTGAAACGGAAAAGGAAATTTCTGTTGCAGTATCCACCTGAAAAGAATGAAAAATAAAATTGGAATTTGTTAGGTTTTCATGCAAACTAATGGGAGCTGTCACTTTTACTTTTGGAAAAATATTCCACTCGATTATTCCGTAAGTAAGGGTGACATTTCGTTCCATGCAGATCAATTGTCAATATTCCGCTTGGTAATATTGAACAAAATTCCGTAACCTCTCTACTTTTTAAGTCAATACTGGCCTTAAGCCAAGCTGTACCCATGCGGAAGGTAGAGAACAGTTCATATGCAAAGCGCGCATGCTGTTTGGTAAAAATATATAAATAAGGAAAGGGTGTCATAAATAAGGAAAGAGTGTCAAAGCGACCTCGTTGCTACATTTCATGACCCAGTATAGAATGGTGAAATTTGGGTGCTACACCATCCCTGTTCCGTACCGGAAGAAGTCATGCTAGGCATGTACATTTGTTTGTGTCTTCCTTTGCTTTGCTACCTGTTATGTACATACGCAAGTAATATTGAAGGCCATTTAGCTCCAATCCTTTTTATATTCCTATGTGCAAGCAAAGCACGCATTAAAAATGGTACCTGGTTTGTGAAGGCAACCAAACGTACAGTCCGTTTACAGTCCATAAGATCAGAACGAAATCAGTTTCCAACGTGTGTAGACGCAAGAGTAAAAGTTCTAAATAAATAGTGTTCAATAGTAAAATTTTGCTTCATTCATTCACAGCAACAGTCCCAAGTCTTAAGTGTTAAGTTTAGGAGTCGTAAAGTGACACGGCTTCAAGAAAACCGAGTATCCTACGTGTCTGTGAGGACCACCCTAGCATCTCACCATCTCGACCGACCAGCAGTACGGCAGACGTGCCAATTGTTTTGGTTATTCTCCACTGAAGGCCATCACAGCAGACTGTTGTTTCTGGTGGCCTTTGTTCTGCCCATCGCTCGCCGCCGGCGAGCTACGTCAACAAGAGAGATCACCTTTTCTTCGATCGTGCCCGCTGTGACGTCATCGATGCAGCTGATCTTGCGATAGCCGATGGACAGTGAGCGCGAGCGAATTCACCACCGGCTATTCGTTCCTTGTTTGGGGATATTTGAAGTGAGTGAAAGTTTGGTTAGTTAGTTGTAAGTCGAAACCGGTCAAAGACGGTCCTGTATGACCGAACATTAGTTTTAATTTGTAGTTTAATAAATGTAGTTGTTGTTAGAGTTGGTGTTAAGAATAAAGTGTTGTGTTTTATGTATGAACTACACTTCTGTTGCCATTCCAAGGAGGAATTCCTTACCCAAGGCCAAGGAGCACCCATCCAGCCCTCGAGGTATCCTACATAATTGGTCCTTCGAGCCGGATGCCTGAGGACCGTGCCAGGCACGCAAGCAACGCTCGATCGGCTCCACTCTAATTTGGAAACAGCCACACACCAATCTGCAATTGTTCTATTGTGTACCGCAGAAGAAAGGAGTGTCTCCATCATTTCACTAGATAATTGGATCATCGCCATCTCTAACCGTGTGAAAGGATCCTTTATCATTGAGTTCGCGCTTATCTCGCGTGAACGCTATCGAACTCTGGACACTGCCTGTGGATTTATGCTAGAATTTTTTTGGAACGGCTTTCGGTTTGGACTGGACACTCATACCGGATCGGAATTTGTTTTCCAGGTAATTATACCTTAGTGTATGTCCTACCGAAGCATACTCAGTCGTGATCCTAACACAACTTTTCGAACCTTCTCTGGTATTATCACTCTTTGATCGTCAAATCTTTGGATTATTGATGACCAATCGGTCCTGGTGAGGACATTCCCATTGCCCAAGTATTTCGTATCGGCCTTGGTTGGCCATTTCGAGTACTACTGTGCGGCATCTCTGGTTGGAACGACCCTTTTTGTGGACATCATCCGTATATTGACCCTGGTTGTAGTCATCAACGTGACACGTGACAATTACTGGAATTTGAACTTCATCGCTGAAAGTAGTCATCGACCCTGTAACGTAAAAACCGAGAAAGCAAACAAGAAGAGGAAGCGCCATCTTATTATTGTCCAGGTTAGTAAATTAGAGCTAACTTTCATTTAGAGCAGACAATCAACAGATTTACAAATGCTCTATGGATAGCCAAAAGAACATTTGGTAAGCAATGGGGACTAAGGCCAAAAATGATCCATTGGATTTATTCGGCAATTGTGAGACTCAAGATTACCTATGCTTCATTGGTCTGGTGGCCAAAAACAAAAGAAACTGTTGCACAAAGAAGGTTAGAAAAACTTCAAAGACTAGCAACTTGTTCAATTAGCGGTGCAATGAGAAGTACACCAACGAAGGCACTGGATGCACTACTTTTTATGTTGCCATTGCATCAATTCATACAGTTAGAAGCTGAAAAGAGCGCTCTAAGGATCAGAAGGTTTGCGAACCTTTTAGAAGGTGATCTAATAGGACATCTTAGCATTCTAAAAATTGCAAAATTTAATCCTTTATTTATGAACAACGAAGATTGGATGGAAAAAAAAATACAACTTTGATTGTTCATATCAAGTTATTGATCCTGGGCGTGATTCGTGGGCAAGAGGTGGCCCAAACCTCCGCCAAGGATCGATTGTTTTCTATACAGACGGTTCGAAAATGAACAATCAAGTGGGAGCTGGGGTAACTGGCCCAGGGATTAACCTTTCAATCCCAATGGGAAAGTGGCCAACTGTATTCCAAGCTGAAATTCAAGCAATTCTGGAATGTTCTGCTATATGCTTACGCAGAAACTATAGATATTCAAATGTATGCATTTTTTCGGATAGTCAAGCAGCTCTGAATGTTTGGGAATGTGTTCAATCACTTCGGAAATTGTCTTGTCGTAATTAAATCAATTTGTACTGGGTTCCTGGTCATTCTGGAATTGATGGAAACGAGAAAGCCGATGAACTAGCAAGACTCGGATCGTCTCATCAGATTGTAGGACCTGAACCCTTTTGTGATGTATCTGCTTCTTTTCTTAGAATGGAGATGAAAGCCTGGGAATACTTGAAAGTGGAGACAAACTGGAACAACACTTTCAAAGCTAGGCAATCAAAGCGGTTCATTACTCCAAACATTTCAATGACTCGCAAGTTACTAGATCTTACCAAAACAGATCTAACAATATATACAGGCCTTATAACCGGTCACTGTCCGAGCCGTTATCACTTGAAGCTGATAGGAAAACTTCAAGATGATTCATGTCGATTCTGTAACATGGATAGAGAAGACTCGGAACACTTGTTATGCCACTGCCCGGCAATTTTCAATAATAGGCTGAAGTTCTTTAAAAAAGGGCTACTAGAACCCCTTGAGATTTGGAGAACAAACCCCAGTACGGTAGTACACTTTATTTGGAGCGTTATACCGTCCTGGGACAATGCTTTAGGTCAGACTTTGACGATCACTTCTATCAATAGTGATGCGTCATGCTGAAAATAACTAAAGCAACAACAAAAAGGGGATATGTCACAATAGATCTAAAAATTGGTCGCAGTGACGAAAATACCCGACACGGAATAAAAAAAATATTAGAGCTAGCTTTATATCTGCCGAAGCTTGGGCAGCAGAAATGCACGTTTTTAATTGAATTTACATCCTCTTCGATTGTTGCATCCCCAACTTGACTACCGAGAATTTCGGACTACCGAGAATTTGTACATTTATCGATTCAATTACGCTTTTGGATTCGTTGCTGGGTTTACAAGGCTGCTGGTTTCTCTGGGTGAGTTGATCGCAGTACATGCCCGGCCGAAGCCGTATACTTTTGATGCTA
Organism: Aedes koreicus; assembly: GCA_024533555.2. Classification (NCBI taxonomy): domain Eukaryota; kingdom Metazoa; phylum Arthropoda; class Insecta; order Diptera; family Culicidae; genus Aedes; species Aedes koreicus. The sequence continues at coordinate 205,972 of JAHHFK020005073.1, read as the reverse complement.
CATTTGAGTTTTTTCCTCATCCCTCAAATCAATATTCCTACTCGATTGGAGCTTCGACGATTGGATAATAGCGAAGCTTTGTACACTACGTGGTCCATCTGAAGCTGGCTGATTGGTATCACTAAACATCCCTACCTGACTTGGCGAAGTCTTTTGTTGCGAAGGTCAGTTTATTAAGAATAGTGTGTGTCCGCCGAAGCCAACGGACTACACGGAATACTACTTCACTTCTTTATCTCTCTCTCATTCCGTGCCTGCGAACACTGTGTTGAGGAACAATGGCCCTCTCCAAGAAGCGGTCATCTTCCAAGAAGCCGTCATCGAGTTTGAAACTACGGATGACCAAATTGAGGCAGATTGAATCAGCCTTCAACGATATTCGTCGTTTTGCCGAGAAGATCCAGGAATCTACTTCGGTTACCCAAATCCTCCTTCGGCTGGAGAAAATTAATGATCTGTGGGAGAGATATGGTGCAACGCTAGTGGAAATTGAATACCACGAAGATTTAGAAGATGATGAAGAAGAAGAGGGTAGGACATTAGAAAAGCAAAGGCAAGACTTTAGTGACTGTTATTATGAGGTCAAGTCGATTTTAACTAATCAGGTTAGGGAAAGACAGGAGCCAGCTAATTTGAACCTTTCCATTGGCGTTGATCCTCCAGCGTCAGCTTCGCTCGATCGTGTCCGCCCTCCTCAGATTAAGCTGCAAACCTTTAACGGTCAGATAGACGAATGGTTAAGCTTTCGAGATCTGTTTACTTCCTTGATTCATTGGAAGACAGATCTGCCTGACGTGAAAAGTTCCACTATTTAAAGGGATGCCTACAAGGGGAGCTAAAAACTATGATCGATTCGCTGCAGATCACAGCTGCGAATTATCAGGTCACGTGGGGAATGTTGACCAAGCGATATAACAATAGCAAGTTATTGAAGAAACGGCAAATCCAATCTTTTCTCAAGTTTCCCGTCTTCACCAAGGAATCCGCCTCTGAACTGCACAATTTAGTCGAAGGTTTCGAAAAGATTGTGCAAACTTTGGACCAGATCGTACAACCGGGAGACTACAAGGACCTCCTATTAGTGAATTTGTTGACGTCTCGTTTAGATCCATCTACTCGTCGCAGGTGGAAGAGTTCTCATCGACTAAGGATCAGGATACACTGAAAGAACTCACAGAATTTCTCCAACGACGAGTTCGCATTCTGGAGTCACTCCCTTCCAAGGCTGCTGATGTCAAGAAATCATCCCATCAACCTCCACTTAGGCAGAAGGGTTCTACCGTGAAAAACAGCTTCAATTCCGTTCAAGCGTCCGGGGGACGCGGCCAAGCCTGCGCTGAGAATAATTTTTTGTTCCAGTGTGGCACCTTTCAACGAATGTTAGTGACGGATAAGGATTCGTTGCTGTGGTCGCATTCCTTGTGTAGGAATTGCTTCAGGCAGGGTCACTTAGCTGGAGATTTCGGTTCTTGGTATTGGTCAGGCAGCAACCAAGGTCAAACAAAGAATTGTGGTTACGATCCGTTCCCGGCTGTCGGAGTTCTCACGCCAGATGGGCTTTCTGGTGCTTCCGAAAGTCACAGCCTACCTCCCAACCGCTACCATCAACACCGCTGGCCGGACGATACCAGAAGTGTTTACGACAGAGTCATTATAAGGTTCACTATCTACCGATGCGATGAGTAGAACATTTACGATAGGGTAAAACCCAGCCCAGACAACAGATAATAGGCTGGTGCCTGGAGAAAAAGGATAGACTTTTATGATGTCAGGCAGACATGTCGGTAGATGCTTCGTCATGAGCAGATAATTAGGTAGAACGATAGCGTGTCTACGCGTCGGTCAAATAGAAGTAGAGGAAGGGCGATAGCGCGACTATGCGTCGGTTATACGCAGGTAAAGGACGAAGTACAGCATCGGCGATGTAGGTAAAATTTAGCATGTAAGATTTCTTTATAAGTATAATTTTGAAATAAAGGCAGTGTGGTTGAGCAGATGGTGGAAGAAACTTGTGAGTGCATCCGGTAGGATCAGAAAGAAACTTGCCCTCCAAGTGAGACTGTGTTGCAGTCAAAAGATTTCAAGCAAGTGAAATCATATGGTGGCTCCAGAGAGGAGGGAGCAAGGCACTCAAGTATCTAAAGTGTTATAAATCTGCTGAGTCCTAGCTCGACAAGTGTTAAGAATCTGCTCAAGAAGCACTAGGACGCGACGGTTGGTCGGCCTAGGCACCAAAACGAAGTAATCGTCACCGTTTTCGAGAGTGACTCAGAGTGACTTCGGTTGAGAACAGTTTTGTTTGCAAAAAAATCCTAGGACGCGACGGAAGGTCGGCTTAGGTACGGGAGGATCCTTCTTAAGATAGAGTCGCTCCACGTTTGGAAAGCAGTTTGTTCAAGAAAAGCCCTAGGACGCGACGGACGGTCGGCCTAGGCAGAGAAACAACAAAATAGTCATCAATCTTCAAGTTAAGAAGCAGTTTGATCAAGAAAACCCTAGGACGCGACGGACGGTCGGCTTAGGTACCTACGGATAGGAGCGAAGCCCTGGGACATGACGCTCGAATCAGGAAAAGCAGCTGGCGCGAGGTGATCCAGAATATTTCAGGTTGGTTAAGTTTTGAGATATTTAAGCTTGAATATTGTAAAAGTATTTGTAAATTATTACCATATTTTGCTCTCTCTCTTGTTAATTTTGCTGAGGAGAGGAACCCCTTTTGGTTGTAAAGAATGTTGCAAATTACGTATCAGGAAAACCCGAAAGGGAATTGCAAGCTTTGCAAACATCCTGACAAAAAAGAATCGATGATAAGTTGCGATAATTGTTTTCTTTGGTTTCACCAGTCGTGTGTGGCCTTAGATGCATTACCTTCTGATGACGCGAACTGGCAATGTCCACGTTGCGTTGAGGTTTACTCGAAATTAAAATTACCCCAGAGGCAGGATTTTAGCCCAATGGAGGCATTTTTAACTGCCCAAAGAGAGGCACAAGAGGTGCAAACTAGAATGATGCAGCAAATGTTGACGGCTCTTAGCATTAAAAACGAGCCAGTTGCATCTAGTTCTAGTGCCTCTGGTAGTTCATCAAGGACTAGTGAAAGTAATGTTGCTAACTTATTAGCAAAACAGACTTTGTCCGAACTTCCATACTTTGACGGTTGTTACAAAGTTTGGCCTCGATTTAAAGCAGCTTCTGAAGATACTACAGCTGCGGCGGAGTTTACAGATTTAGACAATCTAAATCGATTGCAAAAATATTTAAAGGGAAAAGCGATGGCTGCTGTGGCTCCCCTTATGATTGATGCAACAAATTTAAAATCAATCTTAACACGGCTCGAACAACAGTTTGGTCGACCGCAGATAATTTACAATGCATTATTAGATGAGTTGTTATCTGTCCAATCTCCAAGGATGGATAATCCAAAAACAATGATCGAATTTATAGCTGCTTTAGAGAATTTGGTAACGAACATGAAAACTCTAAAGCAGGAAGCCTATTTTAACGACCAAAGGCTGATTAAAGATTTAGCTGGTCGACTACCAGCAAATTTGTATCAGAGCTGGCTGAGTCACCTTCTGGTACTTGAGGCAGCAGCAACTGAACAAAATCCTTATGAACCTCCAACTTTGGATAAATTTTATGATTGGCTGAAGCCTCAAGGTGATTTAGCAGTGCTTATGCAAGCTGGAAAACCAACTCGAGAGAACAAGGTTGTTAATTTTTACACTGATAAAGAGGTTCAAAAACCGTTTGAAAATAAATCAGGTATGACGTGCTTTGTTTGCAAACAGAGTCATAAAACGTCAGACTGCTCAAGGTTCAAACAAATGGTCTTAAAGGAAAGACTGACATTTGTTCAAAAAAATAAATTGTGTTTTGCTTGTTGCAATTCATCAGGTCATAATGCTTCGAAGTGCAAATGGGCGAAAGTGTGCAACGTCAACGGATGCAAATTAAAAAATCATCATTATCTTCTGCACAAATTTAGCAAAATCCAGAATGTACCCGTTGAACCAAGTGAAATCAACCTAAATGTACACAAAAATGAAGGCAATACCCTGTATCAGATAATGCCGGTTGTAATTGAAAACGGCAATAATAAAATTGAAACATACGCGCTTTTTGATCCAGGCTCTTCTGCCACTTTAATTATAGATAAAGTAAGCCAACAACTTTCGGCCAATGGCAAAGCGAGACCACTCTCTATTGCCTGGACTAATGGCAGTACACAAGAAGAGGTAAAAAGCTCGGAAATTGAGATAAGACTTAAAGGAACAAGTGGGAAGCGATTTTTGTTGAGGAATGTTAGAACTGTTCAAAAATTGTCCTTACCACAGCAAAGTATAGAGTTTACAAAATTTAAACAAACTTACCCTTATTTGCAAGATGCGGAAGTTAAAAGTTACAGAAATGCGGTTCCCACAATTTTGTTAGGTTTACCGCATGCCTACCTTATGAATGGTTTAGAATCACGAAGTAGGAAATTCAATGAACCCATAGCAATGCGAACAAGGCTTGGTTGGGTTATATACGGTTGTGAAAATGCAAATGATAACAATTGCGAAAAGACTGCATTTGTATTAGCAATCGAAGAAAAACTTGAAGAAACATCCGAAGAGAAATCACTTCAAGAAATAGTAAAAGACTATTTATCAGCAGACCAGTTAGGTGTCACGATTCCAGTAAAACCATTATTGTCTAAAGATATTATACGAGCTAATGATATTATGCACAGTACTTTAAAGTACAGTAATGGTAGCTATGAAATTGGATTATTGTGGAAAGACGATGAGGTAATTTTCCCAGATAGTTATCATGCAGCGTTAGGTAGGTTGAAAATCCAAGAAAAGAAAATGGATAAGAATCCCGAAATAAAAACCTGGTACATAAATAAAATTCAAGAATACGTGGATAAAGGTTACGCTCGCAAGTTAGACCCGAGCGAAATAGATCCTAATGATAAAAAGATTTATTATTTACCGTATTTCTTTGTAATAAATCCCAATAAAGCGTCAAGATTGGTATTTGATGCCAAGGCAGAAGTTCAAGGGGAATCATTTAATTCAAAACTTTTATCAGGACCTGATGCAACAACATCATTGCCAGGTGTTTTGATCAGATACAGGGAATATGCTATAGCGGTAGTAGGAGACATTAAAGAAATGTTTCATCAAATCAAAGTCAGAGAAGAAGATCAAAAGGCACAAGGTTTTTTATTTCGTGATGATTCAAATAAGAAACCAGATATGTATGTCATGCAAGTCATGACTTTTGGAGCTACATGTTCTCCTGCATGTGCCCAATTTGTCAAAAATACTAACGCTGCCAAATTTACAAAGACCAGTCCGGAAGCAGCAAATGTTATAATTAAAAATCATTACGTGGATGACTGTCTCGCAAGTTTTAAAACAATAGAGGAAGGTTCTAAGGTAATCAATGATGTTATTAAAATTCACGATTACGCACATTTTGAAATTCGTAAATTTGTTTCGAATTCAAAAGAACTATTAAAACGATTACCATTGGAGGGAATAGATAGTTCAAAATCAATATCATTAGATATGAATGAGCCTGCATATCAAAAGGCTTTAGGTATCTATTGGGATACTGAAAGCGATGAAATAGCTTACAAAATGGTCTTGCCGAAATTTTCAGATACTCCAACCAAACGGCAGCTGTTGTCCTTCATTGCTAGGATATACGACCCACTTGGGTTGATCTCGAATGTTACCATAGAGTCTAGAATAATACTGCAAGATCTTTGGAAATGTGGCTTGGATTGGGATGATAAAGTTCCCGAGGAGGTTAATAAGCGCTTGGAAAATTGGTCACATAGACTTAAATTGATAGATTCGTTAAGGATACCAAGATGTTATTCAAAGGCTTCAGATGTTAGAAGACGAGAAATGCATGTGTTTGTGGATGCATCTGATAAAGCTTTTGCTGCAATTGCATATGTGAGAACTATTACAGACAATGGAGTTGATGTCAGTATTGTTGCCGCCAAAGCCAAATTGGCTCCAATTAAGTTAGTGTCAATTCCGAGATTAGAATTACAGGCTGCATTATTAGGAACACGGTTATCTAAATTTATCCTAAAGGAAATAAGTTTAGATATACATGAAACTATATTCTGGTCAGATTCACGGACGGTTCTGGCATGGATTAAATCGGATCCACGAAATTATAAGCAGTTTGTTGCGTTTCGTATTAGCGAAATTCATGATGGTACTACCACGAATCAGTGGAGATGGGTGGATAGTTTGAATAATCCAGCAGATGAAGCTACCAAAGTAGTGAAAGGAACTTCTATTTGGTTTCAAGGTCCAAACTTTTTGAAAGGATCCGAAGAATATTGGCCTAGATTAAATTCTTCTATAACCACAAACGAAGAGGTCAAACATTTGAATATAATCATGTATGTGGAAAATAATAATTTTGAAGGAATTCATGTTGAATGGTGTTCAAATTGGTTAAGATTGAAAAGGTCAATTTGTCTTGCTAAGAAATACATTGAAAGATTAAGAGTCAAAAATTGTACGGCAACATTTGATTTTTGTTTGTCTAAAACCGATTTTGACATAGCAGAATCAATTCTAATTAAAAAGGCACAAAGTGATGTGTACTCAAACGAAATTTCATGTTTGAGATCCGCTGGTGAAGTTGACAAGCAATGTAACATCAGGAATTTAAATCCATTCATTGATAATGTAGGGATAATGCGTTCAAATGGAAGATTAAGCAACGTTTCATTTCTTCCTGAATCAGCTAGAAAACATATTATTCTGCCTCAAAAACATCATGTAACGAAATTAATACTCCAGCATTATCATGAACGTTTTTATCATCAAAAGTTAGAAACAGCGATTGCTGCTATTCTCCAAAAATTTTGGGTTGTGAACATAAGAGCTGCGATGAAGAGACTGAAAAATCAGTGTCAATTTTGTAAAAATTCAAGAGCTAGACCTATCCCACCTTTAATGGCTCCGCTCTCAGAGTATAGAACAACGCCATATAGAAAGGCATTTACATTCACTGAGGTAGAATATTTTGGACCGATAACGATATCTATTGGTAGAAGAACAGAGAAACGTTGGGGAGCGCTTTTTACATGTCTTGTAACAAGGGCAATTCATATAGAAGTAGCCTTTGATGCAAGTACAGACTCATTTTTTCACTGTCTTATGAATTTACAACATTTACGTGGAAAGATCGCAGAATTGTATAGCGATAATGGTACAAACTTCATTGGTGCTAATAACGAGCTTATGAAAATCAAACAACGACTGGGAAGTCAGGGTATTGATTGGACTTTTAATCCCCCATTGTCACCTCATTTTGGAGGAGCTTGGGAAGTCATGGTCAGAGAAGCAAAAAGTTTGATGAATTTCTTTCAGGGCACGTATCGTGAACATACACTTCGATCCACGTTTTATGAAGTTGCATTTATTATAAATTGTAGACCTTTTTTTTTTTTTTAATCGGTTCGTTTATTTATTAGGCTCAGGCGTGTGTAACACTTTGCGGAGCCGATATTCAATATTGTAATTAACAATTTTTCTATTTCGATTTTAGTAAAGAGGGGTGCCAATTACTCGTGGCTAGCTCGAGGTTAATGGGTCACATTATTGTTTGGAAGGGGCTAGGCAGGTAACTTATTTCAGGTATTTGTTGCTGCTCATGGTTGCGACATCTTCCAAATCCTCGGTCTCTGTAGTCCCTTACAGGAACTAAGCAGCAGATGGGTGACCACAGCTTGCTGGGCAGGTACAAGTAGCACGGAAACAAAAGGATAATATAACTGGGACACAATGGCAGGGAATTTACTAGAGTGAAAGGGAGGGGGTGATGACATTACACTCTTAGATCAGACAAACAAAGGAATTCGTAAGTCGCTTGCATGTAGGGAAGATCACGCATTCCCAAAACATCTCTTACTTCGCGGAAGGGTTGTATACCTCGGGCCACAAGGGTATCCAATAGTCGTGCTCTGGAGGCATCATTACCCGGGCAATGCCAAACTGCGTGATCGATGTCAGCATAACCGGTTCCGCACCTACATATGTTGCTATCGACGAGGTTAATTCTGTAGAGATGTGCGTCTAGCGAGTAGTGGTTGGACATAAGTCTTGACATCACACGAATGAAACCGCGACTTACATCCAGACCTTTGAACCACGATCTCGACGAAACATTTGGAATAATGGAATGTAACCACCGCCCAAGAGAATTACTTGTCCAATCGTTTTGCCAACTTTGAAGAGAACTCTGACGTACTAATGGGAAAAATTCATCATGTGAAATTCTTCTTTCAAAAATCTCGCCTTCTTGTGCACCCACCTTTGCTAGAGAGTCCGCTTTCTCATTGCCTGGAATTGAGCAATGTGAGGGGACCCATGCAAAGGTGATTCTAAATGATCTTTCGACCAACGCACACATCTGCTCCCTTATTTTTGAGAGAAAGTAAAATGAGTGCTTAACTGTTTTCATCGACTGGAGGTCCTCAATAGAACTGAGACTATCCGAGAAGATGAAATAATGGTCTATGGGCATGTCGGAAATTATCCCCAATGCGAAATTGATTGCTGCCAGCTCAACAACATATACGGAACAAGGTTCCTGAAGTTTTCGGAAGGCAGATGAGTATTCATTGTAAACACCGAAACCAGTGGATCCATCAATGCGCGACCCATCGGTGAAAATTCTTCTATTGCAATTGACATGTTGGTACTTTTCGATGAAAATATTGGGAATTAAAATAGGTCGAAGTTGATCTGGAACTCCTTGAATAGCCTGTTGCATGGAGAGATCATAATCAATGGAGGAACTGTGATAAGGAAAGCGTACACTAGGAGGGTTATAGCATGGAAGACTAATATCGGATGACATATAGTTAATATAGATTCGTAAGAATCTTGACTGGGTACTCAATTCGAGCATTTCTTCGAAGTTTTCAATCACAAGGTTGTTACTGATTCCACACTTGATCAGTATTATAGATGAGAGCTCCCAGAAGCGGTACTGTAAGGGTTTTACTCCTGCCAGAACCTCCAGGCTCATATTATGCGTTGAATGCATACAGCCAAGGGCAATACGTAGACAACGATATTGAATGCGTTCCAATTTGATGAGGTGGCTATTTCTTGCCGAGAGGAAACAAAAAGAGCCATATTCGAGAACTGAAAGAATAGTTGTTTTATAGAGTTTAATAAGGTCTTCCGGGTGAGCACCCCAACATGTCCCGGATATTGATCTTAGAAAATTTATCCTTTGTTGACATTTCTGTTTTAAATACGCAAAGTGATTACTCCATGTGCATTTTGAATCAAACATGACTCCAAGGTATTTGAAGGTCAAAGATTGGGTAATGTCTCTTCCCAAAAGCTTGAGACGCAGTTGGGCAGGGAACCGCTTTCTAGTAAACACTACCAATTCGGTTTTATGCGGTGAAAACTCGATCCCCAAATTTCTGGCCCAGATGGACAGATTATCTAGGGAATTTTGCAATTGTCTTTGCAAGATTTCCGCACGTGGACCTCTAAAGGAGATCACAGCATCGTCTGCAAGTTGTCTTAGCGTGCATCTATTTTCCAAGCAGTTATCAATATCTTTAACATAAAAATTATAAAGCAAGGGACTTAAACATGAGCCTTGGGGTAAGCCCATGTAGCTAATTCTGGAAGTTGTCAGTTGACCTAGATTAAAGGTCATTTGTTTTTCTGACAGTAAATTTTACAAAAAGTTATTTAAAATTCCTGGCAAACCACTACTGTGCAGACTATCTGCAAGTAGATCTATGGAAACTGAATCAAATGCGCCCTTAATATCCAGAAATACTGAAGCCAATTGCTCCTTGTGTGCAAAGGCCAGTTGTATATCAGATGAAAGCAACGCTAAACAATCGTTTGTTCCTTTGCTCTTTCTGAAACCAAATTGCGTATTTGATAGTAGATTGTTTGATTCAACCCAACGGTCAAGTCTTGATAGGATTATTTTTTCTAACAATTTCCTTAAACATGATAGCATAGAGATCGGACGGTAAGAATTGTAATCAGACGCTGGTTTCCCAGGCTTTTGAATAGCTATTACTTTAACCTGCCTCCACGGGGGTGGAACTATATTTTATTCCATGAGAGTGTTATACAGGTTAAGTAATCGTCTTTTAGCGATATCAGGAAGATTTTTTAGAAGGTTGAATTTAATCATATCGCTTCCCGGAGCAGAGTTATTCGATGAAAGAAGTGCCATTGAAAATTCCAACATTGTGAATGGTTCGGCCAGAGAACCGTTATTTCGGGTAGTATCCCGTAAATTCGGTTGTGTTGGGACAGAGTCTGGACAAACCTTTTTAGCGAAGTCGAAAATCCATTGCATGGAGTATTCTTCACTCTTATTGGAGGATGAGCGGTTTCGCATGTAACGAGCCTTTCTCCAAAGCGTTGTCATCGAGGTTTCTCTAGATAGTCCCTCTACAAAAGAACGCCAGTAATTGCGTTTCTTTGCTTTGAGAGAGTTTTTAAGCTTTTTTTCAAGCTTGAGATACATATCAAAAAGCTCACATGTTTCATGTCTACGATAATCTTTAAACGCATCGGATTTCTCAAGATACAACTTAGTGCATTCGTCATCCCATCCAGGGGTGGCGGGTCTTCTTTTGAGGGATGCACTTGGAACACGTCGTTTCTGAGCTTCTAATGCACTTTTGTACATCAGGTCGGAAAGGAAACGATACTCTTCTAATGGTGGAAGAGGATCGGTAGAATCAATACCAAGGGTTACCGCCGATGCAAAATGTTGCCAATCGATATGCCTCGTGAGGTCATAAGGAACATGGATTGGCTGGTCTGTTTTGTGAAAACTATTTGTGATTGAGATAATTATTGGTAAGTGATCACTACCATGGGGATCATTGATTAGCTTCCACAGACAATCTAATGATAGTGAATTAGAACACAAAGATATGTCAAGTCGACTCTCCCTGGCAGGAGGTTTTGCTATTCGTGTCGCTTCCCCCGTGTTCAAGATGGTCAAGTTGAAATCGTCGCATAAGTCATAGAAAATACCCGCTCTGTTGTCATCGTATTGTTCGCCCCAAGCAGTACCGTGGGAGTTCAGATCGCCCAGAATAAGAACTGGAGATGGAAGTAATGTAATTGAACTCCAAAGTTGACGGCGGTTTATTAATGCCCTCGGAGGGACATAGACGGAAGCTATGCAAAGATCTTTATTCCTTACATTTATTTGGCAAGCGACGATTTCAAAGCCTGAGATTATTGGGAGTGAGATTTTATAGAAGGGGTAGCACTTTTTGATCCCCAGAAGTACGCCACCATATGAATCATCTCGGTCCAGGCGAATAATATTAAAATCGTGGAAGTTTTATTCATCTTCGGATGAAAGCCATGTTTCACAGAGAGCAGATATATCACAATCAGAATTGTGAATCAAATACTTGAACGAGTCTAATTTAGGTATTAGACTACGACAGTTCCATTGTAATACCGTGATCATATCTTGATCCTCACTCGACGAATTATTCATCGAAAGATATGAATTCACCAATGAGGGGCCATGATACAGTCAATTGCTTGAAGTAGTTTCCAACTATAGGAATAAGCAGGTCAATAATTCCTCGGAGCGGTGAAGCATCCGAAAGGCCAAGAGCATTTAAAATGTTATCCACAATGTCCCTAAAATTAATCTTACCTCGCTTGGACGGGATATTCTTAGAATTGCGAGAAGACGTAGTTTTTGGTAACCTCTTACGGTTACTGTTATTAGGTAGCGGCGGGTTGGTATAGCTACAGCTAGGAACGGATGCATCAACTATTACTGGTTTATTCGGTTTTTTAAATTGACCCCCGCTACCTCCAATTTTTTGCAAGCTTTTGAGAGTAGGTTTTTTTTGTTTCCGGCGCACACCCGGAGAACTAGTAGGCTTTCTTTTACCGGGGGCGTGTACCTCCGGAAATCCACTCTCATCGGCTTCGTCAGAGTCCAGTTCATCGGGAGACAAAATCAAAAAAGGATTTTCATTTTGAGCGGCTGATACAGACGATGCAGACGCTCCGTTTTGCGACTTTAACATGTCTGCATACGTCTGCTTGGAGCGTTCTTGTATGGAACGTCTCACGTTACCAGTGCGCTTCTTGTACACGGGGCAGTTCTGCAAATCGTGGAGAGGCTCTTTGCCACAGTAAGCACACTTCGTTGCTTCCTGTTGGCAAGCATCCTCTATATGCCTTTGGCCGCATTTGCCACGGGGCTTGTTGTCGCAAAAAGTAGCCGTATGACCCAACTGTTTGCACTTGGTACAATTAAATACCCTTGGTACAAAAAGGCGCACTGGGAAAAAAACTTTATCAATTTCAACAAATTTTGGGAGAATTGATCCGGCGAAGGTCACTTGTAGCGAGTCCGACGGTGAATACGTCTTTTTTCCATCTACCATTGATCCTGCATGCAATTGTTTGCATTCCAGAATCTCAATGGTAGACGAAGCGGAATCTGGAAGTCGCCCCTTACCTTCCATAACGTCTTCACACGTCAGGCTCGCTGCAGAAACCACGCCATCTATCTCCACATCTCGAGATGGGATGTAGACGTAGTACTCGACATTATAACCTTAGTCACTAGCAATTTCATTTGTAATTTTATATGTAGGTGCAGTAACACGCAGTTTGTTTCGGTTGACCTGATGGAATTCGGTCCCCGTATAACGACGCGTCAAATTTCTTTTTATGCCCAAAAAGTCGAGGGCTTTCACTTTCTGCCGAAAGTAGACAACCCAAGGAGAGGCAGAAGACGGCTGATAACAGCGCGCCCTAAAAACATCTTTGGGAGGCATGTCGCCCCCCTTAGAATCATCCATGAAAAGACAAATTCAGGGACAAAAAAAAACAAAATAAAAATCTGATGATTTTTTTTTAACTACCCTATGCAGAACGGTATTTTTTTTTGAACCACCCTATGCAGAACGATTTACTATATGGGAGAGAGAAACACAACACACTAGCAGATGACGAAACAAAAAACAAATGTGCTACTTGCCGTTTGCCGGTATGGCACCTTCTGCTGTTGTTCGCAAACAAAGCACCGCTTGCTGACCGGCAGTGGATGGAGCGATGACCTTCCTTGCTGCGATGGTGCTTATGGGGTTACACTTTTTCCCCTCGGGTGTTTGACGATGGTACAGGCTGGACAGATCATCCGTCGGGCTCGGCCGGGAATGTCTGCTTCCCTAATGGAACGCTCGGCTGGATATCGGTGGTTTACAGTGCACTACTTTTAATCACCGCGTGATTGATAGCGGGTTGAAAAAAAAAATGCAAAAGAGGTAATGCGGAGTGCGAAAAAAACTAAACCGAAGCTCTTCAGCGTTCGATGCGGAATGAAATTGTAGACCTTTGACACACATTCCTTTAGATTCAGAGGAAGATGAACCTTTAACTCCAAACCACTTTTTATTAGGTTGCTCGGGCGAAGCGGAGCTATCTTTAAACGATGTTAATCACGGCGAATCCTTGAGACATCAATGGAAAGAGGCTCAATGTTTAACTAGTAAGTTTTGGGAACGTTGGATCAAGGAATATTTACCCTTTCAGGTCAAACGTAATAAGTGGCAAACAACGTCAAAACCTATAGCAGTTGATGATGTTATAGTAATGGCTGATGAAAACCGGAAAGGTTGCTGGGTTAAAGGAATAGTAACCGAGATTAGACCTAATAAAGATGGACAGGTTAGATCAGCGGTTGTGAGAACCAACAAAGGCATATTCGTTAGACCTACCATCAACATGGCAGTCTTGGATGTTAGAAAACATACCAGCAATACTGAAGAAAATAACAAAAAAGATACTGTTAATAGTTCAGAAAACAAAAAACCAAAACGAATTTCAAGGTTTGGAATGTTTTTGTCTGTTTTAATAACCATTTTGTGTATTAATACAGCAAATAAATCCGATTGAGGAAGACGGTATAATATTTGATCATATTGGAAGTTGTTTGGTGAAGAGAGGTGTTTGGAAAACACAAATAACCTCAAATATTGTTCCAACAGAAGATATTGCAAAGATTCATGATCTACATATTAGATTGAACGAGGCTTGCAAATTCATAGAAAACAAGACAAGTGATAAATCCCTTGGAGAGTTGATCCTATCGATTGAACGACAGTGTGATAATGTTATTCATGAAATAATGGCATCACATAGAGTAAAAAGAAGTGGAGGGCTACTTGGTTTTTTTTTTAAAATCTACTATTTGGTGGAGATGATATGGAAGAAGAACTGCAAAGCGTTCGTGCTCACGAAGAGCAGAAACTTCATGAATTATCTGAGATCATGAAAAAGATGGATGAAAAGGCAAAGAAAATGGGCTATGAATTCAACAATCGAATCTGCAGCTTAAAGATGGGAACAAGTAAATTAAAGCAACAATACAATCCAAAATATGCTGAAAAATTTACAACTAAACTCATTGAAACGGCTATGTTGGCAACTCAATTAGTTCAAGGAATGTCTAATAAATATAGAGCTATTAGATCACATCCACTAACCAAAGAAGAGCTTCAAAAAACTCTTAAAGGAATACAAGACAACATGCCAAACGGATATTCTGTCCTAAATAATTCGTTGGCAATAAACTATGAAACCGGAATTAAAAATGGTACAATCTCAATTTTAATGGAGACGGTCATAGTAAGCAGAGATAATTTTGAATTATTCAAAGCTATTCCAATACCAAATATTGATAATGGAACTATGATTGACATAAATAGATCTTTAATTGCTATAAACCATTTGAATGAATACTTTTATCCTGGTGAAGATATGAGAATCTTTAATAAATCGCATTTCATTATCGATCAACCTGTAATATCGAAAAAGGTCGATTGCATTGCTGCTGCAATTCTACACAAACAACCAAAAGGTATATGTTCCTCGAAAAATTTAGAAAAATCTTATAAACGACTATTTTCCCTGAACGAGCATAACATTGTACTATATTATACTACCGACCCCAAAGAAATAATCATACATTGTGACAATTCAGTAATTTCACCCCCATATAAAATAGCAAGAGTATATTTAAGCCCGGATTGCTCAATTAGAACAAAAGATGCGGTTCTTTATACAAGTTTGTATGGTGATGCGAAGAAAACGCGAACGTTCTTTAATCCTACAATGCAATTACCATATAAGTTAGATTATATTATACGGAATACTACAAATGTGACGTCGGAAATTAATGAAAAACCAAAAAATCCCTACGAAAGTGAAGTGATGATATTTTCAGACATACCAATTAAAAAAGAAACTGCACATATTGCAATAGCGGGAACAGGATCAGTAGTATTTACAACTATAATAATAGGATTAGGTTTGTACTGTTTGTATAAAAATAAAAGAAGCACACGTCAAACGGAAATAGAAATTCCCACGATAATAACATCAAGAAGACGTAGGCATCCGATAAGTATGGACCAAAGTGTTTAAGGTTTGGTAATTCAATGCAGTTGAATTACGGAGGGCGAAATGTTTACGACAGAATCATTATAAGGTTCACTATCTACCGATGCGATGAGTAGAACATTTACGATAGGGTAAAACCCAGCCCAGACAACAGATAATAGGCTGGTGCCTGGAGAAAAAGGATAGACTTTTATGATGTCAGGCAGACATGTCGGTAGATGCTTCGTCATGAGCAGATAATTAGGTAGAACGATAGCGTGTCTACGCGTCGGGCAAATAGAAGTAGAGGAAGGGCGATAGCGCAACTATGCGTCGGTTATACGCAGGTAAAGGACGAAGTACAGCATCGGCGATGTAGGTAAAATTTAGCATGTAAGATTTCTTTATAAGTATAATTTTGAAATAAAGGCAGTGTGGTTGAGCAGATGGTGGAAGAAACTTGTGAGTGCGTCCGGTAGGATCAGAAAGAAACTTGCCCTCCAAGTGAGACTGTGTTGCAGTCAAAAGATTTCAAGCAAGTGAAATCAAGAAGGAATCGAACTTGCTGATCCGTCATTTTGCGTCTCGTCAGGAGTAGATCTCGTACTGGGAATTGAAGCATTTTTCGACTTCTTCGAATCTGGTTGGAAGATCTCACTAGGAGAGCAAATCCCAGCTTTGCACGACTCCGTTTTTGGATGGATTGTCAGCGGAGGATTCATAGAAAGTACTCAAGGTTTGCATATCAACTGCAACATCGCTAAAGGGTGTCCACGATGAAATTGCCACACACAAAATTGATTCGCAAAATTCGAGTTTTCATCCGATTGCCATCAAATTTTCAGGGATTGAGAAATAACTATTAAACTTCATTTTACCATTTTACTCGTATTTTATTTACAGTCCATACGCAAATGCCCGCACCTTGGCCTTAACCCCGGCCATAAGATTCTGCACAACCTGTGAATCAACCGTTTTTTTGCATGTAAACCCATACTTTCTTCAGTTCCTCGACTGTCTTCACGACCTTAGGTCGTTTAAGAAGGTGCTGCTTCATAATCGCCCAGTACTTCTCGATGGGGCGGAGCTCCGGAGTGTTGGGAGGGTTGAACATTTTCGGCACGAAATTGACCTTATTGTCCGCATACCACTTCAGCACGTCCTTGGAGTAGTGGCATGAGGCCAAATCCGGCCAGAAGATTGTTGGGACGTTGTGGGCCTTCAGGAGAGGAAGCATCCGCTTTTGGAGGCACTCTTTTATGTACACCTGTCCGTTCATCGTGTCCTGGGTCACGAAAGGTGCACTCCGCTTCCCGCACGTGCAGATGGCTTGCCAAACCAGGAATTTCTTCGCAAATTTGGACATCTTCTGAGTGCGGACATGCTCCGGAACGCTGAATTTATCCTTGGCCGTGAAAAACAGGTTGCCGGGGATCTGTTTGAAGTCGGCCTTCACATATGTTTCGTCGTCCATGATGCAGCATTTAACTTTCGTCAGCATGTTGAGGTACAACTTCCTGGCACGGGTTTAGGCGGACTTGTTCTGCTTCTCGTCGCGATTAGGGGCCTTTTGTACCTTGAACGTTCGAAGCCCAGCCTTAGTTTTGGCCTTCTGGACAAAACTTCGGCTTAGGTGCAGCTTCTTAGCCACATCCCGAACGGAGGCGTTCGGATTTCGGTTGAAGGCCCCAACTACGCGGTTGTGATTTTTGGTGTTGTACGGAATACTTTTTCCTTCACTTCTGGGCTTCCGATCGGTGGTCAACCGTTCCTCGAGCCGCTTAATCACTCGCGAAACCGTGGAATTCGCGATTCCCAACGTTTTAGCGATGGAACGATGCGAGAGATCCTTGTTCTCGTGATGAATGCGCAAGATTTTATCACGCACGAGCTGTTCTTTCGACTCCATTTCCGCGAGTTTTGATCACAGGACTTTAAAACTTGCAGGATGTAAATAATGCACTATGAACTAAATCCACTCAAATTTTCATTAAATTATACCCAACGGTTAAAAAGTTAGAGCAATTTCATAGTGTGGCAATTTCATCGTGGACACCCTTTACAACGGATCGATTAGAAGAACTTCTGACACGGTTGTGGTCCATGGAGGAGGTAAACTCCATGAACAACTATTCTCCGAAGGAAGCTCGCTTTGAGGCTATTTTTTCGAGCGCGGTTCAGCGAGGGGCGGATGGCCGCTATTCTGTATCACTTCCCAAGGATGAAAACGTAATCTCTCGGTTGGGCGAATCTAAGGAGATCGCATTCCGACGTTTTCTAGGCACCGAGCGGAGGATTAATAAGGACGCAAACCTCCGGAATCAATACGTCGCCTTCATGGAGGAGTACCTGCAATTGGGTCATATGCGGAAAGTCGAAGATGAGGCAGAACCCACAAAACGATGTTTTCTTCCCCATCATCCGGTGATCAAGGAGGCCAGCACTACCACTAAGGTCCGCGTGGTATTCGATGCTTCTTGCAAAACGGCTGCAGGATTGTCGTTGAACGACGGGTTGGTGGTAGGCCCTGTAATCCAACAGGAACTTGAATCCATCATTCTTCGCAGCTGTACGAAGCAGATTCTACTGATTGCTGATGTGTAAAAGATGTTCCGGCAGATACTTGTCCATTCTGTGGATAGACCACTTCATTCCATTCTGTGGCGGCCATCACCTTTGGAGGAGGTAGGTGTTTACGAGTTGAACACGTAACCTACGGAACAAAACCAGCTCAGTATTTGGCAACGCGTACGTTGGATCAACTGGCCATGGACGAAGGAAAACGGTACCCGCTGGCAGTGAAGGCAATTATGGAGGATACGTACATGGACGATGTCATCAGCGGTTGCGATAACTTGGAGGAAGCCAAGAAATTGCAGAATCAACTGGATGAGATGACAAGAAGCGGTGGCTTTCGCCTCAGGAAATGAGCATCCAACTGTACAGAGACCCTGCACAGTATCTCCGACGACAATCTAGCAATTCATCCGGCGGAAGATATCAATCTTGATCCAGGCTTTAGGGTTAACATGGCTACCCGATAAAGACGTCTTCCGCTTCCAATTTGATGTTCTCCCTATTAACTCCGATGGAATACTCACTAAACGCAAGGTACTGTCGATTATCGCTACGTTGTTCTATCCGGTAGGGTTTATCGGTGCTACAACGACAGCTGCAAAGGTGATATTGAATTTATTGAATTTATTCAATACATTTATGAGCAGCTTTTTTTTATCAAATATCATTAAAGTATTGCTTCAATTTATATTTTGTCGTTGTGAAGTCAACGTTTTCGCAATGCATATTGTATGTTGCCATCATCCGATTTAAAGGCCCAAATTTAGCATAATTTGTACGATAGTGGCTTGTAGTAAAAACATTTCGATTTCGTAGTTGTCGACATGGAATATAAAAATTAAGTTTTGATAAAAGTTCTTCAGAATCAATACGATGCGAAACGATATCGTTTACAACTGAGACCATTGCGAATTCTCGACGCTCTTTTAATGTTTTTATGCTGATAAGCATACAACGAGTTTTATAAGATGGTAAAGGAAATCTTGTCCAACCTAATTTTCGAAGGGCAAACAGTATAAATTGCTTTTGAACTGATTCTATTCGTTGTTCGTGCGTGACTGAAAAAGGTGACCATACTACGCTACAATACTCAAGTATTGACCTCACATATGCAACGTATAATGTTTTTATTGTGTATGGGTCATGAAAGTTGTTACTAAATCGTTTTATAAATCCTAGCATGCTACTTGCTTTACTGATTATTGTGTTATAGTGGTCAATGAATGTTAGTTTCTCATCTAAAATAACACCTAAATCCTTAATTCTTCCGCACTTTTCAACTGCCTGATTTCCTAGCAAGATTGTGTATTCCGCTTTCTACTAAATGATATTGATTTACATTTTTGGACGTTTAGCTGCAAAAGGCTTTTTTTGCACCAATTATAAAATTGGAGTACGTCGTTTTTGAATAGTCTTATATCTTCCTTGTTTTTTATTTTTAAAAATATCTTTAAATCGTCGGCATAAATAAGAATTTTTACGTTTTTAAAATGAGGGAAATATCGTTTACAAATAGTATAAACAAAAGAGGGCCGAGATGGGAGACTTGAGGAACTCCTGAAGTAACTCGAATAGGATTTGAAGTCTTGCCTTTAAATCTGACTATTTGTTGTCGGTCAGTGAGATAAGACTCGAGCCATTTAAGAAAATTTAGCTCAATACCCATTGTTTGCAGTTTGAATAGAAGCATGGGTATATCAATGCGATCAAATGCCTTGCTGAAGTCTGTATATAAAGCTTCAACATGGTTTCCATTGTCCATTGCAACCAGCGAATAGTTAAAGAATTCGAGTAAATTTGTATTAGTTGAGCGTCCTTTGAAGAATCCATGTTGCAAGATAGAGATTCTACAAACTTAGAAATTATGAATTTTACACGAGACGTAATTCATGTTTGTAAAAAGTCGGTGAACGTAAACAAAGATTTCGTGTAAAATTATGTCTCCTGAAACTGACAACTACGCAAATCGACGAAAGATGTGTTTGATTGAATTTATTTTCTCATCTCTTTGAACTCATTCTTACGTGCTAAAGGACGCTTGCATGTGTCGGTCTCAAGGGACAGAAATTTACATGACATTTTGGTAGTGTGTATTTTTAATTTGACAAAATAGTTTTTCATTAATGATCGCTTCAAAAAGTTTTGGAATACAAGAGATAATAGCAATACCGCGATAATTTCGTATGTCAGATTTTTTGCCACATTTAAAAATAGGAACTAGATAGGCACTTTTCCACGAGTTGGGAAAAATACCGGATTTGATCGACTTATTGAAAAGCCAAAACAAGGGAGTTGTAAGCTCCGAAGCTAAGTTTTTCAGAAAAATGGGGGGAATCCCATCGGGCCCACATCCTTTGGAGATATCTAGTTTTTTCAATGCTTCTTTTATGTCATGCACATTTATATTGTTTACACTAATATCTCCACTAAATTCTGGAAAGAAACCGAAATATTTGGGATCACGATCTGCTTCAAAAAATGTGGTATATTTATCTTGGAAGAAAGTTGCAAATAGATTGCAAATTTCTGGCGAGGTAGAACCCACATTTTCATCTATGTATATTTTTGATGGAAAATTGTCAGATTTCAATTTAGTTTTTACATAGTTAAAGATTTTTTTTGGATTGGATTTAATCTCTAACTCGGTTTTGAGTTATACTCATCAAAGGCAATATTAACGGCTTGATTAAGCTGGTCGCAAATATTCAAATAATTTACCAGATTCTCGTTGCTACTATTTCTTTTGTATACTTTATGTGCTTTTTGCTTTTGGTTTTTTAATTTTTTTATTTGTTCATTATACCAAACTGGGTTTTTTGAATAACTTTGTCTCTTTATTCTTTTCAATGGTACATGTTCAACTATAATTTCGAATAATAATTTGTAAAATGCATCAACAGAAGATTCGACATTTTCCTCGTTTCTAAAAATCGTTTGCCAATTAATGATACTTAGCCTATGCTTAATACTGTCAAAGTTTGCCAAGTGATATTGAAAGACCTCTTCATATTCGCTGTCGTCGGGTTTTTGGTATTGGTGTATAAATAAGGAAAACTCAATTGCTGTGTGAAATGCTTCATTTTTCCATATTGGAATAAGAGATTCGGTCACACAGAAGTCTTCTTGAATATTTGTCAATAAAAAATCTAAATAGCAATTTTGCTGATTTTTTACATGATTTATTTGATTGAGCCCTAAACTGGCAGTTTTGTCAAATATAAACTGCAGTGTTTCATTTTCCCCAACGACTGGAAGTAAGATACTTTCATTTTCTGTGTCTGGAAAGAAATCAATACTACGTTGATTAAAATCCCCGTATATGTGAATTTTCACTTCTGGGGTAAAATTGGCCGAAATTTCATCGGCAATACTAAAGAATTTTTCATATGAGTCTTTGCGAGTATTGTTCGGAGGAAAATAGACAGAGGCAAATACGTGTGTTTCCCCCGACATATGCACTTTTACCCAAACATGTTCGAAATCCTTACTTTTTTCGGCCGTGATGATTTCTGAATTGAAATTTGTGGAAATGGCAATTAGTACACCCCCTCCTGATTTCTTTTCAGACTGATGAAAGTTACGGTCATCTCTAAAAACATTGAAATTATTACCAAAAACTTCTTCACTTCGAACACTTTCATCCCAACTGGTTTCATTTGCAAGAATTATTGGGAAGGAACAACACAAAATTTTGTTGTGGATTTCTTAAATCTTAGCGGAACCTTTCATTCGATTGAAATTTTGGCAATACACCAAAATTTCAGTTCCTATTTGTGTCTGAGGTGAAGTAGTTGGTTTGATCGAGTCAGTGAAATTTGTGTAATTAAAACTGTTTACCTCTCCTTGATGTAGAAAGGTCGTCAAGTCTTCAAAAGGGGCAGTTTCTGCTAGATCCTGGCCTTTCTCCAAAGAGTTCGTCAGTTCCGTGGAAAACCCGCAAGCCTGTTTGCACATGCTGTACACGATGTAGCTGAGGATCTCCCCGGATCCATCTAGTTTGGTGAGCGTGCTGCGTCGGGGTGCGAAAACACACCGCCCGCCGGGTACGGGTTTAAAATTTCACCTCGTTGAAATTGAATTGGTGGTCTCCCCGATGCCATCCAGTGGGGCAAGCGCGCTGGGTCGGGACGAGGGATTGGGCACGGGTTTTGAATTTCGCTCCGTTGAAATTGTATCGGTGGTCTAGAGAACCGATCTTTCGCTGCTGCAAGAAGCTCTCTATCAGGAAGAAGTTCGTTGATATTGTGATTATGATTGTCGCTGCGATTGTTGTTAAAGGGGTTGGTATGGCTGGTGCTTCTATAGTTGATGTGGTTAAAGTTACTGTTGCTGCTACGTTCAAGATTAATATGCGCCCTTCGTTGTTGCTTCCTACGTTTTCTAGCCTTCTCAGCAATTTTGTTTTGTTTATTGCGGCGCAACTGTCGGTCATCATACTCTGTCCAGTCAGCTCTCCACACCTTCCTTGTACCCAGAAGTCGCCAACCAGAGTCATTTTTTCGGGTCAACTCAACTTCAAGACTGGAGTAATCAGGTGTGGGAGGGACGTGAGCAGTGCATCGAACCGAGGCTATGTTCGCTGACAATGATTTCAGCTCGTCAAGTATGTCCAGTTCCAATACTGGATTCGATGTCATCGTGCAGTTTGAAGCGATTTCCATGGACAGCTGCTGTAGATGATTCAATTCCTCGGTTATGTTGCGCAGGTCGTTGGATACATTTGACGTTACGGAATTCAATGATGCAGACGTGCATTCTTTCCACGCCAGCATAGCCGTATCAAAAAGCGATGTTACATGTTTTTTTATAGAAGAAACACTGCCAGCTAAGCTACTATTTTTGTTTATTGCAGAAAGCTCAATTTTTATTCCTTGCAGTAAGACTTCCAAGCCTTCAACCGCCTCGTGAATAATGTTTGGTTTATCGTGTAGTAGCGCGAAACGATTCGTCACCTCGGTATTGGAATGTATTTGCTCTGTAAGCTGTTTTTGCTGTTCCACGATACGATTATTGTCTAGCTTAGCTTGTGCGAGCTCTTGGCAAGATTCACAGCATGGCATAAGGTACGCGCTAAAATCTACTTTTCTGTTCTTCACTGTTTCGTAGCGAATTCCGTTGCACTGATACTCCCACGCAGGCTGCATGAAAAACTCGTGGGCAACCAGTACACTTCCACATAAGCGAATCCGTGGCAGAGTCCAATGAGCAAATTTCACACTTCTTATCCATATCGAATAAACTAACAACAGCTTATGTCCCGAGTAAAACAAACAACGAAAATAAAACGCCGGAAAAAAAAATTAAAATAAAGCACGCGGTCAGGAACGATTAAAAACACGTCCGAACTGTATGAGTTGCAAAACCGTGTTCATGCAGCTTTTATGGACATTGGAGGACGAAAAGGGCAAAAGGTTAGATTGGGACCAGCCGTTACCTTCGACGGTGGGTGAGTCCTGGAAAAAACTTCATAGCCAGCTTCCCATACTTCACGAAATTAGAATCGAACGTTGTGTCATCATTTCCAACGCAGTGAATGTGGAGATCCACTGTTTTTCGGATGCATCGAAGAAGGCATATGGCGCTTGTCTCTACGTAAGGAGTCAAGATCAGGGTGGGAACGTCATGGTTCGACTTCTATCGACGAAACCCAAGGTAGCTCCTCTGAAAAGCCAATCCATCCCAAGGCTGGAACTGTGCGGAGCATTACTCGCCACCCAGCTCTTCAAAAAGGTATGCCAAGCAACAAATCTACAAAGCTGCACTACATTTTGGGTGGATTCCACGTGTGCTTTACGATGGATCCAGGCTTCTCCATCCACGTGGTCAGTGTTTGTCGCAAACAGGGTTGCTGAAATTCAGAGGATTGCTTAAGGTTGTGAATCGCGACATGTGGCAGGTGCTGACAATCCGGCAGATTTGATTTCTAGGGGAGTAGGACCGAAGAACATCATCAACAATGACTTCTGGTGGCATGGACCAAGCTGGTTAACTGCAGAGAGTAACAACTGGCCGACTTCAGATCCTGCTCCTCGAGGAAGAAAGAAGGCGTACTGCAGTTGTCGTTACAGCTTCGGCAGTTGCAGATTTCAATGAAAAAATTATCTCGACCTCCAACTCTTACACGACGCTGATTCGTTGCATCGCTATATGGTTACGGTTGATATGATCGTTGCAGACACCGAAGGATCGTCCAACTGGGTTTCTCAAGGCAGAAGAGCTAAGGAAAGCAGAATATACGCTGATACGGAAGGTACAGGAAGAGAGTTTTTCGGATGAGCTTCAGGCTAATCGAAAGAAGGAATCAGTTAGTAGAAGATCTCCACTTCACTGGTATCACCCATACATTTGCGAGCACGGCATTTTAAGAGTTGGTGGACGTTTGCGTCTTTCGGACGAGCCAGACCACACCAAACATCCTATGATTCTCCCTGCAAAGCATCGGTTAACCACCCAGGTAAGCAATAAGCATTAGCATAAGCAGTAAATCAACCCTAAATCTGCATTTCAGATCTTACAAGCATTATATTAGCATTATATCAGCATCTTGAATGCTATCTGTTGTAAAGTTGCATTTCAAATGCTATTTAAATGCTTGTAGCCTGTAATAAGCATTTCAAATGCAAAATAGCATTAATGAAGCATTATCATAGCATTGCAGTAAAGCAGGCGTATATTGGGCCAAAAGCGGCATTTATGTTGCATTTAAGGCGACTTAATTGCTTGATAGGCTGCCGTTAAGACGCTTTGGAACTGCTTATTGGTTACCTGGGCAGGAAGATCCTCGAGCATTATCATCTTCGGTTGCTCCACGCCGGTCCGCAACTTCTGCTCAGGACGGTTCGGCAACGCTACTGGCCTCTCGGAGGAAGGAACGATGCAAGACAGGTTGTTCAGCTATGTCTACGATGCTTCAGGTCGAAGCCGAAACAAGTACATCAGTTCATGGGAGAGCTACCGACGTCGAGGGTCACGATTTCTCGTCCGTTCTCCAAAACCGGAGTGGACTACTTTGGGCCGATCTATTTACGACCAGCCCCTCGTAAGGCTACTGTTAAGGCCTACGTAGCAATTTTTGTGTGCATGTGCACGAAGGCAGTGCACATGGAACTAGTGTCGGATTTGTCAACCGAGAGATTCCTGCAACCACTTCGACGATTTATCGCCCGCAGAGGAAGGTCTACCGATTTATATTCGGACAACGGTACGAATTTTGTTGGAGCCAGAAACCAGTTGCAGGAACTCTTTCGCCTTTGGAAAGACACTGACCAGGACGTGTTCAGGTTTTGCGCCAACGAAGGAATCAATTGGACTTTCAATCCTCTTGGTTCCCCGCATTTTGGTGGATTGTGGGAAGCTGCAGTGCGATCTGCTAAACACCACATTTTGCGCGTCATTGGTTCTAATCCGGTTTCGCACGAAGATATGTGTACGTTACTGGTTCAAGTAAAAGGCTGCTTGAATTCCAGGCCACTGACGTCGATGTCGGATGATCCAAACGATCTTGAGCCTCTTACCCCAGCACTTTTCCTGGTTGGCAGTTCCTTGCAGTCACTTCCGGAACCTGATCTACGGTCGGTAACACCGAACCGCTGAAGCAATACCAACTTACTCAACAGCGTCTACAGCATTTCTGGGACAGATGGAGGAAGGGGTACCTTTGTCAATTACAAGGCAGGTCCAAGCATTGGACTCCACCGGTTCAGTTCGAAGTTGGGAGACTGGTTGTCATTCAGGACAAAAATCAACCGCCGACTCGTTGGCGCATGGGTCGCATTCTGGACGTACACCCGGGTGCTGATGGTGTAGTAAGAGTCGTAACTCTGAAAACATCATCCGGAGAGTTGAAGCGAGCAGTCGAGATTCTGTGTCTGCTACCAGTTCGTGAAGAAGCTACCAGTGAAATTTAAGCGAGAACCTTTCCTTTCCCCGTCCCAATCGAAGAGGATTTTATTTGTCTTGCAGGTACAGAAATCAACATTTCTGGGTGGGTGAGAATGTCTGTGAGGACCACCCTAGCATCTCACCATCTCGACCGACCAGCAGTACGGCAGACGTGCCAATTGTTTTGATTATTCTCCACTGAAGGCCATCACAGCAGACTGTTGTTTCTGGTGACCTTTGTTCTGCCCATCGCTCAAGAGGCTACATCAACAAGAGGGATCACCTTTCCTTCGATCGTGCCCGCTGTGACGTCATCGATGCAGCTGATCTTGCGATAGCCGATGGACAGTGAGCGTGAGCGAATTCACCACCGGCTATTCGTTCCTTGTTTGGGGATATTTGAAGTGAGTGAAGGTTTGGTTAGTTAGTTGTAAGTCGAAACCGGTCAAAGACGGTCCTGTATGACCGAACATTAGTTTTAATTTGTAGTTTAATAAATGTAGTTGTTGTTAGAGCTGGTGTTTAGAATAAAGTGTTGTGTTTTATGTATGAACTACACTTCTGTTGCCATTCCAAGGAGGAATTCCTTACCCAAGGCCAAGGAGCACCCATCCAGCCCTCGAGCATCTCAATCATCCACCGAGCTATTTACCGGTCCAGGTATCCTACACAACGGGTAGTCCGAACTAATCTAGCTCGTGTTTCCACTCCACTGGCGGAGTGTCCACCGAAGGCGAAGCACCCAGCGAGGATCCTTATCCTCTAGCTTTGGCCTACTCCCGAAGAAGTGTTACAGTCCACTTCGCTCGTTCCCCCGGACGGAACATTGGCCCTTCGAACCGGATATAGCGGATTCTGGTGCGAATAAGAAGATTCCTCCTAACTTACTGTTCTGTGGTGAAAAAGGGTATTAAAGAAAAAGAACAAGTGGAATTCATATTCCAGTAGGATAATTGCAAAGACGCCAAAGTGATTCAAAATGCCGATCGAGCACACCCCACTAAAGTCACCTGCGAAAAGGTTGGTCACTTTGATGACTGAAGAAGAAGAAGAAGAATATTTTCCAGGATTTGAGGACACAGAGAGGCGTCCGGCCCGTGTTACAGAGGCAACAGACAAGAAAATTAGTGTTTTGAGTCGGCAGCGTGCTAAAGCGGTGGAAAAGGTGAAGCGAATCCGTGAAATCATATATGATCGCAGTGTGCCAGTGTCGATTGCGAAACTAAAAGTGAATGCGAAGAATATCGATGCCGCGTACACGGAGTTTAATGAGTTCCACAACAAGCTGGCTGGAATGCTATCCGAAGATGATTTGGATGAGCACGATGAAGCGTATGCAGTCTTCAAAAACGTATACCATGAGGTGTCAGCGTACGTGGAGGAAATGCACATGGATGCTACGAAAATGGAAATGCAATCAACGAACTCGTTAGTTAATCCACAAGTGATCGTGCATCAACAGCCATTGAAAGCGCCAATTCCAACTTTCGATGGACACTACGAAAATTGGCCGAAATTCAAAGCGATGTTCCTTGACATCATGGCCAACTCGAACGATACCAACGCCATAGAGCTGTACCATTTGGATAAAGCTCTCGTTGATGCAGCAGCAGGAATTCTCGACGCGAAGACGATGAACGAGATTCATTCATTATATTAACGTCTCTTTAAGCTGTACGTCTGCTGTGGATGAACGAGAATAACTATGCACACGCATGGGAAATTCTTACAGAGCGGTACGAAAATCGTCGAGTCATCATCAACACCCACATCCGTGGTATGCTATCGTTGAGAAAAATGACCAAATAACCTTATCGGGAGCTACGTCAGCTTGTTGATGAATGCACCCGCCATATCGAAAGTCTACGCTACTTGGAGCAAGCTCTTGTTGGTATGTCGGAGGTAATTGTCATCCACTTACTAGCATCAGCATTAGATACGGTCACAAGGAAGCGGTGGGAAGCGA
Organism: Aedes koreicus; assembly: GCA_024533555.2. Taxonomy (NCBI): domain Eukaryota; kingdom Metazoa; phylum Arthropoda; class Insecta; order Diptera; family Culicidae; genus Aedes; species Aedes koreicus. The sequence continues at coordinate 178,096 of JAHHFK020005073.1, read as the reverse complement.
CCATCGTTCGCGGAAAGTTGCCAAAGTACGACGCTATGATAGCATTTTTGAAGCAGCAGTGTGATATTCTGGAAAACTGTGAAGCATCCAATCAATATGCACTCCCTCGTGTACAACAACAGAACGTGAAAGCTCAAATGTAGCCGAAGTTAAATTCAAAGATCCTAGCTGTTTCAAGCAACAGCGTTGGTATCTCAAGTCAAGTATGTGATTTTTGTGGTGAGTCCCACAAGAATTTTCAGTGTGAATTGCTGAAAAGTTTGAGTGTGTCCCAACGAGTAGAGAAGGCTCGTTCTTTGGGTATGTGTTTTAATTACCTTATGAAAGGTCATCGACTGCGCGACTGTCCATCAGACAGAAAGTGTATGAAGTGTCGTCAGCGTCACCACACTCAACTCCATGATGATGACAGATTCAAACCAAAACAAGCCGAAAGCAAGAAGAAAGAAGTGTCCGAATCGGTTCCTACCGAAGCCAGGAAACGCCGAAGCATAAGCTGGCCCATTCAGTGCTGCTATAAGTGCCGTTACATCGACCTGCTCAGTTCAAGCCGCACAGACCAAGAAGAACGTACTCCTGCTAACAGCAGTAGTAAACATTTTTGATCGCCAAGGTAAGCCTCATTTTTGTCGAATTCTTCTAGATTGTGGGTCCCAAGTGAACCTTATTACGAAGCGTATGGCTGATTCTATCGCAGCAAAGATTTTACCAGCGAGTGTGAAGATATCTGGCGTGAACAACCGTACGACCAATAGCATGCAGAAAACTGTCGTGAACATTCATTCACGATGCAGTGACTACTTAGCAGCGGTAGAGTGCATTGTTACTCCTTCAGTAACTGGTGCCATTCCGAACACCGAGATCGATGTGAGTGATTGGTGTATTCCTTCCGGTTTCAAGCTAGCGGATCCCCATTTCAACTCCCCTCAAGAAGTCGATATGTTGATTGGCAACGGTTTGTTTTTCAAGCTACTCAAGTCTGGTCAGTACCAACTAGCAGAACATCTTCCAGAGTTGCAAGAGACGTATCTTGGTTGAGTGTTTACTGGAGAATACCAAGAAACGTGTAATCAAGGTCCATCCTATTCCCACACGGTCACCGTCGAAGACGTGTATGATGCTGTCCAGCGTTTTTGGCACATCGTTTTGGCACATGATGTGTATGTTGCTGTCCAGCGTTTTTGGCACAGCGTTTTGGCACATGCCCGAACAAGAACCCGTATCGACTGAAGCAGATGAATGTGAGAAGCATTTCCGGTCCACCCACGAGCGCAACGAAGAAGGAAGATTTGTTGTGCAGCTCCCGCTGAAAGAAAACGTTAACCAGCTAAGTGATTGTCGATCGCTCGCTTTGGAGCGATTCTATCTCCTCAAACAGCGCTTGCTTCGAGATCCGTGCCTACGTGAGCAGTACGTACAGTTCAGAGTACGAACGTCTAGGCCACTGCAAACAGATCGTTGAAAATAGAGATCCTCCCAGCATTCAAAAGTGCTACCTACCATATCATGCTGTCATTCGTCCTGGTAGCTCATCAACAAAGTGTCGAGTTGTCTTTGATGCTTTTGCCAAGCCGTCGCAGAACAGTGTATCGCTTAACGATGTCCTCAAGGTAGGTGGTACAGTCCAATATTCTTGATATTGTTTTAAGATTTCGTAAGCACAAGTATGCATTCACGGCTGACATCGGTAAGATGTATCGACAAATCTTGGTTGCTATGATTCATCTGTGCCTTCAGAGAATATTTTGGAGGGAGAGCCCAGAAGAGCCGTTAAAAGTGTATGAACTAACCACCGTGACATACGGTACAGCAAGTGCACCTTTTCTTGCTACTCGTTGCTTAATGCAATTGGCTGAAGATGGCGAGCCGCAGTATCTATTGGGAGCGAGTACTGTGAAAGAAGATTGTTACGTGGATGATGTTTTGTCTGGAGATGATACGTTGGAAGCAGCTATTGAGCGACAACAGCAGGTGAAAGAGTTGCTCGCTAGTGCTGGACTACCCATCCATAAGTGGTGCTCAAACTCCGAGCAATTGTTGGAACACATCCCAGAAAGTGAACGTAAAAAAAAAGAAGATTCTAGAAGAGCAAGGTGTAAACAATATGATTAAAGTGCTTGGTATCTTGTGGGATCCTCAGGGTGATAAATTTTTGTTTTCGATAAAGTCGCCACAAAGAGAATGATTTTGTCCGAGATTGCCAAGTTGTACGATCCTCTTGGATTCTTATCGCCAGTGATTATTCTTGCTAAGTTGCTAATGCAGCAGTTGTGGCGAAGCAAGGTAAATTGGGACGAACCCATTGAAGAAGCAATAAGTCAACAGTGGATGCAGATCAAGAAAGCACTCGCTATAACCAATCAAGTTCGGATTCCAAGGCGTGTGCTGACTAACGGAGCAGCGTATTATAAGCTTCATGGTTTCGCTGATGCTTCTATGTCCGCTTACGGAGCATGCATATAAATTCGAAGTGTGTTTCAAAACAAGTGTACCGAACTACAGCTACTTTGCAGTAAGTCAAAGGTGGCTCCGATGAAACAAATGACAATTCCCAGATTGGAACTGTGTGCAGCACTCTTGCTGTCTCGCTTGGTAAACAATTTTGTGCGTTCAATCAAGATGCCGTTCAAACGTGTAGTGCTCTGGTCAGACAGTCAAATTGTTTTGGCTTGGATGCGCAAGTCTCCAGAACAGCTGCAAGTGTTCGTGAGAAACCGCATCGCTGAAAACCGAAGTGAAACAGGAAATTTTGAGTGGATGTATGTGCGCTCGGAATCCAATCCCTACCGATATCGCATCGCGTGGCCAGATGCCAATGCACTGGTGAAGAATAAGTTGTGCAGTTGGACCAGATTTTTTGGGTTCGCCTTATTATGAACAAACTTTGCTAGAAGATATCCCGGATGAAGAAATCCCTGAACTGAGAGCTGTACCAGTAGTACTACCTGTAATTAAAGAAGAAGAGTTAAAAGTGTTTTCCAAATACAGCTCGTTCAGGAAGTTACAACGTGTTTTTGCTTTGGTACTATGGTTCTTTCGCAACTGCAAGAAGAAAAATGTAGCTAACCGTGTTACAAACAAGTTATCAAGTTATTCTGCCAAACAAAAGTCCTATTACGCGAATGTTGATTCGTGCTCTACATGAAGAATATCTTCATATTGGTCCAACCGGTCTGGTTCATGTTCTACGTCGAAATTACTGGTTGATAAATGCCGCTTCGACCGTTCGAGCGATCACGAGATCCTGCTTGAAGTGTTTCAAAGTTCAGCCTACCGATACGACCCAGTACATGGGAAATTTGCCATCATGTCGTGTGACACCTGCACCTCCTTTCTCCGTTACCGATGTGGATTACGCTGGTCCGTTCCAGATCAAGCAAGGCGTACGAAAGGCAATAATTGTGAAGGGATATATGGCAGTGTTCGTCTACATGGTTACTCGTGCCGTGCACATAGAGCTGGTGTCTGACATGACGACCAGTGCATTCATCGCTGCGCTTCATAGGTTCGTGAGTCGACGTGATATCGTACATCAACTGCACTCGGATAATGGTACGAATTTCCGTGGTGCTGAGCATGAATTGAACCAACTTCATCAGTTGTTCAAGCAGGAACAAGAAAGCAACGAAATCGAGTCATTTTGTCAAGCCAAGGGAATCGAATGGCATTTCATTCCCAGGATGCTCCTGAATTTGGTGGTCTATGGGAAGCCGCTGTGAAAAGCACCCATTTGAAGAAGATTGTTGAAAATACGTCGTTGAACTTCGAACAATATGCTACCATTCCAGCGCAAATCGAAGCGATCCTGAACTCACGTCCGCTATTCGTTACGTCAGCGGATCTCAGCGGCCCAGAAGTGATGACGCCTGCTCACTATCTGATAGGACGTCCGCTCACTGCCATTCCAGAGCCGTCCTACGAAGATGTCCAAGCAAACCGTTTAGACAAATGGCATCATCCGCAGAAGTTGAGAGAACATTTTTGGAGGGCCTGGAGACGTGATTACCTTAGCAGCTTGCAACCTAGGAAGAAAAACCAGAAGCTTACAGCTAATGTGGCACCCGGAATGATCGTCTTGTTGCACAACTGAGACTTACCCCCGTTGCATTGGAAGCTGGGTGTAACCCTGGTGTCGTACCAAACGAACAATCCGTTTACAGTCCATAAGATCAGAACGAAATCAGATTGCAACGTGTGTAGACGCAAGAGTAAAAGTTCTAAATAAATAGTGCTCAATAGTACAATTTTGCCTAATTTATTCACAGCAACAGTCCCAAGTCTTAAGTGTTAAGTTCAGGAGTCGTAAAGTGACACGGCTTCAAGAAAACCGAGTATCCAACGGGTATTCCGAACTACTCTAGCTCGTGTTTCCACTCCACTGGCGGAGTGTCCACCGAAGGCGAAGCACCCAGCGAGGATCCTTATCCTCTAGCTTTGGCCTACTCCCGAAGAAGTGTTACAGTCCACTTCGCTCGTTCCCCCGGACGGAACAATCCCCCTTTGAAAAGAAATGCCACTAGCATTTGAGTAAACTTTTTTTTTAAATTTCCCATTGTGTTTTTTTTTATATATTTAGTGCACTTTAATTTATCTATTTTTATGAGTGACCAATTTGTTGCTCTTTTCGTCCAATAATATGGCGTTTGGATGGTTTACATCCGTTACTATGGAGGATCCTTTGTATACTGGATCTAGCTTACGTCTGTACTCATCAACCCGGGAGCAACTTGACACTTCTAGTACATTGTCAATGAAACCCAAATATTCGGTCCGGTGGTACTGTCAAAGTTGTCAAACCGAAAAAAAAATCTAGCGTATCTTCTAAAATAGTAGGAATGCGGATACGCCATGCGATATTGTGTGCGATAAAAAATGTTAAAGTACATTGTACGATGGCAAAGAACACGGAACCAGAAGAAACATAAAAGCATGTCGTATATAAATTACATCACGTACTGAAGGGAGGGAGAGGTATTAACTGTGACAATCTGTACAAAATTTTAAATTGCTTCATATAAAACGTGTTTCAAAGGGAAGGACGGAGCCGATTAGCATTTCCTAAAGGGAGCGGCCAATTATCAATTGGCGCAAGCGCAAGAGTTACAAAGGATCGTTCAAACGTTAGCCATTTGAATATTTCTGAAAGCGAAATAACGTATGGGAGGCAAAAGCGATTATTAGATTGCTTGCCAACCAGTAATTGAAAGTTCTTTGGGTAGAGCAGAATTTATAAACATTTATAAACATTTATATGGGACAACTATACGTCGGGTACACTTGTGGGTAAAGTAAAAGAGCGCGTTCGATTTCAACTGTAAAAACTAGGTTTATTTCATCGACTAGGTCTGCTTTTATAGTTTGTCATACAATTCAAGTCATCTAATTCAATAGGAAGCATGGTCAATAATATTCAAATACAAAAAGGCGGAACTATTCTGTTAGGAATGAAAAGGAGCTTTGGCGCACTTTTCGTGTGTATCATGCAATACAGAAAATGTTACGTGGTGGATGTTGCAGAGATGATAGTGGGAAGGGTCCATCGTAAGGTGGTGATAGCGACGGTCTGATTGAATCATTTCTGATGAACACATTTTTACACGTGCTGAGATCGGGGTGCACAAACACATTACCACTCTCATGCCAAGCTGTATCGGGTGGTCGCAGTTTTCGCATAGCGTTTCGTAGATCATTCGCAAAATCAGATGTAGTTGTGATACGAGAATTTTCCCCAAAATACTCGCAGGGAATCCGAAGAGTCGTCCCATAAACCATTTCTGCCGGTGATGCACTGATGTCCCCTTTATAGATGGTTCTCAGCCCGAGTAGTATCATCGGAAGATGGTCGGTCCATCGATCGGGGTTGTGACAAAGAATCGCAGCTTTCAATGTTCGGTGCCATCGCTCGATAATACCATTTGACTGAGGGTGATACGGTGTAGTTCGGAAATGAGTAATCCCAAACGTTCAACACAACTCGTTGAAGAGGGTCGATTCAAATTGTCGTCTTTGATCAGATGTAATCTGTTTCGGTACGCCATAACGAGAAATCCATCCAGTGACAAGAGCGTGAGCAATGGTGGATGCCGTCATATCAGGAATAGGTATTGCCTCCGGCCAACGAGTAAACCTATCAATGATGGTAAGACAATATCGGTGGCCGTTGCTCGGTGGAAAAGGTCCGACGATATCGATGTTTATGTGGCTGAATCTATCGTCAGGCAAAGCAAAACGTCCTAGAGGTGACTTGGTGTGGCGCGACACTTTAGACCGTTGGCACGGTTCACATTGTTTGGCATAAGCGATACTGTCCTTTCGTATACTTGGCCATACAAATCGCTGAGCCATCAATCGGGCTGTTGCTCTCGTTCCTGGATGTGAAAGATTGTGGGTTGCTTGAAGAAATTGGTGACGAAATTGTTTGGTAATGAATGGTCTGATGCGATTCCCAGAGCAGTCGCAATACAAGTGTAAATTTGATCCTGGAACAATAAACTGTTTTAGGTTTAATGAGGTTTGTATTTTATCTCCCAGAATCGCAGATAATTCGTCGTCGATTTCTTGATCGGTGGCGAGGGCATTAAAGTCAACCTTTGGGACAGCATGAACAGCGGCAATTCGAGAGAGTAGATCTGCTACACAATTCTCCTTACCAGCTACATGACGAATGTCTGTGGTGATTTGGCCGATGTAATCTAATTGTCGTGCTTGTCGATCAGATGCTTTTTCTAGGTTCTGTTGAAATGCGAACACGATCGGCTTGTGATCGGTGTATATGTGACAGTTTCGACCTTCTAACATGTATTTGAAGTGTCGCACTGCCAGGTATATCGCCGTTAGCTCTCGATCGTAGGTACTATACCTTAGTTGTGCCTTATCGAACCTTTTGGAAAAGAAACCTAAGGGCTGAACGTGGCCGTTAACAACTTGATGCAGTACGGCACCGGCTGCTGTATTCGATGCATCGACCCACAAAGATAGCTCAGCATCTCGTACAGGATGAGCTAATAATGCTGCATTTGCAAGTTGTTGCTTGCATTTTTCGAATGCTGACAAGGTTTCATCTGTCCAGATTAGTGCCGAGCGATCGTTTTTCTTATTTCCTGTAGTCATATCGAGTAGCGGCATTTGTGCTACAATAGCGTTTGGGAGGAATCTTCTGTAGAAATTAATTACAGCAAGGAAGCTTTTGAGCTCTTGCACTGTGGTTGGCCGTTTATGATTGCGCACAGCTTCTACTCGCTCGGTTAATGGACTTATTCCTTCGGGTGAAACTGAGTGACCAATGAATGTTAGTTCACTTTTACCGAACTTACATTTGGCTACGTTGATGGCCAGATGATACTGTTCAAGTCGCCTGAACACTTGACGAAGATGATCGCGATGTTCCTCTTGGGATGATGAAGCGATGAAAATATCATCAATGTATGGGTATACGAAATCCAACTCTCGTAGAACTTCGTGGATGAGTCGTTGGAAGGTTTGAGCAGCGTTGCGCAGTCCGAACGTCATGTGGGTGAATTCAAACAAACCAAACGGGGTCGTGATCGCAGTTTTTGGTATGTCGTCGGGTGGATGGGTACTTGGTGAAACGCCTTCTGCAAATCAATCTTCGAGAAAATATTCTTTCCATGCAAAATAGAGGCGAAATCTTGCAGGTAAGGGAGAGGATATCTATCGGGCACTGTTTAAGCGTTGAGTGTACGGTAATCTCCGCAAGGCCGCCAGGTTCCATCCGCTTTCTTCACCATGTGTAGTGGACTTGCCCAACTGCTGGACGATGGCCGACAAATTCCCAGTTTCATCAAATTTTCGAACTCCGTGCGAGCAGCAACAATTTTTTCTGGAGCAAGCCGTCGCGGGCGAGCAAACGTTGGTTGACCAGTTGTTTCGATCCGGTGTGATATTGAGCATTTACTCACGGTGCCAGGAGGGGACATCTGCGTGATTGATGGGAATTCTGATAGCAGCTCGGAATATGGTGATGTTCGACTAAACGTTTTAATGGAGTTTTCGATGGTTTTTTCAAGCATCGCCATTGTCTCAAGCTTCGTGGTATTGTCTATTAAGCGATGGCGTTTCAGATCAATCAATAAATCATAGTGGCAGATGAAATCTGCGCCGATGATCCCTGTTGTTACGTCTGCTATGAGGAAAGTCCATAAAAATTCACGTCGAAGGCCGAGGCTGACTTTTAGTAATGCTTCTCCGTAAACCTTTATTGGAGATCCGTTGGCGGCGAACAGTCTTACAGTGCTTGGTTTGATGCGGGATGATATTGAATCTCTCGGGATGACCGATACATCAGCACCAGTATCGATGAGGAAACACCGGTTGGTAATTTTATCAGCTAGTTTGAGGCGAAAAATCGTGGCTGTGTCGGACGGTTCGCTTTTTTCCATCACATGATCTTGCGGTTGGCGTCATTGTTGACTTGCTTTTGATGGTTGCCCGAATGAACACGGCTTTCTGCACCGGCGTGCATCTCCTCCAAATGTTCGATGGTACCAACACATGTCGTATGATGATTGGACGTCAGTGTGTTGATCTCTTCTGGTTCTGCTGCGAGAACGGGATTGATCTTGCCAGCTACTTTTTGGCTGGAACATTTGTTCAAATTTCCGGTTTAATTGCAAGATTTCACGATGAAGAGCTTCCATACTACATTCGCTAGATGTTTGGAGCACGGTGGCTGGCGTTGTTGAAGTAGTACCGATGGTGTTGATGTTACGAAAACCCATTGCGTCGATGATCGCGTCGGCAATGGTAGCCTTTTCTAATGCATCGCCTTTAGATGCAATTACAGCCGCTTGAGCGTGGGGTGGAAGTCCGGAGGCCCCCAAGTCTAAGAGCACTGGTTCGCTTAACGAACTACCTGCGACGCTTACCATTTCATTGTAGAGCTGGCTGGGTTTCATGTCTCCTAGTGGCATATCGGAAAGTACTCGTTGTAAACGTTTCTGTTGGCTGTCGGCGAAATGATCAATTAACTTTTTCTTGATGTACGGATATCGGTCGGAAGCCGGGGTGGAGTCTATGATAGATCGCAGCTCTGTTAACTTCTCTGGTGGTACCTGTGCCATGACAATGTTGTATTTTTTCACGTCGTGTTGATTGCCCAGTCCAGAAGCAGCAAACCAGAATTCTAGCGATAAGAAGTACGACTCGATGTTCGATGCAGACATTGCCGGCGGGTTGCGACGTGGCAAGTTGATCGTTTCCACATTTGCAAAATCTTGCTCATGTAGACCGCTGGGTCCGGACAATTGCTTATTCTCCGTCATTGCGCGAACACGGGGTCACCAATTATGGGACAACTATACGTCGGGTACACTTGTGGGTAAAGTAAAAGAGCGCGTTCGATTTCAACTGTAAAAACTAGGTTTATTTCATCGACTAGGTCTGCTTTTATAGTTTGTCATACAATTCAATAGGAAGCATGGTCAATAATATTCAAATACAAAAAGGCGGAACTATTCGGTTAGGAATGAAAAGGAGCTTTGGCGCACTTTTCATGTGTATCATGTGATACAGAAAATGTTGCGTGGTGGATGTTGCAGAGATGATAGTGATGCTACATTTATAAACAAAATATTCTCGTACCAGTCAAAATCTGGAAAATCTACTTCCAAAAATCGATTTGTCTCGAGAAGTATATAAGATACCTTAAGTCGGAGGTATTGCGCTGGATTCACAAAGCGGATCGCAATTCATCGCAGTACCTCCGATGCTCGTATTCATGCATCAGAATATTCGATTTTCGCTTGTAGGTTTTCCGGATTTCGACGGAATCAAGTTCCTTCGATATTTCTTTTTAAGCATAGGTATTTATTTCATTCTTTTTAATATATTTAACAAAGTTTAGATTATTGCATTTATTTTATCTTATTATTTATTTCACGTTAAGACTGTAAAGGTAAATTGCTACTCACCCCGAAAAAGAATCAATTCAGTAAGTTTTTTGGGAAGTGTGTGGCACGAATTTATCAAGATGTTGCGAGAGTTATTCACTAAATCTTGATCCAAAATGTGCCGTGATAGTTGCATGAAAACATGCTGATGGGCATTGTAAATTTTCATGACGATTCTGTTTTCCAGCTTCGCATAATACTTATAATAATGCGCATAGCACTTGCATAAACTCCACAAACGAATCTTGCATCCGGAAGCTAACAGCGACTGGATTAGATTGATACAAGTGTCAAGGATTCGTTCTTATATTACGTAACGCAATTGTTGGCAATTTTCAACTCCCTCTCTTCCTAGGTAACAAGGAATCCTCTTCCTCCCAACGTAATGGTTGGCCCATAATTGATACGTTGCGGATGCGTTTGCGTGAATTTGACAGTTTTCCCATAGGTTATTGTTAAATTTATGTCATCGGAACGCAAACGAGATAGGAAAAAATACATGGAGCAGCAATTCACATTAAACGGTTTCTTTAGCCAATAAATAACCTTAATTTATTCTCAGATTCATTGAATAAAATACACCGCGCGACTGTCGTAGTGTTCACAAAATGCTACGCGGTGCATCACTTTTGAAACGAACAACCGTGATTGAGGAAACGCCACGGTTGTACCTTTGCTCGCAGGAAAGACGCGTGAAAAATTGATTTCAATATTTAAATTACTTATAACTAATGCTATACCGTAAATATAAAAATAGACTCTTTTGATATAGTACGCTTGTATGTTGTTTTGCAACCACTCATGACGCAAAAGAAACATGCTGCTCCGAATAGATAAAATCAGTGCATCTGCCAGGGACGACCCCAATGTTTACGTTACGGGGCGACATCTACGATTTGCAAGTGGTTACATGAAACTAAGTTAATCTGTCATGTTGATACTCATTTCTCGAGTAATTCATGTTAAGGGCCTAAAAGCCATTTGTAAACAATGACTTTAAAGGTCGATTTCTCTTGAATCTTAATTCACTCTTGTGAAATGAAAGCAGCATTTGGTAGAAGACAGTTAGTTCTTCCATATGGAGTAGCTCGATATAGTGGTATTCTCGTGATTCGCGAGATATCAACGTTGAAAGTTGTTGAACTAATTGTTTACAAATAGCTTTTAGGCCCTTATCATGAATTACTCGAGATTTTTAATCAATACTTTATCACCTACTTTGATTTTTATTGGATTTGTAATACTCTTGTAATACTATCAACTATAACAGAAAATCAAATAGAACCAAACACAAGAGAAAAATACAAATTTTGTATTTTTCTCTTGTGTTTGGTTCTATTCGATTTTCTGTTTTTCTAACATTCGATTGGTTTTTATCCTGGCTACCTGGAATTTTTCTATGATATTGCTCGATATTGTAATGTGGTTCTATTGTTTTCAAATTCATGAGCTTTTGAGGTAATATGCCTGATGTCCAAAAATTATTTCAAATGGAGTATAATGAAAATCAGGACGCGGAGTAGTATTGTAATAAAACGAATAGAAATGCAACCAGTCGCAACCCACGTATCAGAATCTATTTTGACCCTGGACAAAGCGTCAGGCCCGAAGTTTGTTTTGCCTGCTACATACTGTGCATCAAAATCAAACTCATCGATATCCACTCTCATCCTGGTCAATTTAGATGATGGATTTTTCATCGAGAATAAATATACGAGCGGTCTATGGTCTGGTTTGACCGTAAACTTACGACCGTATAAATATGGTCGAAAATGTTTGATCGCCCAATGAATCGCTGTGAGTTCCTGCTTAATAGTTGATTTATATGCTTCATCTCTCGTGAATGCTTTACTGGCATACGCAATTGGTAAATCAATATCATCATACTTTTGAGTAAGTACTGCACCACAAGCAACCTTGGATGCGTCAGTTATCAATGTGAAATGCTCTTTAAAATTAGGAAATTGTAATAAACTTGATGACAGTAGATGCCTTTTTAGCGTATCAAACGCATGTTGGCAATCTGGCTACTACTCAAATTGTATATTTTTTCTCAATAGTTTATGGATAGGCAATTTCTGCAAAATTCTTGATGAATCGTCTGAAGTAGTTACAAAATGCCACAAACCATCTTCCCTCGCCAGTATTGTTTGGTGTTGGGTATTTTTCTGAGATATAATGTCCAAGATAGGTGACATAAGGTCTAAAAAAATGCATTTTGCGAGATTAAGTTTAAGGTTGCGTTGCCGAAGTTTCAAGAACACAGATTCAAGGTTTTTTAGGTTATGATTGACCGAGCATCACATGACTATAATGTCGTCTATATACAAGAATGCGCATTCAGGTGGTCCACCACTGAGTGCTATGTTGGGTGAAATATTCAACCCAAACGGCAATCGGTTAAACTTATAATGTCCATCAGGGCTGTAGAAGGCTATACATTTCTTCGATTTTTTATCAAGCTCGATTTGGTGAAACCCGGATGTTAAATCAAGGGTTGTAAAATATTAAGCTCGTCCAATATGTTCTAAAATTTCATGTATACGCGGCAATGGGAAGTTATCCGCAGTTATTTTTTTGTTCAGTTGGCGAAAGTCAACGACTAATCGCCACTTGTTTTCATTGGTAGTAGACTTGGTTGGATCGAGTAAAATAGGTGAATTAAAAGGTGACGTAGATGGTTGTATTATTTTGTCTTGAAGCATTTTATTAATTTGATTATATATTTCCTCTCTATGTATTTCAGGTAATCTATAACTTTTTATATACACAGGAGCATTGCTCTCAAAATTTATTGTTTGTTTGTAGAAATTGTTCACGCTTAAATGATCGTCACTTAGTGCAAAAATATCATTGTATTTTTTACATAAATTGATCAGTTTGGTTTCAATTTCTTGTCCTAGATTTTGAGTTGTGATTTCGCTCAAAAGATTTTCTAATCTTTTGTCGTCTTTTTCCTGCAGTCTATCTGTAGGTAATTACTAGCTGATACTATTTCAGGATTGAAATCAAGTGGAATAATTTCAGCATTGTTATTCACATTAACAAACTTTACATACTGCTTTTCTGGGTTTATAAGTGTATTTGCACAGAAAACTCTAGATTTTATATGTTTGGATTAAATTACTCTATTTTCTTTAATATTTACAAAGTTTACTTGTTTGATGGTTTGGCATCTAGGAGGAATAACTAGATTTCCATTATTTTTATCCTCTATAGGTAATACTAATATTTGATTATTTAATTCAAATGTTAGTAGCCATGTTTTTAGGCATATGTTGCATTCGTACTTGGCTAAAAAATCTCGTCCGAGTATTCCGTCGGTTTGGATTGGGAAGTTTTTAGTATTGCTGGTTGCAGTTGTGATTGGACTCTAGAAGTGCTTTTTGCGCATTTTAAAGTGTGATAAAAGGGCACGTTTACGTCAAATCGTTTTGTTGTCTTCGGTGCACTTATCCTCAATGCTGAATGGTATAAGTTCACTGAAGACAGGAAACGATTTGACGCAAACGTGCACTTTTATCACACTTTTTCTGCTTTTGTCAGAGTCCATTTTTAACTGCAATCAGCAATAACTACTTTAAAATTATGTGGTATTGAAGTATCATCAATTAATATGTTCGTAGTTGTGCGACCAATGGTTTCTACTTTTACATCAGTCACTCCGTTATTTGTACATATTTGATTAATATTTTTTGGAACTCATTTAAAAGATTCTCCTTGACTATAGATACGTCCGCTCCTGTATCAATGATTAGGTTGACAGGTTTTTGGCACATAAAGACTGGACTCGGAAAAAATGAGACACACAAAAATGATCACCAAAAATTCATTTTAAATCGGATACTTTTCAAATTTTCAGGGATTCAATAACTATATAATAGCTATGTTTTGGCATAATTTATTTATCGAACTTCCTCCCCCAAGCTGAATGCTCGTACATTTATCTTAACACTTCGGGACCATCTTCGGGACCACATTAACGCCCTTCGCTTCGTACTAATCCATTACAGGCTTGGCGTTATGGCACGAAGCGAGATCCGGCCAGAAAAGCGTGGGACCACGGTGAGAGCGGAGGAAGGGCAGCAAGCGCTTCTGCAAGATTCTGCTCGATAAATCTGCCCGTTTATGGTGCCGGTTGTAACGAACGGCTTGCTGTACCGTCCGCACTCGCAGATCGCCTGCCACAACAGGTACTTCTTCGCGAATTTGTCCATCTTTCTCTTCCGGAACTTTTCCCGAACCTCCATGCGGGACGTACCGACAAAAAACTCGAGGCCGGGAATTTGTTTGGTGTCCGCCTTGATATATGTCTCATCGTCCATGACGAGACAGCCTGGCTTGACCAGCCACTCACGGTACAGCTTCCGCACACGCAATTTGGCCACCGGGTTTTGCTTGGCAGGCCAGTTTGGCACCTTCCTGACCTTAAAAATACGTAGCCCAGCCCGCTTCATAGTCTGCTGGACGAACCACTTCGACGAATTGACCTTTTTGGCCATGTCGCGGGTGGAAAGGTTCGGGTTATTCTTAAAGTACTGCCTTATCTTCCACGCCTTCTCTGGGTATTCCGTTTTCGGTTTTCGGCCGCTTCCAGCGCGCCACTCGTTGATCTTCGTCTCCTGGAACATCTTCACAACGCGGGACACAGTGGAATAGTGGATTCCAAGCCTTTTGCCGATACATCTGTGCGACTGACCAGGATTATCGATCACCTCGCCCAAGATTTTCTGGCGTAGCTTTAATTTTTACCCCCTCGATAAAAAGGTACACCCATAACAAAGTGTCGCATTTTTTCCGAGTCCAATCTTTATCAAGCCTAATTTTCACAAAATTTTTGTACGTCAAATCAAGGTTATACATGTTTAATCTTTGTTGGGGTACGCTACTTTCCCATTGTTTTGTTGTGCCTTGGGACGGGGATTTTCCGAAGGCCCCCTTCCGTTTTCCACTACATAGACGTTTCTTTGATAGTTGTTTCTGCCTCGAGATAGATTATTATCATATCTCTGCTGATTATTTTCGTATCTTTGCTGATTATTTCCGTTTCCGTGTCGTTTCTGTTGCTACGATTAAAGCCAGAATCGGTACGATCCTGGAAATATCGGTTACCATTATTATTATATTGGCCTCTGTTGCGACCTCTATAATTTAAATTATTTTGTAAGTTTCTAGACGTCATCCATTTAGGTTTCTGTTGGTTTTTGTAACTCCTTACGAAGTTAACTGTTACCTCGTTTGAACTTTGAGCTGACTCTTCTAAGACTTTGTTTACGGCCCGCAAATATTAGTGTATTGGCCCGCCTTAAGGATTATAGCCGTTTTCTCGTCCCTCAGGCCCGTGGTCATATGCTTTATGCCCTCTATTGAAATCATTGCTATTGTTACTTCTGCCGGTATTTGCTTCGCAATATACGTGGCTTCGAGTTGCATAGTGAGGTCTTCAACTTCTTTTGTGAGGCCTGCAATATTTGATTTTTGCTTGCAGATTGCAAGCTTGGCAACAATTGCCTCTGGGGGTGTGGTTATTGAGTATCTACTGTACCCAACCGTCACCCCTCGGTCGGGCCTACCTATCTCGATAGATGAACCATGACCTAAACGTTAAACGATATTTTCTGTCAAGAACAAACGAATATGATCATGAATAAACTTGTCATTCTTTGTAACGTGCTTCCAGTAGAAAGACGTGTTTTTACTTCGACTCTGAATCCACGGTTTCTATTTTTCTCTCGGTTTTCCGCTGTTTGCTGTTCTCGGTTTCCGCGTTGCTCTGTAGGTATTGGGCACAGGCATGGAGGAGAAAGCAAAGATCGTCCCGTTTGGCGGCACCGGTTAACATAATTGGAAATTTCGGGTGGAGTGCATTCTTGATACCTTTGATCTTTTGGATTGCCTCCTGCGGGAGGTTGCTGAGGACAAGGAATTGCGCGAAACGCAGGAGGATTTGGTGGCTACGCATGCGGAGAAAAAAATGAAAGTGGCTGAAAGAATAATGGCCGAGAAGAAAGGCAAATCGCTCCTCGTGCAAGCGATCGCGGACAACCAGCTTGAATTGATTAAGGATTGCGCGACGCCGAATGCGATTTGGACGACGCTGAAGAATGTGTTCGAGCGTCGTGGTGTAGCTGGACAGCTGATCATCCGAAAACGCTGAAATACTCTGACAGAGGAGGTGCTTTGTTGGCGGAACATCTGTTACGCTTCGACCGGCTGATTCGTGAACTAAAAGAAAGCGACGCGAACGTGGAGGAATCGGATGCAGTTTCTCACTTGCTGTTGACGCTGCCGGCGTCCTTCGATTCTGTTGTGACAGTAATGGAAACTCTCCCCGGAGGCATTACCATGGATTTCGTTAAAAAGCGGCTTCTGGACGTGGACATGAAGAGGCAAACGTCGGATACAGCGGGACACGATGGCGGTAGTGTAGGAGTTGCGATGTCAAGCAAGCACAGCAGAAGCAGAGTGAAGTGTTTTAAGTGCGGAAAGATCGGACACAAGAAGGCCGATTGCCGTGTGAAGATTGACTCGGACGATAAAAGCCAGAACAATAAGGCAAAGAAGAAAAGTGAAGTGAACCGGAATTCGCAAAATGCAAACATGGGCGCTGAAGACAAACCGGAAGTGGCATTTGTGGCGTCGAACACCGAAGATACAGTGAAGATTGGCTGGTACCTCGATTTCGGTGTCACCGATCATATGTTAAATGACTCTAGCTATTTCGTGTCGATGAAGCAGTTGACACCGCCCGTGGAGATTGGTGTTGCCAACGGCCAGAAGCTGCTGGCCGAATACAGCGGTGACGTGGTGGTGTAAGCAACTGTGGACGGTAGCGCGAGGAAATGCGAGGTGAAGGACGTCCTATACCTGCCGGGTCTAAGCTGTAATCTTTTCTCCGTGAAGCGGGTGACCAATTCCGGATTCCAGGTATGCTTCTCGGACGATCGGGCGCGGTTCACCAAGAACGGTACAGTATTTGCGGTCGGCTGGCTAAAAGGTAGGCTCTACGAGATGAATGTGCATTGTAAGAAGAGTGAATTTGGGTCTGCTATGGTAACCGGCAAAGTATCACGGAACGCGGTTCTCTGGCATCAACGGTACGGCTACGTAGGGTGCGACAGCCTTTGGCGGCTGGTGCGGCACAGGATGGTGGACGGTTTGGTGCTAACGGAGTTTGATGATAGTACAGTTGTTTGTCAGCTGTGTCTTTCCGGAAAAATCGCGAAGCAGCCATTTACTTCCAGCGAGGATAGGCGTTCCTCTCGTCCACACTCTTCCACTCTTATACACAGTGATGTGTGTGGGCCGATGCCGCCGCATACATGGGACGGCTAACGATTCTATGTATCATTCATTGATGACTTTTCCCATTTCACAATCATCTTCCTGATGTCCTCGAAGGACGAAGTATACGAACACTTTCGCGACTACGAGGCGCTTGTGACAGCACGGTTTGGCACGAGGATTTCAAGGCTCCGATGGAGCGTGCGAGGGCCGTTCTAGCTGAAAGTGGTTTCAGGGAAGAGATGTGGGGAGAGGCGGTTTATACGGTGGCCTATTTGACAAATAGATGTCCGACTTCGGCGGTAGGTAAAATCAAAACACCATGCGAGTTGTGGACAGGTCGCAAGCCTGACGTGACCAAACTACGGATTTTTGGTAGCGTTGCTTACACTCACATCCCTAAGGAATTGCGAACAAAACTCGATCCCAAAAGCAAGAAGTCGTACATGGTGGGCTACACCGTGAACGGGTACCGGCTGTGGGATGATACGAAGCAGAAGGTAATAGTGGCTAGGGATGTTGTGTTCAATGAGAGTTCGTTCTTCGGTGATAGTCCGGACGTCAAGCAGTTGCCGAATGATGTTCCACCAAAACCTGTTTCTTTGAATCTGGAGACTGCTGACACTGATCAGGGAGGCGTGAACAATGCTGATGAAGAAGGTGCCGTAGCTCCTGTGGAGCCGGAGGTACGAAGGAGCGATCGTTTGCGGCGGGAGCCTCAGTGGTTTGATTGCTACGAGATGTCATGTGGCCTTGCGATGTGCGTGGAGAATTTTGTTGACAACGTTCCGAATACTGTGGAGGAGCTGATGAAAAGAAACGACTGGCTCGGCCAGTCATGGGAAGCGGCGATAGCAACGGAGATGGATGCGTTGGTCCGAAACAAAATTTGGACCCTTAATGCGTTGTCACCTGGACGTAAAGCTATCGACAGTCGTTGGGTGTTCAAGCTTAAGCACGGTGTTGAGGGGAACAATCGTTATAAGGCCAGATTGGTGGCTACGGGGTTCATCCAGCAAATAGGTTTTGTCTACGAAGACACCTATTTGACAGTGGTTAGGATGACAACTCTGCGGATGGTACTGGCCGAAGCAAACTCTGAAGGAATGCACATTCATCAACTCGATGTTAAAACAGCGTTCCTTAATGGTAATTTGGAGCAGGAAATCTATATGCGATTGCCGAAGGATTTCGCTACCAAAGGGCTAGTAGCCAAGTTGCATCGTTCGTTATACGGATTAAAACAAGCGTCCCGGGCGTGGAACTCTAGATTCCGCGAATTTGTTACCGGACTTGGATTCATTTGGAGTGAGGCGGACAGTTGCCTATACACTACTGTAAAGAACGGAGAACTTGTTATTCTGATCATTTATGTTGACGATATATTGATCGCATGCCGTTCGTTGGAGATGATAACTGTGCTGAAGGATAACTTGAAGCAGGAGTTCGAGATGACTGATCTCAACGAGGTGAAGACTTTTCTCGCACTATCAGTGGAATACGACAGGACCTCGGAAGTACTCAGCATCGACCAGAAGCAGTATTTAGTAAGCCTGCTGAACCGTTTGAATACGGGAGAGTGCAAGCCAGCACAGACGCCGATAGCGACAGGCCTCAAGCTGGAAAAGTGAACCGATACGACCAAAGTAACTGACGAACATTACCGCGAACTGATTGGTTGTTTGATGTACGCTACTACAACATCACGTCCAGATTTGTGTGCAGCCGTTAACTATTTCAGTGGCTTCCTAAGTTGTGCTTCGATGGAACATCGAGGTCATCTCAACCGCATTTTGCGCTACATTCGTGGAACTCTGGAATTGAAGTTGGTTTTTCGACGTGATGGTGAATGCAGCCTGCTCCAAGGATATGTTGACGTGGACTGGGCAGGTGATGTATGCGATCGGAGATCTTCATCAGGTTTCATGTTTTACGTTTCTGGATGTTTGGTATCGTGGGCGACACGCAAGCAGACGTCAGTAGCGCTCTCTTCGGCAGAAGCCGAATATGTGGCGCTAAGTGTAGGAGCAACTGAAGTGATTTTGCTGAGGAAGGTGTTGAAGGATCTCCATAGAAGTCTCAACGAACCAACAATCATTCAGGAGGATAATCAGGCTTGTATTCGAATGGCGGAGGACGAGAAACCGACAAAACGATTGAAGCATGTGGATGTTCGTTGACATTTCGTCAGGAACGAGATTCAGCGAGGAGTTATTAAGTTGTCCTACGTACCAACCCATCTACAAGTTGCCGATATCATGACCAAGGCCCTACCAGGACCGCAGTTCGTAAGGCTTCGGAATATGCTCGGGTTGTCGGCTTGACGGGACGTATTGAGTGTTTACTGTACCCAACCGTCACCCCTCGGTCGGGCCTACCTATCTCGATAGATGAACCATGACCTAAACGATAAACGATATTGTCTGTCAAGAACAAAACGAATGTAACGTGCTTCCAGTAGAAAGACGTGTTTTTACTTCGACTCTGAATCCACGGTTTCTATTTTTCTCTCGGTTTTCCGCTGTTTGCTGTTCTCGGTTTCCGCGTTGCTCTGTAGTGGTGTGGGAATCGACATCTCTATTAATGTTTGCCTACCAGCTTCGTCATCACAATATTGATAACAGTTGGTTGAGCGCGTCTGCGAAATTGCTTAATTTGTTCGGTGTGCCATCACTGCTTTTATTACCACAATTAAAGTGGTCATTTTTGCTGCTTTTGACAATCTGATAGTAATTATCGCTAACTTTGACAATTTTTTCAGGGTAAACTCTGGTTTATCTCTGAGATACTCCAATTCTAAGTTTAGAATTGTTTTTAGTGCACCGGACAGTATTATTTCCTATCGTACAATATTTTTGTGTCAATTGAATCCTCTAAAATAGTAAGTTCATTGGCGATGTCATTTCTTAAGGCATTTAGTGCTTTAATTTTTCCGTCAAAGTCGACTTCCTATAGTGTCGATTTGGAGCCTTTAGGTTACTTAATAAATTTTTTATTGTTGCTAACCTATTTTCGATTACGTCCATTAGTGGACCATATTAATGATAAAAAAAATTTACTTACTGGGCTCCTGCTGTCATAGTGAAGAGCGTACTGGCATTCTGGAAATTGTTCTTGATGGTTGTAAGATGAATTCGGATTACCACTGATCACTGTTGCAACCGCTGAGGCTATACCAGTTAGCTTCTGGCATTGACTGACTGGTATTGACTGGTGACACTACTACGGTGTACACTATTTCCAATTATCGTTCGGTTTAATTGTACGAGCGGGGTACAAAGCTCTACGTATATGGGGAGTCAATTCGACTGTAGGAAACATAAAAGCACTACTTTTGCATTATTAAAGCGCACTTCGCGCAGTACTTGTTGTCTTGTGCTCGCTTTCGTGTACTTAGTGTGTACACGAAGGCACAGATAAAACACTAAAACCATCACTAGAATGACTGAAGTTTGAGTTCTGTGACGGACAATTTTACACCGTTTTACGTTTGGTGAACATTTTTCACTTTTTCACAGTTTTTAGCACATTTCGCTAACAGTTTTTAGCGTTCATCGCTAACACAGTTTTTAGCGATTAGCACAATCTTCTGTGACTACTTTAACACTGTCACGGTATGTCAAACAGCATATACACACTTAAAAGTTATTAATGGGATCTTTTAAACATTTAGCTGAATTCAGTCGGCATTTTCATATTTAACTGACAATTCGGCAAAAGATCGAACGATGCCGAGTCTCAGCATCAATTGCAACTGAAATATCCGGTAACTTCATTACTAAACCAATTCTCGGCAACACTAGGAACCGAGCATAAACGTTGACCAAACTTCAACCGACCGAAACTATCATGCCGAAATTTCGCAGTGTTGTAAGCCGAGGCTCGGCTTTTTATCTGTCAACCGCCATGCGCCATACTGTTTTCATTCTGTATATTGTTTGGAGTAAGTCGTATGTTGTTTGTGGAACGGTAGAAAAACAGACATTTATTACCACTACATTAATTACATTGAAAAAACCTCGTCAACAAACCTACGCCGATTCACCCGGTTTATGGCTACACTCAGCGAAATAAACTTTCGATATTCATAAGATTGCATTATGATTATTTGCTACAAGAAATCATTATGAATTTCATCAATTTACTGGGTACTGGGTCCAGTGACTTGACCACTAGTACATATCAACACTTGTAAATAGGAAAGCTTAAAGGCGAACAACAACAACGTCGTGTAAAACAAAATCCATTCATAGGTCATCCTTACGAAATTTAAAGCATCGTTCATAAGTTGAACCTTAAGAAATTCTTAAGATTATTTGGCTGAGTGTACTTCTCTCCATCCTCGGTTGCGCCCCACGCTCTCCAAGTCTTGGTTTACCTGATCCGCCCTTCTAGATCGCTGTGCTTGTACCAGCCAGATTTGACGCAAACACCATCTTTGCAGGGTATCGCCTATTGGCATGAAATATTCAATATTTGGATCAAAATCTAATTCAAAATTTCTAATATTTACACACAATTTAACCAAAATCTCGGTTAACCTCATATTGTTTGTTTCGAATTTAAACCGATATGTCAGTTTACTCATGCCGAGATTCCCAGCTAACTATATAAGTTTTCAGTTTGAAAGCCGAGATCGAAACCGAGAGTTCGACTGTGCGGATCTCGGTTTTGAAAATCCGAGACTTGGCATATAATTCTAAGTGTGTACGCCGAGATGGGCCTTTCGGAAAAGTACTCAGCACGTTGGGTTATCGTTTTCGAATGAACCAACGTTATATTCTGGCTTACCAACTAACTTACGCTTTCTATGTTATTATATGACCCGAGCTCAAGCCACCAATGACGTTTGAAAAATAAGTTAATGTCAACCAAATGTGCACCATACGGCAATGGGCAATGATGCGTTCATAAGCAAAGCGCGCATGCTGTTTGGTGAAAATATATATATAAGGAAAGGGTGCCATAAATAAGGAAAGAGTGTCAAAGCGACCTCGTTGCTACATTTTATGACTCAGTAAAGAATGATTGCTTAAGCATTAATTTTGGGTGTGCGTGTTTTAAATGATTGGTTGGAAGGATAGAAAAATGAGCAATGCATAGGGATGCTACAAAGTTACATCACTCGCGGCGCGGAATCAGGGGGATCCATTCAGTAGAATTTAAAGAAAAAAAAATTAAGGACAGCTATTCTGGTCGTTGATGACGTTCGTCAGCAGATGGTAAATTCTCAAATTTTACTATTTAAATTATCTAACCTCATCTAACCCTGCAGAATAGGCTTACTGGGTTTGGTGGCAATTATCGTGTTTTTTGTATGCTTCCGGCGAAAACAATAAATAATTTGAAGAAGGCTTTTTCAATAAACGTCTCTTTGAAATGTTGATCATTTCCATCAGAGTATTAGCCGACTTTTTTTGCAATAGCCTTTAAAAAGGTTGCCAACATGACCATGTGGTTAGAATTTCGTAGTACGCGGAAAACCGATTCGTCAAATTAGGAACGGTTTTTTTCTTACCTTCTCTATTCTTTAAAAATGGATCGTACAGATTGGTATTCAGAGCAACCGAAAAAAAAGTGAGTACCAGTTAGTGAGCGTGAACAGCAGATACGAACAAACAACACTCATGGTTGTGTCGAAAAGGAGAAGAGCTGAAGAGAGAAGAATATGACAACCTCATGGTGGGAGGAAGGATGAATTGCCATATGGGAAATGGAATGTTTCTCCTCTGACGTGAATCGGATCGGTTATCAGAAGAAACGTAAGAAGAGAGAGTCAGTTTGTGAGAGTGTTGGTTCGTGAGCCTCAGAGACGAATATACACCACAAGCGATAGAAGAAACAAAAAACGGATGCAAGAAGAGAGGGTTAGATTCGTGAGCGAGGCCCGCTTAAAGGATTTACGGCACAAATGGAGCTCCACTCCTGTGCAGTAGATACAGCGCAACAGTGACAAGTTGGCGAGTGATTGCAGGAGTACTGCGCTAACGTATGTGCTTCCATTTCTACATTCATATGATCTTTTACGTTGTTAAGAATGGAACAAAATAGAGAACAAATAGCGATAGCAAAAGTGCGGAGTAGGGGTGCCTTGGTAAGAGGCATTTGAGCCCTACACAAACAGGAAAGGTCAACATAATGTAGGATTTTTCTTATTTTTTGTTTCGAGTAGGTAGCTAAGTGAAATATTTTTTCAGTGTGTGCAATATTGTCAATTTTCAGTAGTTGAATGCACCGTATTTTCCAAAGTCTTTTAATTAATAATTTAATAATATTAATAATTTAATTTAATAATTAAATAATACCACTGTGGGATCATCTTTGCATTTCAAAATAATTTCAGAGCATGGAGCAGGTTGTCATCCATTAAAGGCACAATTTGTTTTTCAGCTTTCAGCATAAAATTAACAATGAAATTTCAGTTCTAAACGTCAACTACTATTTTCATAGTAGACTGTCAGTCGCAGCTTAGGATTATGTTTAAATATTTTGTTTACTAATTTTATGATTTGATATTCCATTTCAGAAATCATCTAACCGGACACATCGATCACTAATATTGCTATCTTTGAAATTTTATTAGAACGGCATAAAAAAAAATTTCAGAACGTGTCTTATAGAATAATCTGTTGATTCTCAAGAAAAAATCAAATATTTTTTTATTGAAATTTTGTTATTGAAATTTTATCTCTGATAAATCAGAAATTTTTTACTCTGTTTTCAGCTTTTCCAGGACTTTTGAGATATTAATACATATTCCAATTCCTAATGTGTATTACTTACTGATCATGTCCTGTACTAAAAACGATTCTTTGGGAGGAGATTCTCTATCCTTTCGTGAAAGTGCTTTTGCTTAAGGGGGTAAGCACCGTACCGGTGGATGTCAGTAAAATCCCAATTATGGCAACTGGCTGCGAAAAGGATAATGAGTGGTACTGTTCCATTCGGGCTGGCTCCTGTGTCGTCTCCCTCAGTACTGCCGGGTGACACCGAGCAGGAAATGGCGAGGTTCCAGCGGCACAGGTTGTCTCGGTCCCATTAAAACCTAGGCAGGCCTCCCGTACGTCCCATTCTCCACCACCGGACCTCGCCAGTCGGGCGGGAGTAGGCTCAGATGACCCTATACCTGACTTACGCTGATCAGGCTCTGAACACGGTGCCCCATGAAGGGCCGTGTCAATCCTCGCATGGCTTCCGTACTCGCCTTCAAGCTTGCATAGATAACCATGGAATCACTATAGCGACTACTCCACGTGGGCTTGGATAGCGGCTGGAGGGGGACCCAACAAAATGCAGTGACGACGAAACCCAAGGAGGAAGCGAATCCAAGTGTGGTCCCCACCGCGAAAAACGGTGGGATCTGGCGTGTCCGTCACTTGCGAAAGTGCCACGGCATCGGAAGCAAGTGCCACCAAGCTAGGCGTGGCCATGGATGGGCCAGGACTCATCCGGGCCATAGATGGGATGCGGGAAACTCTTCCTAAAGTGATGAAGGTGTCCGAGCAGTTGGATGCGATTATTGACTTCACGTCATCGCACAACAAAATTGCTAAGGACTTGAAACTGAGCCTCCTTAGGCTATGCATGACAGTGCAGGCTGCATGCAAGGATAGGGAAGAGCTGGATGCTAAGTTCCTAGCTGAGCAAAGTGCCAAAGAGCTGGCACGGCAAGCAGCCACCGAAAAGGCGAGGGAGATAGCCTCGAAGCAGACACAGACGGAAGAATCCGTCTCAGTCGGAGACTCCACTCCATCCACCATGGAGGTAGGGATCTCCAAGCGGGCTGGTGCTTCTAAGAAGCGGATAGTGACAGACGCCCCCGTCGGTAAGCGAACCTATGCGAACGTGGCGGTGGGGTTAGAGGGTCGATC
Source organism: Aedes koreicus (assembly GCA_024533555.2). Classification (NCBI taxonomy): domain Eukaryota; kingdom Metazoa; phylum Arthropoda; class Insecta; order Diptera; family Culicidae; genus Aedes; species Aedes koreicus. Next base: position 153,033 of record JAHHFK020005073.1, on the reverse strand, counting down.
CTCACAACCAGCTCCGGCTGGCCGCAAAGAGAGATGCCCCGGCGCTAAGCCCAGCGCCAAAGGCGCGACATCCAGCTCGCGTGTTGTCTCAAGCGCCGGAGGGGGTCCGAGCGGCAGGGCCCCGAAGAGAACAAACATCGTTAGCACAGAAGCAGACGTTAGTGTTAAGAGGGGGACGAGCGATGACCCCAGGCGTGGCAGAGAAAGCCACTAGAACAAGGTCCGAAAAGAGGAAAAAAAAAATGAAAAGCGACAGGTGGCCTGCAAGCGTAACCGCGGAGAGGCCCTCATCGTCAAGACAGAGGCGTCGGAGTACTCGGAGGTCTTAAAAGCGATGCGCGGGACGCTAAACTGGCGGGCCTGGGCGCCGATGTGCGGAGTATACGCCGTACTCTGAGACCTGGCAAGACAGTCCTTAGGTGAGGGTGTGGAGGTACGTACCCCCGTCTCACAGGTGACGATCCAGTGCAAAAATCTGGATGAGATCACTGAGGTAGACGAGATCTCCACTGCACTAAAGGAACAGTGCAAGGTCGAGGTTGCCGTCGCAGACATACGTCTGCGGAAGGGTCCACTTGGGACCCAGGTGGTAACCATGAGGGTAGCGGCAGTCGACGCAGACGCGGCGTTGAAAGTGGCAAAGGTGAAGGTAGGTAGGTGAATGGTCTATGTGCCTACACCATCCACCGAAGGCATGTTTCAGATGCTTGGAGAGCGGGCACCTGTCTTGGGAGTGCAAAGGCCCAGATAGGAGAAACATGTGCAGAAGGTGTGGCAGAACTAGCCACAAGGCGCGGGATTGCAAAGAACCCCCAAATGCTTGATGTGCGCCGGGAAATCGGATATTAAGCACGTCATTTTGCAAGTGCCCAGGCGCTAAGGGCATTCTAACGAGCCAACCATAATGCAGGTAACCCAACTAAACCTGAACCGTTGTGAGGCCTCCCAGCAACTGCTGTGTCAGACAGTTCGTGAGTCGGCATCGGATATCGCCATAATTTCCGACCCATACCGCATCCCAGCCAGCAACGGCAACTGGGTTGCAAACAGGTCAACTATGGTGGTATTATGGACGACGGGCAAGTACTCGGTTCAGGAGGTGGAGCTAACGGCCTCGCACTCCATTGGCATTTAAGAGAGATGGATGAGTTCCAGGAAACTGAAGCTAGACCACCATAAGACTGAGGTCACGGTTTTTAACAACCGGAAATCGGAGCAAAATGCGACGATCAGTGCAGGTAACTGCACAATCGAATCGAAGAGGTCTTTGAGGTATCTTGGGGTCATGATCGACGATAAGCTGTCCTTTATCAGCCACGTCGATTACGCCTGCAAGAAAGCCTCCATGGCAATATCGGCCTAATCCCGCATGATGTCGAATAGCTTGGCGGTGCAAGGGAGTAAGCGTAAACTCCTGGCCAGTGTCGCCCTGTCCATACTTAGGTACGGCGAGCCGGCATGGATCATCGCTTTGAGTACCAAAAGCTACTTGAGTAAGCAATAGAGAGTACGCACAGGCTTATGTATGTGCCTAAGAGTGGTTAGTGCATTCCGAACGATATCATGCGACGCAGTGGGGATGATGCCAATAGGCATTGTCATAAAAGAGGATGTAGAGTGCTTTGAACAACGTGAAAGACCACTAGAGCCGCATCTATGGTTAAGTGACAAAGGGAATGGAACAGCTCCACCAAAGGTCAGTGGACCCACCGACTAGTCCCGGAACTCTGTGGGTGGGTTGGTAGGCAACACGGTGTAGTGAACTTCCACTTAACGCAGATTTTGTCAGGCCATGGCTGTTTCAGACAATATCTGCATAAATATGGGCATGCACAGTTCTTCGCATGCACCGAATGCGCGGGAGAAGAGGATACTTCAGAACATATATTCTTCACATGTCCTCGCTTCGACGGTGCGAGATCCGGCATGATAGCCGTAAGCGGTCACGACATGACTCCGGATAATTTGGTCCACAGGATGTGCCAGGACTGGGAGATCTGGGACGCGGTATGCAAAGCAGCCTCCAAGATTGTCCAAGATCTCCAACAAAAATGGCGAAACGACCAACGGCAGGTCGCAGGGACCACATAACTACAAAAGCCCTGAGTAGATGCTTAACAAGCACAATAGCACCCTCCCCGAAGTAATACCGAAAGGTGGTTCCGAGGAGGGTCCAGGGCTTAAGGCACGGGGTGGGTTTTTAGTGGGTCGAGGAGTTGGCAACCCTCATCCCCACACCCTGAGTTCTTCAGGTGCCTGGTAACAGATTTTCCATCCCGTCTAAAAAAAACAATTAAGAGGAACCGTGTGGTGTGGAAGACGTTCGCCTCTCCACGGTGCACTCTGGAAACATTATTTATTTATTTGTAGTTATGCATCAACAGACCAAGTTAAGCTCCCCTTAACAGATAAACGAACTACGGAGGAAGCGCCATACGGCGCGGGATCCGCCAGGCGGCCGTAAGCGGTCGTGATATGAGGAACAGGGATGAACCAGGGGTATCCACGCCCCAGACGTTCCAACCTGGCTCCTGGCCCTGGCTTTCTCGCTCGGAGGAAGGACCATACGACGCGAGGTTCGGCAGGAACCGTAAGTGGTCAGGCAGTCGGACGCTCCAAACCCTGCTTCGATCCCAGAGCATCTCGACCGAATCAGCGTCAGGTTGGTGGAGCTAACTACTAAAGATCTATGTAGTTAGACATAGTGGGGGCGTTTTGCACAATTGCTCTCTCCCTTAAGTAATACTGAAAGGTTGTTCCGGTGAGAGCCGGGTGTAGCATGAGAAAAAACCCATAAAAAATTTATATACATATCCCACAGGCAGCAAATTATAATTACGCATAAAGAAGCACACCTTCTGTGTCTCTATGTTCAGTCTCTCTACGCGTTACCACTTTTTACCTCGCACAGCGAAACCCGTACCCGCAGTGCTTTATGTATATAAGGCGAAAACCCAATTTGGTAAAACTGCAAAGGATGCATTTATTGATGTCGCCCCAGCTGTCTCATAGGAAAACTGTATTCGATAAGCCCTATAAATAAGAAACGCCGAAATATACAGGAATATTCGTTGTGAGCTCGACCCAACCGGAGGTTCTCCGATCATTGGCCAATCGACTACTCTCAACAAAGTAATAAGTTTTTCTTCACTCTCACGGGTTAAGATTAATTTTAAATGACATTGGAAATCGAAATCAAGAAATTAACGGTCATACATAAAAATTTAAAAAAATCGCCCAATAGGAAACTCCTAAAAACAACGTTAATAAATAAACTTCATGAAAGCTGAATAATTTACGACAACCTCCTCGGTTTACTAGACGAGGATAAATTTTTATTAACAGCCGTACGAAAAATACAGGGTGTTTGGTTCCTTATTAAGAATCTTTCAGGGGCTTACAGAAGATCATATTTGATGAAAAAAATCATTCTACGCATATGGTCAAATCTCAACTGTTACAGAGTTATTGAACTTTTTTATTTCGGTAGTATGTTTGCCCTTAACTTGTACTAACGCAATGATTATGCTTTAAGGAGTGAATCATTTATGTTCATTCGAAGGCATAGAAAATTTGCTTTTAATCGTTATCACAAAATTGTGCTGTTGAATGAGATAAGTTACATTTTATGAGTAACAAAGTTTGAAATTGTTGATTTTTCGGACATTTTTGCAGATTTTTTCCAATAAATGCATGATAAACTTGATCATTTTATTTGACAAAACTGAGCCTCTTTTCATGTTCTAAGATTCGTTCTTTGACACCAAACATCTATTTCTATTACACAATGTTAGGTCTTCAATTGGCATCGTAAAAAACCACCCATTCCACCCCACTGTGCTAACGATTTCGACCCGTGTATATTCTGCATATCCATTGATGCCGAAGCCCCGTAAATGCGTTTAAATGAACCGTCATATTTGGAATCACATTGCTATACGATTCGATCAAGTGTGCTGTGCGCGATATGCACGGGTCAAAATCGTTAGCACAGTGGGGTGGAATGGGTGGGTTTTTAAGATGCCAATTGAAGACCAAACATCGTGTGCTAATAATGAAATTGCACGAAAACTAAAAGAGATAGATGTTTGGTGTCAAAGAATGAATCATAGAACATGAAAAGAGGCTCCGTTTTGTCAGAAAAAATAATCGAGTTTATCATGCATTTATTGGAAAAAATCTGCAAACCTGTCCGAAAAATTACCAATTTCAAACTTTGTTATTCTTAAATTTTAACTTATCTCATTCAACAGCGCAATTTTGTAATAACTATTTAAAGCAAATTTTCTTAGCTTTCGAATGAACGCTAATGATTTACTCTCAAAAGTATAATTTTTCCGTTAGTGCAAGTTAAGTGCAAACATACCACAGAAATAAAAAAGTTCAATAACTCTGTAATAGTTGAGATTTGACCATATGCGTAGAATGATTTTTTTCATCAAATATGATTTTCTTTCAGCCCCTGAAAGATTCTTATTAAGGAACCAAATACCCAGTATGTAGTGAAATAACAGATCTTACAAATTGTCGTTTAGAACTCAACACACACGTAGTAAAATTTAAAACAATAGCGCAAGCTATATTATTCGTAATAAAACTAAAAACGATTATTCGAGAATAAAATGGTAAATAACATTGAGATCATAAAAGTGATAAGTTCACTTGTACCATCATATGATGGGTCAGCCGAGAAACTAAATAGTGTAGTAGCAGCATTGACTGCTATACACTTACACTTATTAATAACGACAATCGCGCTTTGGCAATCCAGGTTGTTTAATCAAAACTGGAAGGAAAAGCACGGTCAGCGGTTGGCGAAAACCCTGCTGACATCAGTACAATTATAAACAGGTTAAAACAAAAATGTTTCAAGCCTGATCAGCCTGAAATTATAATCGCTAAATTAAACGCTACTAGGCAAACCAAAAAATTGGCAACTTTCACAAATCAGATTGAGCGATTAGCGCTCGAACTAGAAAAGGCCTAAATAGCTGAAGGAATACCGATTGACGCAGCGACAAAAATATCCACAAAGGCTGCTGTTAAGTCACTGACGGCGGGAATTAAAAACAATGAAACCAAATTGATCCTCAAAGCAGGACAATTTGAGACACTTTCTGCTGCTATTGGCAAAGCTGAGAAAACACATAATGTTTTCCAAATACAAACACGGTTCTCTTTAAGAGGGCGTGGAAACGGTCGAGGTAATGGACATGGAAATTGGCGAGGTAACCATGGTTTTCATAACCAAACCCAACGAAATTACCCGAATTATCAAAATGGTACCTACTCGAATTATCAAAATAATAGCTACCCACAACAACGCGGAAATAATAACAGAGGAAGAGGATATCAACGACATCCTCAGCAGAGGGGAAATTGGCCCCAGCAAGGGAATTTTAATCCGAACTACGCAATGTTCTATGCAAACCAGGGATGCCAGATATTTTTTTCAAATGTCTGCGATAAAAATATGAAATGTCTGGGAAAGCCTAAGAAAGTCTGTACATATATTCTTTTTTTTGCCAAATTAGACTTCTTTCAACGAAAAGACGTAATAAGAGAGCGAGTTATGTCATATTCGCTCTATGTGTGATTATGTAAACATTTCTATCTATTTCTTGGATTGTATGCAATCTTACACTATTGTTAGCTTGAAGCATTCGCATAGATGACAGAATTTTCTATAGTTTTTTTTTTCGCCTATGACGTTCTTTCCAATTTGTTATTTTAAAATCAAAATTTAGCTTTCATTTTATAAATTCAACAGACTGTTTTTCCTTTGTCCAATAATAACATGACCAATTACCAAGAAATACATAGTAAATTTTCCGTTGCATAAATTAAAAAGTGTATTTTACGCAGTATTTCAGTCTATTATAGGTGATAATATTTTTTTAAACCCACCCACTAGGAAATTATCTAACTGTACCTTATTAGTGAGTTTATTCGTATTTTGATACGAAGGTATATATTTTTTAAAGCTTGTATTAATGGTTTAGTAGATAGATGGAGTTGATTGCTTCTTGGTTAAAATATTCAGCAACCCCTTTTTACGATATTTTTCAAATATCATTTGTGTGGTTGTGAAATTTGATTTTTGTTGTGACCTAATGGCAATGGGTCAATATTAACAACGCTTTGACAAAAAATTTCATGGTGACAATAGCAGTGAAGATTGTTGATTTTTTTGTGGTAAATGGACGGATAAGAAAATTGCATTTATAAACCCCATCTCTTACGCATGGCATTGAATACTACCATAAGTAGGGACTCAATGTTACCCTCGGAAAGAGCCTATACGCTGTTTATCTCCAGGTCCATTGTGTCTCCAAGTGGCCCACCTCTTTCGGTTCCTCAAGGATTACTACTGTAAAAATAACTTATACCTACGCTATTTTTAAATATTTCAACAAAGGTTCAGATGCTTATACGTTTTAAATCCAAACTTCAGAGAATACCTTTAAGTATTTGAAATAAAAAAAAAATAGTTCAAATGTCTGTAAAAGTCTGCAATATAAATAAAATGACTGCTAAATGTCTGCATCGTTAAAAAAGTCTGCCACAAAAATAAAAAGTCTGGAAATTTACAGACATGTCTGTAAATATGGCATCCCTGATGCAAACACTGATCAGAATCAACAACAAAATCCGAATAATATGATTAAACAGCCATCAAACCGACAGATACCAAATCAACCACAGGCTCAGAGTCTGTACATTCAACAAGCAAGTCCAACAACGCAATGGCTATTTTTTCAGGCAGCGCGTTCACAGTTTTTTATGGAGCGCGTTCACAGTCACGTCAGCGCGTCAATCTCAAATTTTATATGTCTTAATGTAGATTTTTCAGATACCAGATGTACTTTTATTGTTGACACTGGTTCTGATATATCTACCGTTAAATCAAACAAAATAAAACTATCTCAAATTTACTATCCGGAAGATAGATGTACTATCTCAGGCATTGGTCATGATACTATATGCTCACAAGGAAGTACATTTGCTAAAATAATTTTAGATGCAACATTTATTGAGCAGAAATTTCATATTGTTGAAACAGATTTTCCTATTCCAACAGATGGAATCATAGGAAGACATTTTTTAATAAAATACAGATGTAAAATAGACTACGAGCCATGGCTTCTTACAGTCATGGAAAACGAAGAAGAATTTACAATACCAATGGAAGACAACTGTAAAAGGATGTTATTTCTACCCGCTCGCCATGAAGTAACACGATTTGTACCAAATTTAAACTTAACAGAAGATATAGTTGTGAACTCACAAGAAATCCAACCAGGGGTATTTTGTGGAAATACAATCATGTCTGCGGCTCAACCAATATTTAAATTTGTAAATACTACAGATAAATCAATATACATATCATATTCAGATTTCAAACCTAAGTTAGAACCATTTCGGAATTTTCATGTAGTTTCAACTAGAGGAGATAAGGAAATCGACTCAAAGAGGTGTAAACGGATAAGGTCTGTATCCGCAACAACCCGGATACCTCAAAACATGAATAAAACATAAATTTCGCATTATATTTCCGTCGTAGTTGTTTATTTCAGATTCATGGGATGTGTTTTAACAATTCGTGACGACAAAACATAGTTATTCGGTATTTGCATAAAATTTTTGAACTTTGCGCATAACTCCGTCCATTAGAGTTTGTACAGACTCTTTAGAAATCGTAGAAGCCGTCTTTGTCCAAATTTGCCTGAAGTGTTTGATGTCTTTGATTCCTTGCTTCTTTCCAGAAAGCTTCCGCTTCATCAGAGCCCAATATCTCTCGATTGGTCGTAGCTCTGGGCAATTTGGTGGGTTTGAGGTTTTTGGTACAATGTTCACTTGATTTGCTTGGAACCACTCCATCACAGTTTTAGCATAGTGGCATGATGCCAAATCAAAGGTTTTTCTTTGTGACTTTTGATTAAGGGTAGCAATCGCTTCTGCAGACACTCTTTCTGATAGATCTGCTTGTTGATTGTGCCTGTAGTGACGAAAGATTTACTCTTTTTGCCACACGTGCAAATTGCTTGCCACACACGGTATTTTTTGGGAAATTTCGATGCCTTCTTCGTTTTGAAATGCAAAGCTGTAGCATTTCTGGCCATAGCAGAATAAAAAGCCAGCCCTGGAAGCTGCTTGAAATCCTCCAGGACATAAGTTTCATCGTCCATAACAACGCATGAAAACTTCGTCAAATATTCGCACTACAAACGTCGAGCCCATAATTTTGCTGCCAAATTCTGTTTGTCGTTGCGATTTGGAACCGTTTTTACTTTATACGACTTAAGTCCCAAACGTTGTTTTGATTTTTGGACAAAACCAGGCGACATCCCTATTTTACGAGCCACCGTTAGAATGGAGAGATTTGGGTTTTTCGTTAATATCCTTTTCACCTTTCGGTTCATGACAGGATCAGCGCGTCCAATGTTTTGTCACTTCTCGGTTTTCTCTCCACCATCAAACGTTCCGAAAATGATTTGAGCACATCGTGAACAGTGGATTTAGGCAAATCCAATGTTTTTGCAAGGTCCCGTATTGACAAGTCAGGATTTGCCGTACGCCCGTACAAAATTCGCTCGTGCACTTGTTTTTCTTTCGTCGCCATCTTGAATACTAAACATGAAATGTAAACATCAATCATAGTCTTTTTCATCATAGACTCTCAGCTATACCACAGTGAAATTCATTTCATTCCTACGTGCAATGTTTCAAAAGTTACAATGATTTGAAGGTGTCCGGATTAATGTGGATATAGACCTTATAAAAAAAAAAAAAAAAACAAACACACAAAAAAAAAAAAAAAAAAAAAAAAAAAAAAAAAAAAATTAAAATAAAATATTACAAATAGAAGTTTTTTTTTTTTTTTATTACCAACAAAGGCGAAGCCCCAGCAAAAAAATAATAAATAAAAAAAAATAAATAAACAAACAAAAAAAAAAAATAAAAAAATATATATTTTTCCATACACAAAAAAAAAAAAAAATAAAAAAAAAAAAATAAATATTAAATACCTCATTCTTTCCCCCCCCCCACAAAAAAAAAAAAAACCCCCCCGCCGACCCCCACCGCGTGGAATATAAAAACCAAAAACGAACACCTTTGTGCACACCCCTCTCTCCCCCCCCCCCCCCCCCCCGCCCCCCACATTTTTTTTTCCGCCCCGGCGCCAACAACAAGAGATTTTTACGCCGCGGGGGCGGGGGCACACACAGGGGGTTTTCCCCCAAGAGGGCCCCGCCCTCTCTCTTTCTCTGCAGGATATCGGCGACGATCAAGGCTCTGCTTGTGTCTCTTCTAGTACGGAGCAGCTCTAGGCAGGGTTGCGATTTCTCTGGGGAGAATCACCCGGGTGCACATTTCTTGCTCTCTTTGGTGAATCTCACTCAGTCTCTACGGAGATTTTTTCCTGCACCACTGTAGAGATTGTTCGACACAACACGGGAGAGCGAGAGAATTGACAGTTCGCTGACTGAGCGTTCATACACTCACTGCAGTGTGAACGACGGAGAGTGAAAGAGCAAAAAAGCACTCCATCTCACTGACGTGAGTGAAACCTTGATCTAAACATTAAGAAAAAATGGCTGGTAAACGGGATGAACATTATGAAATAGAGGCCTTAGATAGCCTTGTCGGTAAAGGCATGGAACTACCAATCCGGAGGTGGCGGGTTTGGTTCCCAGTCCAGTGGACTTAAAAAAATCTCGACTTCCGTGGGCATAAGAGTATCATTGTGCTTGACACACAATATACAAATTCATGCATTGGTGATTGGCTTCAAAAGCTCTCAATTTAATAACTGCGGAAGTGCATCTAGAACACTAAGGTCAGAGCCTGGTAATAAGCTTATTGCGATAAGCAATAAGCTAGGATACGCCGAGAAGAAGAAACAGAACCTTACGAAATAAGTAACATAGTAAAAATGTTCAAATTCAAGTGTTGCGGTATAAAACTAACAATGAAGGTTCTCACCAGGGTGACTCTCCCCGGTGAAATAATTCTGCTCTCTTCGGTGCTCCTCAGAGATCACTCACACGCTCTGGGCTGTTGCGTGGTGAGGGTGCAAACGATATACACTTTGGTGTCACTCAAGTTGTGATATCTAGCAGAGAGTGGAAGCAAAACAAAAATCTCTCGAGTGAGTTTGCGTTTTCCAATGTGTGGTGTAAAATTTCACTATGCACCCTGCTTGCACCGACGAGAATTGCATCCCTGGCTCGAGGTTGATCAGTTAACAACGTTGTTCGTAGCTGGGTAGCCGACAGCATCATCCCACAAAGTCCACCAACCCCAAAACGGACAAAGGAACCCCGACCGAATCCATTCCCTCCCCCCCCCTTTTTTTTTTTTGGGTTCCAACCCCCCCCACAACACCCCACTAAAAACCCCCCCAGCCGAAAAAAAAAAAATCCCACACAGGTTATTGCCGAAAAGTTCTTAGCTACCCCGAATAAGAACCCTAAGGTTTTTTCCCGTTTGCCCACAAAAAATGTGATGTGTTGCCCGAAAGAAGGCCCCGAATCTAAGACCACCCCCAGGTCTTTTACCTGATTGACGCGTTCGATTGACGAACCAAGCAGGTCGTAGTTGAACATAATCGGTTGCTTTTTTCGTGAAAACGTGATAGCGGAGCACTTGGAAGGGTTCACTACCATTCGGTTGATATTGCACCAACTGGCGAACGCATTCAGCTGACGTTAAAGAAAGTGGCAGTCGTCAATCGAGTAGATTCTTAATTAGATTTTGAGGTAATCTGCAAACGATAAGCGAGGACCTTCGATAACCAGATGCACGTCATTGTAGACAAAAAAACTAAAAATATACATTGTCAGAAGTAGAGTATGAAAATCAACGGTCCCAGGTGGCTTCCTTGAGGTATACCGGATGTGGCGGAGAAGCTAGCTGATCTGCAATCTCCTATGGCAACCATTAATTGGCGACCCGTGATATACGAGCGGAACCAACTCAGAAGATTACCGCTTACACCAAGCCTATCGAACTTAGCAACCGCAATGGCATGATTCAACTTGTCGAATGCCGCAAATAGGTCGGTGTATATAACGTCCGTCTGATGAAAAATTATCAACAAATAATTTTTACTCACATAGCATTAGCCTTAACGACAATATTCCTGTGTACATCCCGAACTATAAAACTATTCACTCCCAAGGAGATGAAATAGAAAAACAAATACAAAAGATGCAAGCTGAAGAGATAATCGAACCTTCAATTTCACCTTACAATTCACCGATTCTTCTGGTAACTAAAAATCAGAAGAATCAGACAAAAAGTGGCGATTAGTTATCGACTACCGCCAACTTAACAATAAGATAATGCCCGATAAATTTCCCTTACCAAGAATTGAAAGCATTTTAGATCAACTTGGTAGAGCGAAGTATTTTAGCACACTAGATCTGATGTCAGGATTTCATCAGATCCCATTGGAACAGGATTCTAGAAAAATTACTGCATTTTCAACGAATTCTGGTCACTATCAATTCACAAGATTACCGTTCGGGCTGAATGTTAGCCCGAAAAGCTTTCAAAGAATGATGGCGATCGCAATGGCTGGCTTAACACCGGAGCGTGCGTTCATTTACATAGATGACATAGTCGTCTTCGGATGCTCATTAAGACATCATTGGGAAAATTTAGAGAAAATCTTTGAACGTTTAACACACTATAATCTTAAACTAAACATTTCAAAATGCAAATTTCTTAGGACTGAGGTCACATATCTCGGTCATAAGATAACAGACAAAGGAATATTATCCGATGAATCGAAATATGAAGCAATTAAGAATTATCCAGTACCCAAAAGCGCAGACGATGTACGGCGATTTGTTGCTTTTTGCAACTATTATCGTAAATTTGTCGAAAATTTCGCAAAAATTGCGTACCCTCTGAACCAACTGTTGAAGAAAAATGCAATTTTTGTATGGACAGAAGAATGTCAAAAAGCATTCGATTACTTGAGATACCAACTAAGAATATTGCAATACCCGACTGACGACAGACGCCTCTGATATTGGGTGTGGAGCAGTCTTGTCTCAAATTACTGAAGCGGGAGATCAACGGATTGCTTTCGCAAGCAAAACGTTTATTCCTGCTGAACGAAACAAACCAACAATTCTAAAAGAGTTAACAGCCATACATTGGGCTATTAACCATTTCGAGTCGTAAAGGGTGTCCACGATGAAATTGCCACACACAAAATTGATTCGCAAAATTCGAGTTTTCATCCGATTGCCATCAAATTTTCAGGGATTGAGAAATAACTATTAAACTTCATTTTACCATTTTACTCGTATTTTATTTACAGTCCATACGCAAATGCCCGCACCTTGGCCTTAACCCCGGCCATAAGATTCTGCACAACCTGTGAATCAACCGTTTGTTGCATGTAAACCCATACTTTCTTCAGTTCCTCGACTGTCTTCACTACCTTAGGTCGTTTAAGAAGGTGCTGCTCCATGATCGCCCAGTACTTCTCGATGGGGCGGAGCTCCGGAGTGTTGGGAGGGTTGAACATTTTCGGCACGAAATTGACCTTATTGTCCGCATACCACTTCAGCACGTCCTTGGAGTAGTGGCATGAGGCCAAATCCGGCCAGAAGATTGTTGGGACGTTGTGGGCCTTCAGGAGAGGAAGCAACCGCTTCTGGAGGCACTCTTTTATGTACACCTGTCCGTTCATCGTGTCCTGGGTCACGAAAGGTGCACTCCGCTTCCCGCACGTGCAGATGGCTTGCCAAACCAGGAATTTCTTCGCAAATTTGGACATCTTCTGAGTGCGGACATGCTCCGGAACGCTGAATTTATCCTTGGCCGTGAAAAACAGGTTGCCGGGGATCTGTTTGAAGTCAGCCTTCACATATGTTTCGTCGTCCATGATGCAGCATTCAACTTTCGTCAGCATGTTGAGGTACAACTTCCTGGCACGGGTTTTGGCGGACTTGTTCTGCTTCTCGTCGCGATTAGGGGCCTTTTGTACCTTGAACGTTCGAAGCCCAGCCTTAGTTTTGGCGTTCTGGACAAAACTTCGGCTTAGGTGCAGCTTCTTAGCCACATCCCGAACGGAGGCGTTCGGATTTCGGTTGAAGGCCCCAACTACGCGGTTGTGATTTTTGGTGTTGTACGGAATACTTTTTCCTTCACTTCTGGGCTTCCGATCGGTGGTCAACCGTTCCTCGAACCACTTAATCACTCGCGACACCGTGGAATTCGCGATTCCCAACGTTTTAGCGATGGAACGATGCGAGAGATCCTTGTTCTCGTGATGAATGCGCAAGATTTTATCACGCACGAGCTGTTCTTTCGACTCCATTTCCGCGAGTTTTGATCACAGGACTTTAAAACTTGCAGGATGTAAATAATGAACTAAATCCACCCAAATTTTCATCAAATTCTACCCAACGGTTAAAAAGTTAGAGCAATTTCATAGTGTGGCAATTTCATCGTGGACACCCTTTACCTGTATGGTAGACGATTCACAATAAGAACAGATCATAGACCTCTTGCCTATCTGTTTAATATGAAGAACCTTACGTCAAAATTGACGAGGATGCGTATCGATCTAGAAGGATACGATTACGGCATTGTGTATTTAGTAGGTAAGGAAAACGTAGCAGCAGACGCATTATCACGTATTGCTATTACATCGGAACAACTTAAAACTAATATTTTACTAATATGAGATCAATGACGAAAAAATCGTTATCTCAGAATAAAAATAAGGAAAACAAAAATAATGAAGATGAAAAAAGGGAGTCTGATTAACCCCGCATATCTGAAGCCGAAAGTCCTACGGAAATGAAAAATTTACTAAAACTGTGGACAGCCGTAGTGGACAATATAATCAAATTCAAAGTGAGAAAAGAAACAAGTGCATCAAGATGTAAGAAATGGAAGTCAGATGCTAGAATCTGCTCTTCCAGAAATTGAGAAAATCACGAAATCAAGACGTACGCATAAAATAGCGCTCTCTGCAGAGGATATAATTTTTCAAATGGTACCTTTAAATTACTTTAAAATAATGGCAAATAACATTTTGAAATATTTGCAAATAATTATCTTTAAGGAACCAAAATTCATTACTGATGTTAACGAAATTCAAAAAAATTAACATAATCACCACAACACCAACGTGTCCGTCAAAATTATAAATGGCGCGATATGAAATGGTCTATTGCTCAATTCGTAAAGCGCTGTGAATTGTGCAAAAGAAACAAAATTATCAAGCATACGAAACAACCGATGGTTATCACCACAACACCATCGAGAGCATTCGAGATCACAAAAGGTGTCCACGATGAAATTGCCACACTATGAAATTGCTCTAACTTTTTAACCGTTGGGTAGAATTTGATGAAAATTTGGGTGGATTTAGTTCATAGTGCATTATTTACATCCTGCAAGTTTTAAAGTCCTGTGATCAAAACTCGCGGAAATGGAGTCGAAAGAACAGCTCGTGCGTGATAAAATCTTGCGCATTCATCACGAGAACAAGGATCTCTCGCATCGTTCCATCGCTAAAACGTTGGGAATCGCGAATTCCACGGTGTCGCGAGTGATTAAATGGTTCGAGGAACGGTTGACCACCGATCGGAAGCCCAGAAGTGAAGGAAAAAGTATTCCGTACAACACCAAAAATCACAACCGCGTAGTTGGGGCCTCCGTTCGGGATGTGGCTAAGAAGCTGCACCTAAGCCGAAGTTTTGTCCAGAACGCCAAAACTAAGGCTGGGCTTCGAACGTTCAAGGTACAAAAGGCCCCTAATCGCGACGAGAAGCAGAACAAGTCCGCCAAAACCCGTGCCAGGAAGTTGTACCTCAACATGCTGACGAAAGTTGAATGCTGCATCATGGACGACGAAACATATGTGAAGGCTGACTTCAAACAGATCCCCGGCAACCTGTTTTTCACGGCCAAGGATAAATTCAGCGTTCCGGAGCATGTCCGCACTCAGAAGATGTCCAAATTTGCGAAGAAATTCCTGGTTTGGCAAGCCATCTGCACGTGCGGGAAGCGGAGTGCACCTTTCGTGACCCAGGACACGATGAACGGACAGGTGTACATAAAAAAAGTGCCTCCAGAAGCAGCTGCTTCCTCTCCTGAAGGCCCACAACGTCCCAACAATCTTCCGGCCGAATTAGGCCTCATGCCACTACTCCAAGGACGTGCTGAAGTGGTATGCGGACAATAAGGTCAATTTCGTGCTGAAAATGTTCAACCCTCCCAACACTCCGGAGCTCCGCCCCATCGAGAAGTATTGGGCGATCATGGAGCAGCACCTTCTTAAACGACCTAAGGTAGTGAAGACAGTCGAGGAACTGAAGAAAGTATGAGTTTACATGCAAAAAACGGTTGATTCACAGGTTGTGCAGAATCTTATGGCCGGGGTTATGGCCAAGGTGCGGGCATTTGCGTATGGACTGTAAATAAAATACGAGTAAAATGGTAAAATGAAGTTTAATAGTTATTTCTCAATCCCTGAAAATTTGATGGCAATCGGATGAAAACTCGAATTTTGCGAATCAATTTTGTGTGTGGCAATTTCATCGATCCTTGAGCAGGTATGCAAACTCCTACAGATAAACAAACATTTTCCCAACGGTTAAAAAGTTAGAGCAATTTTATAGTGTGGCAATTTCATCGTGGACACCCTTTACACCCCACACAGATCATAACTTCACTCCATTTGAGTTAGTATTCGGTGAAAAAGCAAACCTTCCACAAGACAATTTCAACAGTGTTGATGAACCAATTTATAATTTTGATATGTTCAGGAATGAACTACAGAATAAATTAAAAATAGCTCACGAAATAACAAAAGCAAAATTAATAGAGCAGAAAATAAAGAGACAAAAGGAGCATGAACAAACCACAAACCCAATTCATATCAAACTACAAGACTTATTATTTTTGAAAAATGAAAATAGAAGGAAATTAGATTCATTTTATCTCGGACCATACGAAGTTACATCAATATGTGAACCAAATTGCGAGATTAAAAATATAACTACAGGAAAAACTATTTTAGTCCATAAAAACAGATTGATCAAGAACCAAGCAATTTTTTTTATTTTCTCAAAAAGTGTAAAAATAAGCCGGTTACCGAGCCCAATTCCATAAAAAAAAAGTAAAATTCAAAATAGTAATAAAGAAATGGAATGGGTGAAAGTTCTCAGTGTCACTGAGAGTGCGAAATTTGGTTAGACAAAACTAAAAATTTACTTAAAAAAGAGAACCTTACAAGTTAAAAAAATTGTAAACAACAACCAAAAAAAAAACAACAAAAACAACAAGCAATAAAAATGTTCGAGACAATTGGGGGAAGACCATTTATATTTGAATGATTCCACCCTGTTACATTCTTTTCTCTAAGGGGGATGGTGTAGCATAAAAAAAGCCATAGCATATTTACATACAGGGGATGATCAAAAAGGAGAAGACTAGCAAAATTTTGTCCAGATTCAAAGTGATACAGTTCGGTGAATAATTAACCGATTTTATTGAAACTAGAAGCGTTCGACGGGAAATTTATTTTAATTTAAGCATGTTAAATCAAAATTTATTTGACTTCCGGGCACCGGAGATATCACGGATACTTTGAGGTTATGTCAAATGTGCTAATTTTCTGCAGCTCGTTATTTTTTATGTTACTTGAAAATCGGAAATATTATATTTTTTTTCAGAAACTTGAATCATAACAAGTCTGTCAGTGGTTAAAGATCGTGAATCGGCCCATAAACAACCGAGATATGGCTATTTCCGTAAAATGTAGTTTTTTACCCAATTGCCTGACACTTCTTATGTTGAAAAACTCCTTTTTAATTTATCTGTAACTCTGCGTACCCTTAACCAAATTAGATGCAACTTTTCCCATACGATCACAAATTTATCCTAGTTTTTGGAAGAGTAGCGGACATTTCGTTATTTTCCGTAGTTCCGGATTCATTATCGGGAATCGTGGCCAGAGTTAGAACTGTATCAAACCTGGCTTGCGACATATCAAACTTCATGATTTTACAAACCAATACCACTGGTAGTCAACCTGAGAGTATTCTTTCACATTGGCCACACCTGGTGACGTTCCGGATTCCGAGTTCCCCCAGGGAAGTAGCCAGATTTCGAATGATGTCAAACCCTGGCTTGCGACACATCAAACTTCATGATTTTACAAAACAATACCGCTGGTGGTCAACCTGAGAGTATTCGGTCACATTGGCCACACCTGGTGACGTTGCGGATTCCGGGTTCCCCCGGGGAATTGGCGAGATATAGAACGATTCCAAACTATGGATTGCGACACATCAAACTTCATGATTTTACAAATCAAGATTACTGGTGCTCAACCTGAGAGTTTTCGGTCACATTGGTCAGACCTGGTGACGCTCCGGGATCCGGGTTCCCCCAGGGAAGTGGCTGGATTTAGAACGATGTCCAACCTGGCTAGCAACACATCAAACTTCTTGATTTTACAAACCAATACCACGGGTGGCGAATCTGAGGTTTCTATTGTTGGCATCAGGATTCAATGGCAAATTATTCAAACATAGTTTCGAAAATATATAAAAGTTCGGATATGCTAACAATAATTCAGTTATTTTGATTAGATTGATCGTTTCAAAGGAAAATCGCGTTTAATAAGGCGTGGGTCCACCATTCGCATTCAAAACGGCTAGAATACGCCTAGGGATGGAATCGTACAATTTTCGGATTGTTTCGATAGGTATTTTATACCACTCATCGATCAAAACCTTCTCTAACGCTTTTAGAGACGATGGTGGTGGAAATATACTTCTCACGTGTGCTTCTAATGTAGACCAAAGTGGCTCGATAATGTTGAGGTCTGGTGACTGTGCTGGCCAATCAAGGTGATGAAAGTCTGTGTCATGCTCTTCGTACCACGCCTTTATGATTTGAGCAGTGTGGATTGGAGCGTTGTCATCTTGGAAGATTCCTCTGCCATCAGGAAAGATGGTCTTCATCATTGGCAGCACCTGTTGGGCAATTGTGTTATTTTAAGTATATTGTGAAGGTTTTCTAAAAAATACCTGGTCATCCAATATTTCTTGTTAATCTTTGGCCTTTATTTTTCCCTTCATAGCAACTAAAGGCCCAAGAGAATGCCACGATATTGCACCCCATACCATAACTGACCCCCCGCCATGTTTAACGGTTGGCAGAAGGCAGCCAGGGTTGTAGGCTTCTCCAGGAGTACGCCATACGTACACTCGACCTGTAGTTGGAAACAAGGTAAAAGATGATTCGTCCGACCACACAACTTGGTTCCATTGATCTGGCGTCCATTCCTTATGATCCTTGCACCAGCGCTTCCTGTTAACCGCGTTTTGCGGTTTTTTTAGCGGTTTAGAAATGGCCGCACGAGCGTAAAGATTCATGTCATGCAGCTCCCTTCGGACAGTTGATGTAGAAACTGGTTCTTGAAGCGCATTGTTCAAAGCAGCAGTTGCTTTAACAGCACTAATGCGTCTGTCTGCTTTGACTATGCGCTTCAATGAACGTTGCTACCGGTCATCCATCTTCTGCTTCCGTCCACAGCTACTTTTATCAGGCGATGTTTTTCCATGTTTTTAATATTCCGACATTATCCGGCAAACTGTGGCCCTGGCAACACCAACCAGTTTGCATGTTTCAGCGATCGAAGCACCGGCTTCTCGAGCACCGACTATACGGCCCCGTTGAAATTCCGTAAGCTCTAATGGCATCTCGAACTGCACACTTCAGCACTTAGCCTTGATTTGTCCCATGCGCAAGCACTCAATCCTGTCACCTTTTGTCTTCTTCTATGCAAACATGTACACGGATAAAAAATAATACCCAATTTGAGTTCTATTCCACCAGGTCGATGGTTCCGTACGCCAAATTAATTTTGAGTTATTTTTCAATTAATTTTGAGTTATTACTTTTGAGTTATTTTTAGTTTAGGTATTGTTTTGTAAAATCATGAAATTTGATGTGTCGCAAGCCAGGGTTTGACATCATTCGAAATCTGGCCACTTCCCTGGGGGAACCCGGAATCCGGAACGTCACCAGGTGTGGCCAATGTGAAAGAATACTATCAGGTTGACTACCAGTGGTATTGGTTTGTAAAATCATGAAGTTTGATATGTCGCAAGCCAGGTTTGATACAGTTCTAACTCTGGCCATTACACTGGTAGGGTACTTCCTTCACGATTCCCGATAATGAATCCGGAACTACGGAAAATAACGAAATGTCCGCTACTCTTCCAAAAACTAGGATAAATTTGTGATCGTATGGGAAAAGTTGCATCTAATTTGGTTAAGGGTACGCAGAGTTACAGATAAATTAAAAAGGAGTTTTTCAACATAAGAAGTGTCAGGCAATTGGGTAAAAAACTACATTTTACGGAAATAGCCATATCTCGGTTGTTTATGGGCCGATTCACGATCCTTAACCACTGACAGACTTGTTATGATTCAAGTTTCTGAAAAAAAATATAATATTTCCGATTTTCAAGTAACATAAAAAATAACGAGCTGCAGAAAATTAGCACATTTGACATAACCTCAAAGTATCCGTGATATCTCCGGTGCCCGGAAGTCAAATCAAATTTTGACTGAACATGCTAAAAGAAGAATAAATTTTCCGTCGAACGCTTCTAATTTCATCAAAATCGGTTAATTATTCACCGAACTGTATCACTTTGAATCTGGACAAAATTTT
Source organism: Aedes koreicus (assembly GCA_024533555.2). Classification (NCBI taxonomy): domain Eukaryota; kingdom Metazoa; phylum Arthropoda; class Insecta; order Diptera; family Culicidae; genus Aedes; species Aedes koreicus. The sequence continues at coordinate 133,304 of JAHHFK020005073.1, read as the reverse complement.
GCTAGTCTTCTCCTTTTTGATCATCCCCTGTACATATCCCACATGCAGCAAATTATAATAACGCATAAAGAAGCACACCTTCTGTGTCTCTATGTTCAGTCTCTCTACTCGTTACCACTTTTTACCTCGCACAGCGAAACCCGTACCGCCGCAGTGCTTTAAGTATATTAGGCGAAAAACCCAATTTGGTAAAACTGCAAAGGATGCATTTATTGATGTCGCCCAGCTGTATTCGATAAGCCCTATAAATAAGAAACGCCGAAATATACAGGAATATTCGTTCTGAGGTCGACCGAACCGGAGGTTCTCCGATCATTGGCCAATTGACTACTCTTAACAAAGTAATAAGTTTTTCTTCAATCCTACGGGTTAAGTCCTGCAGGTTTCAAAAGAAAGCCCAGGCATGCGAAAATGAAGTCTACACCAGTTTTATGGAATTACATCGAAAAATAGTTTACGGGGCTCGAGGCACGGGTGGGTTTTTAGTGGGTCGATGTTGGCGCCCTCATCCCAACACTCAGAGTTCTTCAGGAGTCTGCAAGCAGATTTTCCATCCCGTCAAAAAACAAAATACAAAAAAAAAATAGGGACGACATGACAAGTCCTTCACTGGTGATAGCTCCCTATCGCATCACATCACATCACATCACAGTATCACCTTAACATTTCAGTATGCATTCAGCGGCTTATGGTTTAGCTGTATGAGGGTATATAAGTTTCTAATTTTTAACTACGTATCATTATTATTTTCATTATGATTCAATAATAATAGTAATAATAATAATGAAATTTTTACTTTTTTCTTCCTCTGTTCGGGACTTAAACCACTGCGACCAGTCATTTGATCAATTGTAGTATATCCCGTATCCTTTGTTTAGTGCATGTCGAGTAACTTTCTTAAGAAATGATGAAGTATTCGGTGTTTTTACAGTTGTCATTGTTTGTTTTGTTGGCAATAAATCGACTGTTATTGAAAGTTTCCACTAATGTTGGCATTCAAAAAAATGGACTTTTTTAAAATGGTGATAAAAAAAGAGCTCAGACAGATAATTGCTTTTGATAAATTTCCCATGGAAGGTAATTATTTAAGCTCACTTGCAAAAAATTCTACACCCTTGCGAGCGGCCTTCCGGCAGTTAACCAGAACATCCGCCATGGCGGACGAAAACATGCATGTAGGCATGTTTTTGAGTTCTTTCTTCGTTTTATTTATCAATTCCACCTCAGTTTTCGCGACAAAATTTTTGAGTAGATCTTACGCTTCAGGTTGGCCCAGTCTCGATGGGACACAGTTGGGGCCGTTGGGTGGGTTCGACATACCCCACGGACTTGGGTACCACATCGATATTCAGCCGCTCCATCTCCTCCAACGATCGCTTCGAGTAGTGGGCCGACGCCAGATCCGGCCAGAACATCACGTCTTTGCCATTATGGTATTTCTTTATGATCGATGTAATTTCCGGCAGGCATTTCGTACTATAAATGTCCCCGTACACGGCCAGTCCGGAGCGAAAGAAGAGTGGCATTGACATCCCCTTCTCACTGATTGTCAGCCACAGCAGCACTTGGTGAGTGAAATGAACTTCACCTCGGAGCTCCCTTCCTTCGTGGGGGAAGTAAAATACAAAGTGCCCTGTCAGTCGTTGCCATCCAGGGTGAGATAGGTCTCGTCGTACATCACCACCGCCACGTCGCGATTCACCGGGAAAATCGGGTTGACCATTTTATTCAGCCGCTGCCGCTGCGTCATTACCTGCAGCTCCGAAACCAGTGGACGCAACTTTCGCTTCCTGACATGTATGTTCATGTTTGCCAGGTACTTTTTCACTGTTTGGCCGGTTGAGGTCATCCCGGCCAAGCCCACGCAGCGATGTAGAAACTTTTCCCTCGGTCTTACTCTTCAGCATCTTTTGGAGCTTCTTATCGCTCAGGGTGGTCGGCCGTCTGGAACCGGGCTTTATTTCGAGGCTCTAATTGTTGTCCAAGATGTTGTAGATGCCGGAACGAGCGCATCTGGCGTCCACAAAGTGAAGCACGATGTTTGTTTTCGACGCGGTGGGGTGCCGTTCGTTGCTTCACTGTTTTTGCCATCATGGTTAGAGTTCGACTGATAGAGCTGTCAAATTTTGTCTGCTGACTCATGGGTTACTATGATTGATGCTACATGGGTAGTTTTGTCAGTGCGGATGAAGGTAAACCCATGAAAAATCGGCAATTGTTTTCCATTTTTTAAATGCAAATGTTATTAAAACCCTTTGAGGAGTGAGAGCACTCTTCAAATGCACGCCCCTTTATCAGTCCAAACCGGATTTATTGCAAAGAAAACAAACTATGACTCCGATACTGACCATGCTTCAGAGTTTTATAGCATTCATTTATATTTTCGTAAATCATCTAATATCCGATGTTGTTAAAACTAATAAATACTTTTCAATTCTGCTGATTATATATCCATGTGACATGAATACATATATATTCTATTATTTTTTTAGATGTTAATAAATGTTTCATGGATATTTATAATCCAGCTTATTGCAATATGACCTTCACATTCCAGAGTTAGATTCATTTAACCCTGATTGAGCTGTCAAAGGGCACCAAGCTGCACATTTTTATTATATGCATTTTATTATTATTTTACTTATTTCAGCATATCATTTTATTTATAATCATATTGAAGTTAAGGGATGGTTAGTTCTAACTATAAAATATTATATATAAATATTTATGTTTAATTCATTGCTCTATTAAAAATTACATATATTGCATACTATTTCATATTATGATAATAATTATTTTTATAATATATATATAATAAATACTTGGTGGGAGGGAGCATTAGCATAGGCGTAGTCAGGATTTCAAGTAGAGGGGGGGAAGCTTATTTTGTTAGAGAGAGAGAGAGAGAGAAAGAGAGAGAGAGAGGGAGAGAGAAAAAGAGAGAGAGCGAGAGCTCGAGAGAGAGAGAGAGAGAGAGAGAGAGAGAGAGAGAGAGAGAGAGAGAGAGAGAGAGAGAGAGAGAGAGAGAGAGAGAGAGAGAAAGAGAGTGGATTATCTTCTCTACTCTCACCCAAAGTATTTTACAATACCCATCCGATTTTGGCAACAAGATTAAACAATGCTAGGCTTGTTCTGGAATGAAAAAGAAAAAAATAAATATCCTTTGATTTCCCGCATGTTTCAAAATCGAGCCGCATTTAATAGGAACCATGCCAAAATCTAACGGGTACAGTAATGTGTCGAAATATGCACTTTACAGTCATGTTGGATTTTTGTACAGGAAAACCACCAAGTTTGCTAACAATTTTTACTGAAAATGTTCTTTTCCGCCATGACCCTCTCACCCACACAGAAAATTATATTTCGTTTCTATTACGAAATTGAAGGTAGGACTAACAAATTTCTTGTTTTCTGCAACGAAATTGGTTTTTTACTTTTCAAGAAGCTACCTTCGTATTCAATGCCACGCGCGCAGCTGTCAAAAGCACGAAGCATTTGTTGACACAGAAAGAACATTCGTTCATTGTACGAAAACAATACAAATTGCTACGAATATTTTGTTATAAATAAAAAAGAAACGTCTCTCTGGTGGTTGCATAATTGACTGACATATATATAAATATATATACATATATATATAAATATTAATATATATATATATATATATATATATATATATATATATATATATATATATATATATATATATATATATATATATATATATATATATATATATATATATATATATATATATATATATATATATATATATATATATATATATATATATATATATATATATATATATATATATATATATATATATATATATATATATATATATATATATATATATATATATATATATATATATATATATATATATATATATATATATATATATATATATATATATATATATATATATATATATATATATATATATATATATATATATATATATATATATATATATATATATATATATATATATATATATATATATATATATATATATATATATATATATATATATATATATATATATATATATATATATATATATATATATATATATATATATATATAGATATTTATATAGATGTATGTATACACCATAGATGTATGTATGACACCAAACCGAGCAGAATATGGGTCACCGATCAATCCAATGGAGAGCGATTGAATCGTGTGTTGCTGTTTGTGTCTATCGTCATCGAAGAGGCTGCCGATATCCAGAGCGGGAGTGAGAACAGTGGTGATCATGAGTGGTCACTCATCGAGCCGATCGGAAACATCGCACGGGCGACAGCAGTCAGCTGATGACAAGAGTGGATTTGTGTAGTGGCCAGATATCAACAGACCACCGATCGAGTGCGAAGGCTGCGCGCGGGTAGAATAAATAGTCAATTATGTGTTAGCCGTTTAGTGTTAGAAGTTTAGAATAAATGTGTTGTATGTGCTTAGTGAAGAATAAATGTCGATAGTTATTTAAGAATAAACGTGGAATAAATGTAGTTAGTCGTGTTTGCAATTCGTGCGTGTTATTTAGCAGGGGAAGGAAAAAACCCTGAGCGGTGAAAACTAAGTGGCGATAGATGAGCAGTAGCAGTCATCATCCACCGGCGAGTGTTGAGGAGCACCAACCCAAATCGAAGGCGGAGGTAATTTTGTTCCCCAACATTTTTGGTCCTTCGAACCGGATTGGATCGGATCGGATTTGGAGTTTAATTGGACAGGATCAGTTGGGCTGATTCCGACACACAAGGCGCAGCCTGAGGCAGGCTTTGTTTAGCGCCATCACGGACGGCGCTCAAAAGGATAGCGCCATATTCTTCGCGAACAACGGCTAATTACATGGGAGCATAATTGGACCGCGCCATTACAACACTGCGACACAAAGGACATCCAAGGATAAAGGATCCTTTCACTGCGTAGCTTCGACTGGGCATCCATAGGCTGGATTGTTTCCATAGGTGAGTTGGAACAGAAAACTATGTGTCCTTTCGAAGCTAGGAAATAACAAAATCCTAACACACGGTTTTCCACATTTATTTTGGTATTCGGTCGAACTGCTTGGCTTTGAGTTTGCACGCCAAGGGCATTGGACGTCGGTGGACTGTATCGACGTATTGGGGCTTACTACATCCCGAAGGCATCGGATCGATTGCAGGCTTGGACAACTGATCCAGCATCGGATTTACTTTTACAGGTAAATATATTTATAGATCAGTGTATGTTCAGCCTTAGCTTGTATTTTTCGCAATACTAATGCGTGCATTTCGACGTTTCTTTGGATCATTTCAAATATCAACCGAGGCGGAAGGACACTGAAAGACAAGGACGGACAACATTTTGCATCGTTAGTGGCAGTGTATTAGAGCCAACCAGCGTGATTATATACAAGGAAGGGACTTGGCACGGACAAGAAGAGGTGGCATTGATGTATTTAATCTGTGATGAGTGCTAAGAATGTATATGTCTCCGAAGCGGGACTTCAGATAAAATACACATTTTTAAATGAATTCTATATCCTCTTCGACTCATTTACCACGCAATCCCTGAGCAAAAATGTTCGTTATCAGAACAATTATCTCTTTTGCTGCAAAATTTGGATGTTTGGACGTATTTTGGTCGTTTCATTTGGATTTTTTCCGCTACTGGTTCCACGGGTTAGTTAAACAGTATATGTTCTGCCGAAGTTTGTATTTGGATACTACAGGGGATAGACAAAATAATCGGGACAGGCAAATTTTTGATCAACTTTGCAGTGCTCTAACTTCATGAAATATTATCCGATTTCAATTTTCCAAGAAGCATTCGACGGGGAATTCAATGTTTTTTTATGTCTTGGTAACAAAATTGGCAATAGTCACCGGATACTAGAGTTGTTCCGGGTTTCCGGAGGGGCTATTTTACATGTTGACTTTGCGATGAATTTTCGTACAAGATGACGTTGTCAAACATTTTTGTTCAGTAAACACACGAAAAAACAAAACATTTTCCAAGCGAATGAAAGGTCGATCACAGGAATCGGCCTTAAATTGACCGAGATATGGCCATTTCCGTGAAACAGGTTCTGATGAAGGGTCCTGGATGCGGTCAGTTCTTTATTTTACTCAAAACATGCTATGTCACAGCTTTTTTTCTTGTTTTTTACCACAAAGCTTATTATAAACGAAAAGTGGATCTTTGGCAATATTAGCCCCTCCCGGAACCACCAGAACGACCCCGGGGGAACCTGTAGTAGGGGCCAATTACGATTTTACTCGAAAGCATGCCGTGCAGCAGCTCTATCTTCATGATTTTTCATAAGCATGATTTTTATACACTTGAGAAGGACATTGGCTACATTGGCCCCTCCCGGAAACACCGGAACTACCCCGGGGGAACCAGAAGTAGGGGCCAATTACGATTTTACTCCAAAGCATGCCGTGCAGCAGCTCTATCTTCATGATTTTTCATAAGTATGATTCTTATACACTTGAGAAGGCTATTGGCTACATTGGCCACTCCCTGGACCACCGGAACGATCCCGAGGGAACCTGTAGTAGGGGCCAATTACGATTTTACTCCAAAGCATGCCGTGCAGCAGCTCTATCTTCATGATTTTTCATAAGTATGATTTTTATACACTTGAGAAGGCTATTGGCTACATTGGCCACTCCCTGGACCACCGGAACGACCCCGGGGGAACCGGTAGTAGAGGCCAATTACGATTTTACTCGAAAGCATGCCGTGCAGCAGCTCTATCTTCATGATTTTTCATAAGTATGATTTTTATACACTTGAGAAGGACATTGGCTACATTAGCCACTCCCTGGACCACCGGAAAGACCCCGGGGGAACCTGTAGTAGGGGCCAATTAAGATTTTACTCCAGAGCATGCCGTACAGCAGCTCTATCTTCATGATTTTTCGTCAACATGGTTTCGATGGACTTGGGAAGGCCATTGGCTACATTAGCCATTCCCTGGATCGCTGGAACGGCCCTCGGGAGAACCTGTAGCAGGGGCCAATAACGATTTTACTCCAAAATGTGAACTATAAGATTCACTAGCTAGCCTGAACCAGCTTCCTGGTAGCTTCAAGGATCAATTTATTTAGCTTTGGTTCGGATAAGCAAGAAATAATTTGATGAAGTATAGGGAAGAGTGGGTTTTATTAGTAGCGAGTGGGTCCTCCGTCCGCATCAAGAACGGCTTCAATCCGCCTTGAGATGGAGCTGTAGAGGTTTTGGATCACGTCTACAGGTATTTTATACCACTCGTCGATCAAAGTTTTCTCCAGTTCCTTCAAAGACGAAGGTGGTGGGAAAACATTTCGCACCCTTGCTTCCAATGTTGACCACAATGGTTCAATAATATTAATGTCCGGTGACTGAGCAGGCCACTCAAGGTGATCGAAATCACTTGCGTGATCCTCATACCACTTCTTTATGGACTTCGCTGTGTGGATGGGAGCGTTGTCATCCTGGAAGACGCCGTTCCCTTCTGGGAAAATGGATCGCATCATGGGAAGCACCTAGTTGAAATTTAAAAATAATAACTCTTTGTAGTGTACATATGTCACCAACAGTTGAAATACCTGCTCATCCAATATAGTCCTGTAGTGGTCAGCCTTCATTTTGCCTTTTACAGCGACAATTGGACCAACCCCATGCCAGGAAATCGCGCCCAGACCATTACCGACCCCCCACCTTGCTTCACATTGGGAAGCTGGCAATCTTTGTCGTACTCCTCTCTAGGATAACGCCACACGTACACCCGCCCGGTTGTTGGGAAGAGCGTGAAAGAGGATTCATCTGAATAGACTTCATTCCTCCACTGGGCTTCTGTCCAAGCAGCATAGAGCTTACACCAGCGCTTCCTCTTCGCTGCATTCGCTGGCTTTATAAGCGGCTTGGCAATTGCTGCCCGCCCACGCAGGTTCATCCTGAGCAGCTCCCTCCGGACAGTCCTTGTTGATACAGGTTCTTCAATTGAGTCGTTCAAGGCTGCTGTTGCTTTAAAATCCGAAATCCTTCTATCCGCCTTAACAATCCGTTTCAACGCCCGTTGCTGTCGACTACCAAGCTTTCGTCTCCGTCCAGTACTTTTACCGGGTGAAATTTTTCCGGCCTCATACTCCGCCATGATTCGACAAACGGTGGTTTTCGAAACGCCGACTATTTTGCACGTTTCGGCAATCGAAGCTCCTGCCTCTCGCGCACCAACGATCCGGCCACGTTGAAACTCGGTAAGAATCGTAGCCATCGTGAACTGTGTTATTTTGAAAACTCGCGTAAAAAATGAGCAAAAAAATTGACAGTTCAGGTAGCTTGTTTACATGTTTTGTTATTTCGAAAACTCGCGTAAAATATGAGCTAAAAAATACGTGTAGAAATCATTTGATGTCATGATGCAATGTTCTACACCAAATCCTTTTTACACGTATTTTTTTGCTCATTTTTTACTCGAGTTTTCGAAATAACAAAACATGTAAACAAGCTACCTGAACTGTCAAATGATGTCATGATGCAATGTTATACACCAAATCCTTTTTACACGTATTTTTTTGCTCATTTTTTACGCGAGTTTTCGAAATAACAAAACATGTAAACAAGCTACCTGAACTGTCAAATGACGTCATGATGCAATGTTCTACACCAAATCCTTTTTACACGTATTTTTTTGCTCATATTTTACGCGAGTTTTCGAAATAACAAAACATGTAAACAAGCGACCTGAACTGTCAATTGTTTTGCTCATTTTTTACGCGAGTTTTCGAAATAACACAGTTCACGATGGCTACGACTCTTACCGAGTTTCAACGTGGCCGGATCGTTGGTGCGCGAGAGGCAGGAGCTTCGATTGCCGAAACGTGCAAAATAGTCGGCGTTTCGAAAACCACCGTTTGTCGAATCATGGCGGAGTATGAGGCCGGAAAAATTTCACCCGGTAAAAGTACTGGACGGAGACGAAAGCTTGGTAGTCGACAGCAACTGGCGTTGAAACGGATTGTTAAGGTGGATAGAAGGATTTCGGCTTTTAAAGCAACAGCAGCCTTGAACGACTCAATTGAAGAACCTGTATCAACAAGGACTGTCCGGAGGGAGCTGCTCAGGATGAACCTGCGTGGGCGGGCAGCAATTGCCAAGCCGCTTATAAAGCCAGCGAATGCAGCGAAGAGGAAGCGCTGGTGTAAGCTCTATGCCGCTTGGACAGAAGCCCAGTGGAGGAATGAAGTCTATTCAGATGAATCCTCTTTCACGCTCTTCCCAACAACCGGGCGGGTGTACGTGTGGCGTTCTCCTGGAGAGGAGTACGACAAAGATTGCCAGCTTCCCACTGTGAAGCAAGGTGGGGGGTCGGTAATGGTCTGGGCGCGATTTCCTGGCATGGGGTTGGTCCAATTGTCGCTGTAAAAGGCAAAATGAAGGCTGACCACTACAGGACTATATTGGATGAGCAGGTATTTCAACTGTTGGTGACATATGTACACTACAAAGAGTTATTATTTTTAAATTTCAACTAGGTGCTTCCCATGATGCGATCCATTTTCCCAGAAGGGAACGGCGTCTTGCAGGATGACAATGCTCCCATCCACACAGCGAAGTCCATAAAGAAGTGGTATGAGGATCACGCAAGTGATTTCGATCACCTTGAGTGGCCTGCTCAGTCACCGGACATTAATATTATTGAACCATTGTGGTCAACATTGGAAGCAAGGGTGCGAAATGTTTTCCCACCACCTTCGTCTTTGAAGGAACTGGAGAAAACTTTGATCGACGAGTGGTATAAAATACCTGTAGACGTGATCCAAAACCTCTACAGCTCCATCTCAAGGCGGATTGAAGCCGTTCTTGATGCGGACGGAGGACCCACTCGCTACTAATAAAACCCACTCTTCCCTATACTTCATCAAATTATTTCTTGCATATCCGAACCAAAGCTAAATAAATTGATCCTTGAAGCTACCAGGAAGCTGGTTCAGGCTAGCTAGTGAATCTTATAGTTCACATTGTGGAGTAAAATCGTTATTGGCCCCTACTACAGGTTCTCCCGAGGGCCGTTCCAGCGATCCAGGGAATGGCTAATGTAGCCAATGGCCTTCCCAAGTCCATCGAAACCATGTTTACGAAAAATCATGAAGATAGAGCTGCTGTACGGCATGCTCTGGAGTAAAATCTTAATTGGCCCCTACTACAGGTTCCCCCGGGGTCTTTCCGGTGGTCCAGGGAGTGGCTAATGTAGCCAATGTCCTTCTCAAGTGTATAAAAATCATACTTATGAAAAATCATGAAGATAGAGCTGCTGCACGGCATGCTTTGGAGTAAAATCGTAATTGGCCCCTACTACAGGTTCCCTCGGGATCGTTCCGGTGGTCCAGGGAGTGGCCAATGTAGCCAATAGCCTTCTCAAGTGTATAAAAATCATACTTATGAAAAATCATGAAGATAGAGCTGCTGCACGGCATGCTTTCGAGTAAAATCGTAATTGGCCCCTACTACAGGTTCCCCCGGGATCGTTCCGGCGGTCCAGGGAGTGGCCAATGTAGCCAATAGCCTTCTCAAGTGTATAAAAATCATGCTTATGAAAAATCATGAAGATAGAGCTGCTGCACGGCATGCTTTGGAGTAAAATCGTAATTGGCCCCTACTACAGGTTCCCCCAGGATCGTTCCGCCGGTCCATGGAGTGGCCAATGTAGCCAATGTCCTTCTCAAGTGTATAAAAATCATGCTTATGAAAAATCATGAAGATAGAGCTGCTGCACGGCATGCTTTCGAGTAAAATTGTAATTGGCCCCTACTACAGGTTCCCCTGGGGTCGTTCCGGTGGTTCCAAAAGGGGCCAATGTAGCCAATGTCCTTCTCAAGTGTATAAAAATCATATTTATGAAAAATCATGAAGATAGAGCTGCTGCACGGCATGCTTTCGAGTAAAATCGTAATTGGCCCCTACTACAGGTTCCCCCGGGGTCGTTCCGGTGGTTCCGGGAGGGGCCAATATTGCCAAAGATCCACTTTTCGTTTATAATAAGCTTTGTGGTAAAAAAACAAGAAAAAAAGCTGTGACATAGCATGTTTTGAGTAAAATAAAGAACTGACCGCATCCAGGACCCTTCATCAGAACCTGTTTCATGGAAATGGCCATATCTCAGTCAATTTAAGGCCGATTCCTGTGATCGACCTTTCATTCGCTTGGAAAATGTTTTGTTTTTTCGTGTGTTTACTGAAAAAAACAGTTTGACAACGTCATCTTGTACGAAAATTCATCGCAAATTCAACATGTAAAATAGCCTCTCCGGAAACCCGGAACAACTCCGATATCCGGTGACCATGGCCAATTTTGTTAGCGAGACATATAAAAACATTGAATTCCCCGTCGAACGCTTCTTGGACAATTGAAATCGGATAATATTTCATGAAGTTAGAGCACTGCAAAGTTGATCAAAAATTTTCCTGTCCCGATCATTTTGTCTATCCCCTGTACATGCATTCCTCCCTCTTCTTTGGATCCCATTTTTAACTGTGCTGACGAGTTGATTTGTAAATATTGGCCTTGGTGATCGATCTAAACGAGTTTGGAACGGAGTTAGGTGCTGCTGTTTGTTCTCATAGGTGAGCTACAACGGTATATGTCCTCCGAAGCAAGTATTTGGATACTACAGTTGTGTTTTCTTCTTCTCTCCTCATCAACCGAATGCAAACAAGCTGAGCTACAACGATTTTTGGCGCCACAAAAAGGGTTCTCCAACTTCGTTGACTGGTTGTAGTGGATCTTGGTATAGCATTTGTTCTCTCAGGTAGGCTTCAACAGTATATGCCCACCGAAGCCTTGGACATTCAGATCTCTACACCATACAACTTTTGTATTTATCGGTTCGTTGACGTATATCAATCATGGCACCATCCCGGGACAAGAAGCCGCCATCCCTCAAGCTGTTGATGGTCCAGCTTAAGAACATCCAAACCTCCTTGGACGATATTTGGAATTTCGTGGACGACTTTCCGACTACTACTACAGCAAGTCAGGTCAACATCCAGTTGCAAAGGATTGATGAGTTGTGGGAGAAATATGAGGAGTTTTTGGTAGAAGTTCAGGCTCATGACGATTTCGAGGATGAGGATCAGGTGGTTGATAAGGCTAGGTTAGCAAATATTACAATTGTAAGGCGTTCTTGATGGATAGAGCCAAGGAATTGCAGGACCCAGAGGAGGTTGAACATTCCATGCGAGCTAATGAAACGGCGATTCACGGACAAGGTACTCTTGATCATGTGCGTTTACCTCAAATCAAGCTCCAGGTTTTCAACGGGGACATCGATGAATGGATCAGTTTTCGTGATCTGTTTACTTCACTCATCCATCGGAAGACAGATCTGCCGGAAGTGGAAAAGTTCCACTATCTTAAAGGATGCTTACAGGGAGAATCAAAGAGCCTGATCGATTCGTTGAAGATTACGAAAGCTAACTACCAGATAGCGTGGGACATGCTGTTAAAGCGGTACGATAACAGCAAGCAATTGAAAAAACGAAAGGTACAAGCTTTGTTCAATTTGCCAACTTTGTCTAAGGAATCAGTAGAGGATCTGCATATTATGACCGATGGATTTGAGAGAGTAGTGCAGAACTTGGACCAGGTGATCAAGCCCGAGGATTATAAGGATTTATTGCTCGTCAACTTGATCACAATCAGATTGGATCCGGTAACTCACCGAGGTTGGGAGGAGCATTCCTCGACCAAGGACCAAGACACGCTAGCAGATCTTTCGGATTTCTTGCACCGTAGGATGCGGGTTCTGGAGTCATTACCAATAAGGACTTCAGAGAATAAGACTTCTCATAAATTGCAACAATCGACGAGACAGAAATCGTCAGCTGTGAAGGCCAGCTACGGTTCTGTGCAATCGTCTGGAGGACGATGTGCACTGTGTGAGGAGAACCATCCACTCTACTTGTGTTCTTCCTTTCAACGGTTGTCGGTGCGTGAAAGAGATGCGGTTTTGATGTCAAACTATCTATGCAGGAACTGCTTCAGATCTGGGCATCTAGCAAGCGAATGTCCCTCAAAATACTTCTGTCGTAGTTGCAAGGGTCGGCATCATACTATGGTGTGCTTTAAATAGGGGAAGCGCGGATCGGCGAGGATCTCAGCTATGACTGGAAACAACGATTCTCCTTCACAAACAGAATCTAGTGAAGCACCAAATCCATCACCCTCTCAGGTGGTCAATATGGAAGCCACCGAAACAATAGTCTCCGGATCCACTCAACAGTTCTCCTCCAAGGTCTTGCTGGCTACTGCAGTCGTTATTGTGGAAGATGATGAGGGTAATCAGTTTCTGGCTCGTGCTCTTTTGGATTCCGGTTCCGAGAGCAATTTTATAGCTGAGCGGTTGAGTCAACGCATTAAGACGCACCGGAAGAAGGTGGACATTTCGGTACTCGGTATTGGCCAAGCAGCTACAAGGGTCAAATACCAGATTTTAGCGATGGTTCGTTCGCGAGTTACGGCTTTCTCGCAGAACATGAAGTTCCTGGTTCTCCCAAGGGTTACGGTGAATTTACCCACGGCAAAGGTGAATACCCAAGGTTGGACGGTGCCCAACGGGATCAACCTGGCAAATCCCACGTTTTTCAATCCCAGCTCAGTGGATATGGTATTGGGCATCGAATCCTTTTTCGATTTCTTCGAATCTGGGCGAAGAATCCCACTCGGAGATCAATTACCAACACTAAACGAGTCAGTGTTCGGTTGGGTCGTCTGTGGAGGTCTGTTGAATCCAAATGAAGGTCTTAGCATCAATTGTAGTACGGCAACTACACAAGGGCTAGAGGAGCTAGTCGCACGGTTTTGGGCTAGCGAAGAGGTTGGCTGTTCCAAGGTTCTGTCGTCGGACGAAAGAAGATGTGAGGACATCTTTCGGAAGTCGGTTCACAGGGAATCTGGCGGTCGGTATTCTATTTCCTTGCCGAAGGATCAAGAGGCAATTTCCCGGATGGGCGAGTCAAGGGACATCGCATTCCGGCGGCTTCAAGGCACGGAACGCAGATTGGCGAGGCATGTTGGTCTGCGAGAACAGTACCATCAGTTCATGATGGAATACATCCAATTGGGGCATATGACGAAGATTGGGAATACGGCTGATCACGCAAAACGTTGCTATCTGCCACATCATCCCGTCATTAAGGAATCCAGCTCCACCACCAAGGTTCGTGTGGTGTTCGAAGCATCATGCAAGACGTCATCTGGCGTTTCGTTCAACGACGCTCTGTTGGTGGGACCGTTTGTACAGGAGGACTGTACGGCAAATCATGCTGGTAGCCGACGTAGAAAAAATGTTTCGGCAAATTTTGGTTCTACAGGAGGACAGACCGCTTCAATGCATTCTGTGGCGCTTCAATCCAGGGGATCCAGTAGACGGGTACGAACTGAATACTGTCACGTACGGAACGAAGCCTGCGCCGTTTCTAGCAACGCGCACATTGAATCAGCTTGCAATAGATGAGGGAACAAACTACCCAATCGCTGCGAGGGCGGTCACGGAGGATACGTACATGGACGACGTTATCACTGGAGCGGATACGGTAGAAGCTGCACGGCAGTTATGTGAGCAACTCAACGGGATAACTTCCAAGGGAGGCTTCAATCTTCGGAAATGGGCATCGAACCATCCATCGGTATTGGCAGGTGTCTCCGAGGACTGTCTGGCGATTCGAGTGTCGGAAGGGATTAATCTAGACCCTGATCCGACTGTTAAAACCTTAGGGTTGACTTGGATGCCCATCACCGATCAACTAAGGTTTCAGTTCAACATCCCGGAATGGAATACAGCAAACAAACCGACCAAACGTCAGGTTCTTTCGGTGATCGCCAGTCTTTTTGATCCGCTAGGACTACTTGGAGCTGCAATCACTACAGCCAAAATCATCATGCAGCTTCTATGGATGATCAGGAACGAAAACGACGAACCATTGGACTGGGATCAGTTACTGCCTCCGACGGTGGGTGAGATGTGGAGGAAATACTATATAGAGCTTCCTTTATTCAACGATATCCACATTGATCGTTGCATTATTGTTCCTGAAGCGAAGTTGATCGAGCTTCACAGCTTTTCCGACGCTTCGAGTAAGGCATATGGAGGATGTGTCTATGTAAGAAGCCAGGATTCGGAAGGAAACCTCATGGTTCGACTGGTGTCGTCCAAATCTAAGGTAGCACCACTGAAGACACAGTCAATTCCAAGGTTGGAGCTGTGTGGCGCACTATTGACGGCGTTATTATATGAGAAGATCCGAGATTCTATGAGAATTCCCGCTTCTGCATATTTTTGGACGGACTCAACTTGTGTTTTGCGGTGGATACAAGCCTCTCCAAACGTCTGGACAACTTTTGTCGCGAATCGGGTCTCAAAAATCCAAGGTCTCACAGATCCATCAAAATGGAGGCACGTCTCAGGCAAACAAAACCCTGCGGATTTGATTTCCAGAGGAATTTCACCGGGTGACATTATCAATAACACCTTCTGGTGGGAGGGACCAGATTGGTTGAAGGAATCTCCGGATTGTTGGCCGGTATCACCTAACGAATTCGTATCGAAAGAGTCTGAGGACGAAGCACGACGCACAGCGGTTTGCACAGCTTCGGTGAGCACGGAATTCACCGATTGGTACTTGGGAATGTTTGCATCGTATTCCAATCTCATTCGGAAAACAGCGATCTGGCTACGTTTGATTAAAATACTACGGAATAATCTTCGAGAGGGAGTATCGGCGGAGTCATTATCAACTCAGGAACTGAAGGAGGCAGAATTTACAATCGTTCGACGTGTTCAACAGGAAGTATTTGCTGATGAATGGAAGGCACTTTTAAAGGGAGAATCAGTATCCAGAAGATCACCACTTCGCTGGTTCAACCCGTATATTGCCGAGGAACGAGTCATTAGAGTTGGAGGTCGTCTAGGTCATTCTTCAGAACGAGATGATACAAAACACCCGATGGTTCTTCCTGCTCGGCATAAACTTACCCGAATGATACTTGAACATTATCATCTGCAGCTGTTGCATGCTGGCCCGCAGCTGCTGCTCGGAGTTGTTCGTCTGCGGTTCTGGCCGTTAGGAGGAAGAAGCGTTGCAAGAAACATCGTTCATCAATGCCTAAAATGCTTTCGTGCCAAACCCGTACTAGCTCAGCAGTTTATGGGAGAACTGCCAGCGCCGAGAGTCACCATGTCTAGGCCCTTTTCGAAGACTGGTGTGGATTATTTTGGTCCATTTTATGTAAGACCAGCCCCCCGGCGACCGGTAATCAAGGTTTATGCTGCAGTTTTCATATGCCTTTGTACAAAGGCGGTTCACTTAGAGTTGGTAACTGACTTGAGCACAGAACGATTCCTGCAGGCTCTAAGGCGTTTCATTGCGAGGAGAGGAAAATGTTCGGACCTGTATTCCGATAATGGAACTAACTTCGTTGGTGCTAGGAACACGATGAAAGACTTTGCGAAACTGCTACGGAGCAAGGAGCACCGCGAAGGAGTGATCAAGGAATGCGCTGAGAATGGAATTCAGTGGCATTTTAGTCCACCCAGTGCACCGCATTTTGGGGGATTGTGGGAGGCAGCGGTGCGATCAGCTAAAACCCACTTAATCAAGGTAATAGGAGCCACACCTTTGTTGACAGAAGATTTGGCAACACTTCTGGTACAGATTGAAGGTTGTCTCAACTCTCGACCTTTAACACCCATGTCCGACGATCCCACTGATTTTGAGCCTCTGACGCCTGGACATTTCTTGGTTGGTTCGTCCTTACAGTCAATGCCCGAACCGAATCTGGAAGGAATTGCGTTGAACCGTCTTAATCAGTACCAGTTAATTCAACGGCTGCTTCAAGATTTCTGGAGAAGATGGCGAAGGGAGTATTTGTGCCAATTGCAAGGCCGGTCGAAACGCTGGAAACCAGCGATCAAAATCGAAGTGGGCAAACTGGTTGTCGTGCGTGACGATAATCTGCCGCCGATGAGTTGGCGAATGGGAAGGATTGTTGAACTGCATCCGGGAGCCGATGGAGTGGTTCGTGTCGTAACAATCAAAACTGCAACAGGGTTGATGAAACGTCCAGTAGAGAAATTGTGTTTGCTGCCTATTCACGACCTTGAGCAGAATCAGCAATCTAATGAGTCATCAGCATAGATCCACACCCTTTCCTTTCCTATTCCCAAAGAAGAGGATTTTCTATTTTCAGAAATCAGATATTTCAGGGTGGGTGAGGATGTTTGGAAGTAGCCCCGCCTAACTACATCACCGTACTCGAGATGCACAAATGTGACCTACTTTGCAGAGACACCAAACCGAGCAGAATATGGGTCACCGATCAATCCGATGGAGAGCGATTGAATCGTGTGTTGCTGTTTGTGTCTATCGTCATCGAAGAGGCTGCCGATATCCAGAGCGGGAGTGCGTGCGAACAGTGGTGATCATGAGTGGTCACTCATCGACCCGATCGGAAACATCGCACGGGCGACAGCAGTCAGCTGATGACGAGAGTGGATTTGTGTAAGACCAGATATCAACAGACCACCGATCGAGTGCGAAGGCTGCGCGCGGGTAGAATAAATAATCAATTATGTGTTAGCCGATAAGTGTTAGGATCTTTTCCGTTAGAATAAATGTGTTGTATGTGCTTAGTGAAGAATAAATGTCGATAGTTATTTAAGAATAAACGTGGAATAAATGTAGTTAGTCGTGTTTGCAAATCGTGCGTGTTATTTAGCAGGGGAAGGAAAAAACCCTGAGCGGTGAAAACTAAGTGGCGATAGATGAGCAGTAGCTCACAACTGTTTTTGTGGTTTTTCATCATCCACCGGCGAGTGTTGAGGAGCACCAACCAACCAATATCGAAGGCGGAGGTAAATTGCGTTCCCCAACATCACCAACTCCCAAACGAGCCCTTAAAATGCGGTTGTGAAGCACTGGGTAATTACCGAGATTTGGGAGAAAGAGCATTTACCGGAGGATTGGATGGAAGATATCGTATGTCTCGTGGGTGACAAGCTGGAGAGTGCTTGACTAGCATGACACTGCAGAAATCAGTAAGTCGCAGCCAAAATAGGCCTATCTGTCAAAGGATAAGCTTATTCTAGTGGAATTGAAAGGAATCTGCCCGTGTTTACTAGTGATAGTTTGAAAAAGTTTCTCAGTCTTTTATTCTTTAGTTTTTCAAAAGTGAACAAGTAAAGAGTAAGTTTAAAGTTGCCTAGCTTTTTAATAACAATTGTTCTCTTAATACGCTCTCAAAAGTGTTCTTTTATAAAAAGTGATTTTTCTTAACAACACTGGTACTTTGTCTAAATGATATTGTTATCGTCAAGTTCCCTAGCTTTGTTTATTGTTTCTAGTGACTTTTCATGTTATGTAGTTAATAGGGAATATTTGTAGGAACATTTAATCGTTCAATGTTTGTAAGTTTTATAAGCCAACGAAAATATGTGCTTTAATATTACATGCAATTGGCTCTCTAGATGCTTATTCGTAACTGTATATTTGAGCTTCTAAAACAATGCAAGTTTTGAAATCTTTTTGTCACAAATATTCAAAACTAACGCTGGTTACATAAGGAATCTGAAGCATTTCCTCTAACTAGTGATCTAAAATTATTCGAAAATGGAATGTTTTGAAGCAAACTAAAGTCTTGCCACGACATTAAGTCGATTTTTTGTAGAATATGTGCAAAAAAAGGTTTTCGTAACGATAACGGTGATGACTCAAGTGTTCTAGATCATCTTCTGAACTTATAGATGGTTCACTTCAGCTTCAGCCTATGTATTCGTTTGTTGGTGGTCATTTTTTATCAATGATGTCAGAATCAATTTATTGATATTCCAAATAAAAATCATCGTTTTCCATTAGGGCGTCATTCGTACTGTAAAGTAAATACCAATTGTGACCAACAAGGACCCATTTGAAATGAACGATTGCGTCATTTGAACTACGAAGCTCATCGAGTAAAATTCCAGCATGGCGTTTATTTTAGTTTTTCGTGTCTGCACTTCTAAAAAAAACATTTTTAAAGTTGGCGCTGTTACTTTCTCAGTTCAAGTGGTGCAATTTTTTCGATACACGCAGTTGTGGTGAGCTGAAAAGAATACGAAAATCATACTTTTCAAATTATGCTTTACAGGATCTTGACGGTGCCCCCGGCGTAGTGGTTAACACGAGTTTGAAACTCACTGCCGGACAAGTTACGAAAGTATCCAAAAAGGAATTTGAGTGACTTCGACGGGAGATAAACCAGGGCAGGGCTAAAAATCTCGATAATCAAGGAACTAAAAAAAATAAAAAGGATCTTGACACAAACAAAACATGTAAAACATGTACGCAGGACTTATCCAAGCTTATGTGCTGTCCTGCTTGCACTAAAACTTGAAAATAATTCAAATAGTAACTGACAGTTACTATTTATGATTCTAATGAGAGTGAAGTGTCACAACCGACGAAAACAATCGTGTAAATGTTGGCCTCCTGAGACCGACACATGCAAGTGTCATTTTGGGCAGAAGAGTAGGTTCCAAGAAACTTAAAAATCAATTTCATAAAACATGCTATTTGCCGCGGTTCGTGTGTTTCGATTGCAGATGGCATATTTTTACATGAGATCTTTGTTTATTTTTCTCGATTCTCATTAAAGTTGAATTACATCTCGAGTAAAACTTGTACAATTACATTGTTTGCCGAGATAATTTGTACAAGTCTACTCAGGTAACCAATAAGCATTAAATAAAGCATGTAAGTTGCCCTATAAGCGTCTTAACGAAAAGCGATATAATGCATATGAGCATCATATTCATCTTAAATGCTGTTGATAAGCAGGTTTTGGCCCACTATATGGCTAATTTAATGCTAGACCCCACCAAAAGAAGACGTCTATGTTGACAATATGTCATTCATTGTTAGCATGAATTGGTAACGTTCGCAAATGACAACTAGATGACAGAAGTTGAAATTTTCTTCTACTGCTGGGGAGTTTAGCATTTAGAATGCTGATTAAGAGCTTGATTGAAAATGCGAACCAAAAAACAAAAAAAAAAATAAGGCCAATTTTCAATTACGGATTTTATTAAATTTCCTGTTTTGCCTCTAATATGGGGGAGGTAGCTCATCAAATCTTCCGGTCCGCCTCTAAGCATATTGCTACCAGGTACCAGGTGGGTCTCCACCGATTGCCTGTCGATCTGCCAAATTTGGAAGATGTCTGCATTGAGTTATCTCAAATTATAATATTCCGTCCACTATATCACAAAACATTGCGATTGGTTGAGCGGATTGGAGATAATGAAATCATTGGGTATAGGACCAAGTCTCCCCCGGGTGGTGCTTAATCGATGAGCTTGTATATAGTGGAAGCACAGTGTATTATTCTGTACATTTTAAATTTCAATGTAGATTTCAGTGAGCGAGATAAGGCACTATAACCTTGGCAAATTATTGCCAGACTTTTGGTTCAAATGCCAAAAGTCCACCCACAGGCAAAAGGAGCATAAACTAATCTTTCTAGCATCTATGCTCCCAACGATAAAATACAAATTATCACATTATTTAACTCTATATGGAGGCGTTTGGTACGGGAGGTCCACGCTTTCTTCCTTCCCTTGATTCGAAGTAGTAGAGCGATTTCAGACACTCTTTCTGGAATCGCTCTATTTCTTGGAATCCTCTCTGCGGTACATGCTACGCAGTTGGCCTGGCCGGTGACAAGAAAAATGATGCATTCAAGAAGACGTCATTTTCCAGGATGCTTTCAAGAATTGGCTGCGTTAGTGTGAAATTAGATTAGATTAGATTAAATTTCCTGTTTTGCCTCTAATATGTTTTTTCTTCTCCTTTACTGATGATGATGAACGTTTGTTTTCTGTTTGGACCCCCATGTTTTCTTATGAGCGGGGAAACTCAAAGCCGCTGCAGTTTTGCATTTCCTAGGATGGGATTCGAACTCGCTGCCTCGTTGTCGATGTGTTTATATTCCGCGTCTTTATCCTCTAACCTATATGGAACGTATGGGAACGGTTTTAATATTTGCCCAATATAAACTTAAATGTCCCTAGGTAACCAATAAGTATTGAAATATGTACTATTTATGCATCATACTTGCATTTACGATTCTTCTTGCCGTACATTGGCAGTCTGAATGCATAGCTGTTGTATAATAAAAGCATACGCAAAGCTATCGTAATGTTAGCTGTCGGATATCTCCATTTTTTATGCTTGATATATTATTAGAACAACGCAAATATTCAAATAGTTTTCCTTATTTTGTAAACTGCGTTACATTTAATAAAGTCTACGTGCTTTTTGTTTCCAATTTTTAATTTTTTTTATATGCCTGGATTTTTTGATAATACGACAATTCGTCTTTTAGTCGGTACTTCTTCATGTATTATGTAAAAAAAACCTTATTTCAGAATATTTCAGCTGCACTTTCAACATAAACTTCATTCCTTAAACCCGTTTGCCAGTCAATAGTTTATTTCAAATGTTCTCGTAATAAGCTGGTTAACAATCACATATTTCCTCAAATTCACTATCGTCAAGTGTTGTAGAGTTATTTAAACATAGAAAATATTCGATTGTGGAGTGAAAACTTTTTTTCCATTTTGGAGACAACAATTCATTAATACAAAAGTAATCGTATATGTTTGTCTGCTAAATGTTAAGGTAATTATTTTGTTTACTTTTAACGTGGTTGATTTGATAAAGTCCTAAGTCTGAAATTTTATCAAATATCAAAGATGAAATTATTACCTACATCTGAATTATCTCAAGATTGCGCTGGTTGAGATCACCATATATATGTACATTTACTTCGGGAGATAAGCTAGTAAACATTTCATCAGCTGTTCATAAAAACTAATCACGTTTGTCCTGGCAGGTATTGTTTGGAGGAAAACACACTGAAGCAAACATATTTAATTGGCCCTTTATTTGTACTCTAACCCACAAATGTTCAAATTCTTTAAATTTCATTTTCGTGATCATTTCAGTTCAACTTAGTTAAAATTGCTACTAAAACTCCCAATCTATTCTTTTTATCTGAAAGTTGATAATTGTGATCATCTTTTTACATTTTAAATTGCAGATTATGATTATTTCCGAAAGCCTTTTCACTTCTGATTCTTTCATTCCAACTAATTTCAGTTGCCGGAATTACGAAATATATGCAACTTACTTTGACGTAGGACTACGTCATTGTTTGCTAATATATCAGTCGTTTCTCCAAAAAATGTCAAAATGTTTGCCCCAATCGATCGGAAATCTTTCTACTCGTTGATGCCAATATCGAAAACTTTTGATTTTTAAGATTAAACTATTTAAACAACGCAAATATAAAGTGATGTCTTGTATATTCGTTTTGCAGAGTAAATTTATTATATGCCAAGTATTTTCCTATCACAGACTTCAAATGTAAGTAAGGGAGATTTCATATGCAGCAGTGAACGAAATAAAAGGAGTACACCTTCGCAGGATGCTCAGCAGCCTCGGAGCTGTTCTGAGCTTCAATGAGCCAGTCAGGGTCCAGCATTTTCGTAAGACATAAAGGGAGGTGAACTCATCACGGATTTCTTTTTTTTCGAGCAGTTTCATTTTCGATTTATTCATCGCACTTCTCGTCATCAAGGCTAATAACAACTACCTGGTTTTGGAATTCATGAATTCACTTCACTTGAAAGAAGGTTTGCTTCAATTGACGGGATGAATGACTCGGAATCTGTCTCATTCATTTGTTCCACCTGGTTGCGTCACTTCGTTTCTTGTAATCAATGTTTTGTATCCGTGACCATGGATTGGAGCAGGAACATCTTCATCTTTGTTGAGAAAATGAAATGTGATGGTACAGTAACAAGAAAGCCAAGGCTTGTCGCGATTTTTAACAGCGACGAAAATATTGAGCGATAAGGTGAATGCAGCGCACGCTCAATTTATTTTAACCTAAGTTAGGGTGTCTGTTTGCTATATAAAATTATAAAAAAATACAATATGATACAGGTAAACGAAGTAAATCATTATCAAATAAAAATTTTGTTTATTATTGCATTGTTTTTATGAATGTTATATGAATAGTAAGGCACAGATAATAATACAAAAGAGATTTGATTATGAATCAATCCACTTCAGTTGACGATGTTTGATAAGGAATCAACCAAGATTCATTTCCATTAACCGTACATCCAGTGAAATTAATCGAGGAAAATGCTTCGCTTCAATGAGAAGAAAGGTTCATTTGACAATAAAATACCAAATGAACAAGCATCAATCAAAATTCAACTAAATGAAAACTGATCGAAAGTGGTGCTGTTGGTGTTGAGTGTTTCTATAGATCCATCCATCCATCCACGCTTGCTGGGCTTTTTAAATTCCTTTCTTCATAGTGGAGGGACGTCAAAGTAACAGCTATTCAAAAGCCTGATAAACCAGCGTCTGATCATAACTCATACCGTCCGATTGCTATTCTTTCCTGCATTAGGAAATTTTTAGAGAAAAGTATCCTTAAAAGGCTCGACCGCTGGGTATGAACAAAGGAACACAGGATTGTCTAGCGCTGATTTCCTTAGATATTCAACTGGCCTTCGCGCGCAAGGAGCAACTGGCTTCAGTATTCCTGGACATTAAGAGGGCTTTTGATTCAGTTTCCATTGAAATCCTGTCACATAATCTGCAGAGATGTGGACTTTCCGGAATAATTTTTAACGTAGGACTACGTCTATTTTTTTTAAATTGTTAATCTTAACAACTCCTCTCATAGAATAAAAGTTTTGATATTTTACTTAAACTTTGCTTTAGTTCGATTTTAATTTAAAATGGCATTTGAGTTATTCCTATTAACAACATTAAAACTATTTACCATGTCTGTACTTAGACCTGAATTCATCATGTTTCGTAGAATATCATTATCCTTAGTTGTCATTGTATTTCCACCATAAACTTCTTCTAAAGAGTGCGTCGATTGTCTCGAGCAATACATGCCTCACGTGCAGCGTAATTTGAAGAACATTCAGGGGGCATTTGTACCCTCATATGCTGCCTCCAACATCGAATTATCAATTGAATGGCTCATGAATTTTGTGGAAACCGAATATTTACTTTCATCATGGCATCGCATGAGCGATTTTGTGTTAAAACACTATGATGAGATGAAAAAGAAACCAGGATTTAATTGTTTGGTCAATTGATGTTCCAAAATTTGTTGAACACATTTGGTTCATAATTTTTAGCGTCCATAAAAAAATCATTTGATTTTGCATTCAAGCTTTGATCGTTTTCGGCAAGACTTGATTAGTAGTAGATCGCAGTAGAAATCAAAATGAACAGTTTATCTGACAACTAAAATAATCCTACGAATGCTCCCATTTCAATATCATAGAATATATTTTGAAACTTCTTCCATAATGTTTTGATGATGAACGGCAATTTTTTTTTACCTCGCATGTATTTGCCAAAATAATTTGCGCTTTTCTGGTATTATGAAAAAATGTCACGGGCCCTAACTTGAGATATGTTTTGAAAAAATATAAGAAACTTTTGTTTATTTGAAAACGAGTTTTGTTCCCTGGCGGGCTATTGACCACCCTGGCAACAAATCCTGCATAAAAATTGAACAATTTCTTCGAAGGCCAAATCGTGTCTTGTGAACTTCGTATTCATCAGGCGCAAGCAAAATAGTTCAAATGAGTAGAGACACAGAAAACAGAGGAAACGGTGGTTTATTGTTGCTGAATTGGACTAGGCAAGCCTATGCTGATCCATTAATTCGTTCACTAGTGCTCTCTATATTGTCCGAAAAAGGTTGTCCATTTATCGGTCCAATAAATTTGAATCGCATTGCAATAAAACGAGAGCCACTTAAATTAAACTGATCGATTGAGGTACCCAAAACTCGGCCATATTTTAATGTGCCAAACGATAGCCGCATAGAGAGCGCATTAAACGCCCATAAATCGATTACTGTTTTCATGTAGGTACAATTTGAACTGTTGTTCGATGAAGTGTAAATCACACACAAGGACTGACTAGAGAGTGCTCGTTGCTCGTGTTCGTCGCTAATGGCTCGGGCAGCCAAGTACAAACCATCACAAAATGTACCCCAAAAAGTGGGGCCCAAACACTGGTTCGCATAATAAACAAGCGCATCGAAGTTAGTGGGCTTGATTTCGGCCTTTTTGCCCTGGCGAGTCTGCCTAGGAGAAAATTTCTGTCTGCGATAAATTTTGTGCCAGCTCGATATTTATTGAAGTCTGCGAAATTCTCGCATAAATATCACCAGATTGCCTTTGCAACCAGAGCCGCGTGTAGTCTTCTTCTTCTTTTTTGCGGCATGTTCTGTCTCTTGATTTCCAGCTGGGTATATTTCTCAAAATGTTTGCCCTGCTGGAATCCCAACGATCCGAAGCTGCAGCATATCCTTCAATTGGAAAAGTTACTCAAGCTGAGCAAACTCTCACTGTCCCCACATTCTGTTTGTATGCGCGTTTGCGTTTCCAATGACTCTAAACTTTTCTCCACTGGATCCAGCATCCGACGAACGTTAAGAACCATCGTAAGGGTACACTTGGTTGAACGGATCCATAGGAATGACTATGTGTATGCGGTGATGTTCTGCAAAGTTTTTTTTTCCTAAGATTTTCCAATCCGACCGACATGGTATGGCAAGAGGCTGGTGGGTTAATGTATGTGTGCAATGTGGTGTTCTTATGGTTGGAAGCCTTGGTTTGTTTTTCAAATGGGTCTTGCAGCCAAGGCTAGAAAATAGACCGACGAGAATCAGTGTAACCTAGCACGTGTTCGTGTGGTTGACTGAGAAGTATGTCCTTGCATAGTGGGTGAATAGGCAAGTGTCAGCCAAGTTGGGAGGAAACACTTCACCTAGGTTGAAGCTTTTTTATAATGCATAGTGTACCTATCTAGGCTCGAAATTTAAACAAATCTTTGGAGTCAAATAATTAGGTAGGGGAAAGCAAATCGAGTGGAAGCAAAATGAAAATTCGTATCGTTCCGAAAAAATAATCATCCTTGCTGTGAGAGAGCTGAACATTTAACATAGCATCGTTTAATTTTTACGCTGTCATGCTCTTAATGAGTCATCATTTATCATTTATTTTTTTCTTCAATTGAAGGTCAATCATGATATCACGAGATATACGACAGCTGAAAATGTAACTTAGTTCCGTAAGAGATATCCGTTATCGGCCTCAAGAAAGTATCAATCAGAAGATATTCATCGCAAATACATTTTGTCCGACTAGTACGAATCGAACAGATAAATCGCTATTAGGAAGAGTTCGGGGTAGTGGTATGTTGAACAATACAGGCTCTTAAGCTAAAAACATGCTGCAATTCCCCAAGATGTACCCGTCTGTAATCAGTCCATTTGTTTAATCGAAACGATAGCCTCCGTTTGCTATTCCCATGTTGCAATCAGTAGATGGAGATCTTAATAATTTTAAAATGCGCTTCATGACTTGAGTTGAGCTAACATGACAAAGTGCTTTCCGTCCACGGCGCTAATATAATTAGAAAAATTCCATCTCTTCCACTTTATTGATACCGTCAATCGGCATTCAAATAACTTCATGTTGAAGTCCTTATAATTAGGAATCCTAAATGAATACTGCAGTGACATGAAACTATTCTCTGTACCCTGAGTTCATCTTTTAAAAGACCGTACTCAAAATCCATTAATGTCGATCTTTCAATACATTCTTTGTTTGCAAGCCATTTAAAGTTGACGTGTCAGTGTATTTTTTAACAACGGAAAATTTCGAATATAGTGTAGTGATTCAATTATTTAATTTGGGAGGTTTATCGGCTACTGAGGTTCATACAAAGATGATGAAAGTATTAAAGGAGTCTTTTCCTTCATTTTCAACCGTTCGCCGATGGATTTTTGGAGTTAAAGCATGGTCTTACAAGCGTTGAAGACGATCCACGCTCAGGACATCCAAAAAGTGCATCAATACCAGAAATCATAGCGAAAATACAGGAGATGGTTTTGGAAGATCATCGATCGACTTCGGATGTGATAGCTGACACCATAGGTATCTCACATGGAACAACATGGAATATTTTGGCTGAACTTCTGGGTTTCAAAAAACTATGTGGAGCAAAATCGAAACATTTGGAGCAATTTCGAAACCATAAAAGGGATTTTCTGCGTCGATTCATCACTATGGATGAGACTTGGGTCTACCACCATGATCTTGAATCAAAAAAAGAAACGAAGGAGTGGAGTTAACCAGGCACTTCTGCTCCGAAGCGAGTTCGGGTAAAAAATCGGCCAAAAAGGTGTTAGCGTCAGTTTTTTGGATGCAAAAGAAATTTTTTTGATATAATATCTCCAAACTGTCAAGACAGTAAACGGTGACTATTATTGTGACCTTTTGGATCAGTTGGATGAAAAAAAAATGTGAAAAAGAACCGGTTTACAGAAGAAAAAAATAATTTTTCATCAAGACAATGCACCTTCTCACACAGCTCAGAAAACCCTCGCAAAAATTTGTGAATTGGGGTGCAAATTGTTGCAGCATCCACCCTATTCGCCTCTGCCTTCTGGCTGTTCTCAAACCTCAAAAAATTCCTTCGTGGAGAGCATTCTTCATCAAACGAAGAGGTTAAAGCCGTCGAAGAGGAATATTTTGCAGGCCTTCAAGAAAGTCACTTCCGTGATGGGACAACAAAGTTAGAAGATCGTTGGAGCAAGAGTATTGATCTTTTGGGAAACTATACTGATAACTATATAAGTGATATCCCCAACAACAAAATTTAAATTTCCGCTTTCAAAACTTTTTGACTAACCTAGTACTCCCAAGCTCCATCTGTTTGGTTTTCTGTGCAATAACACTAGTTCTGTATATTAACAGAATAAGCAACTACGAAACGCACGAAAAAACGCATAAAAAAAGGGATCGCTAAATTTGTTATAAAATTTAATTTTAGACTACCTGTAACTTTGAGTGCAGTTTTTAAGTGAACAAATAGGTTTGTTTCCATCGCTTTCGCAGAACATCAATATTCATTTCACTATCAACATGAAAAAAAAAATACAGCAAGTTGACTTTTTAGTTGACAGTGCTGCCACTGATAACAGGGTCAGTTTACTTGATGTCACAGGAATAAATTTTTGCTATCAACCGTTAAAACGACCAAACCGGCAGCAACGTCAGTAATCATCCTCAACAACATCACGTTTTCAATTTGGTCTATGCCTCTACTCGGATCTGTCGTCCGTTCATTCCTTGATTAATCGAGACTTTCAGCCCTGAGCTGGTTCATCCCCCGTCGTAGTCACTCAAATACATCTTTGTTTATTTTCGCAACTTGTCCGGGGGTGAGATTCGAACTCGTGACTTCGGCGTGAGAGGTATGCTGATGCTAATCAGTACGCCGGAGTGGCTTCTTATCTTTAAGAATTAGTTGAATTTAAGATAATGAACAATTGAAGGCAGGGGGAGAGAAAGAGTAAGCGCGTAAAAAGAGGTTTTACTGTATAAGATATAGGAAAAACGCAGACGAGGGGGTGGAGGGTATTTTAAATCCATGTTTTGGCGTTACGTAATATTTGAATGAACCCTATGTTCTCGACTATCTATACCGTGCAGTGTCCCTGCAAAGTCTTCTCTGGGCCCCGGTTCCCGAGCAAAGGTTTATACCAAAGTGATAACAAGTTCTTATATCTGATTATCACTGTTTGATCACTGAACATGTTATCATTCAGGCTAAAAAAACAGCCAAAATAACAAAAGGGATAACAAATTAATATTTGTTGGACATTAACTCGTTTTATTATCATTCAGTTCATTTTGATAACAAATTTTGTGATCTGAACAAATTATTCACGTTGGCTCTTAAACGGTGTACGGAATCAAATTGCGACACGCACAAATATTTGGCAAAATTCGCCCGTTCAACCAATCATCTTCAAACTTTCAAACATGTTATGAATATCTTCCCATGTTTGTTTTATTCAATTTCAACATATTCAACATATCCAAATGCACGAACCTTCTTCTTTACACTACTCATAAGGTTCTGTACAACTTTTGGATCAACTTTTTTTGCGTGGCAATCCATTTTTTCTTCCTATCTTCCTCCGATTTCACTTCCTAAGGATGTTTCTCTTGATGGTCCAGTTCTTTTCAATTGGCCGCAGTTCCGGTGCGTTTGGGGGGTTGAGATGCGTCGGCACGAAAATGACCTCCTTGTACCACTCCAAAACCTCTTTCGAGTAATGGCATCATGTGACCTCAGAAGAGGAAGTACACGCTTTTGGAGGCATTCCTTTAGGTACACCTGCCCATTGACCGTTCCAGTTGTCACGAATGGGGTGATCCGCTTTCCTCACAAGCATATTGCTTGCCAAATCATATATTTTTTGGCAAACTTTGAAATCTTCTGCTTTCTAACGTCCTCAGGGACATCGAATTTATGATGAGCAGTGATAACTGGAGCCCCGGAAGCTGCCGGAAGTCTGCTTTTACAAATTTAACTTTTAAATATATGACAAGTTTAAATATGTAAACTGTAGGTTAATCCCTTGATATGTTGCTGGTTGGGTACTCTTTTATAGACAAAGGATTATTCTGTTAAATAAGAGCTGCACCAACATTGAAACGCATTACGCATTTAGAGTGGATGAGTATTTCCACGAATAGTTCAACCGTTCAACATGAAATTCTCAAAAAACAGGGCACCTTTGTGTGTAAGTTAGAAAAGTTAGCAACAATCCTTACCTCATACCCAGTACATGTGTACGTTTCTTTACAATTGAGAGAATATTATAACGAAACCAAGCTCCAACATTCCCACGTAGATCGCAAACTTCATGTTGCTACCGATAGAAGCGGCTTCAGTCAGATGACGACATTAATTATTCCCTTTCACGTGTATAAAATCTTAACCACATTAACTTGCTTCGGTGTACCTCACTGCAAATTGAAATCAATTAGCTTTTGACTAGGATTGTTTGAATCTACAATTGAGTTTGTGTGCAAATTCGAAGTTGCTTTCCATGTCCATGCCTGATTTATTCGTGTTTACATGTCGCTGCGGTAATCGCAGCGAAACATCACAACATATCAATAACTTAATGTATTCGTAATCCATTCAACTGGAAAATGTATCCAATAAACTGTACGTGATCCGTCCGAATGGACCGACTCATCCATGCCCAAATAATGTCCGGTTTCATTCATGTGATTTGTTGGAAACCAATGCTTTGGAAACTCATCACGCTCCGTCCACCCCGTCGCAATCCTTGCCATCGAATCAAAAGAGGAACGATTTTAGGAACAAAACCATCGTCACCATGTGTGTTCGTACTTTCGATTGCAATTTGGCATCAATGCGTTCGCAAGAGAGCCGGAATGGACGGAATCAAATGGTCGCGAAATAATGTAACACCCTTATCGTCGACTACGTTCAGCACTTTGCATCGCATTGGTAAGCAGTCAAACCATTCCAAAGTGCAGTGGCAACGCAATGGGTACAATAGTTTTCTCATGGTCGAAATCTGTCGAAAGATTCCGCAAAAACGATCGCCGCGGTGTGCTCTAAATCGTAGGGTTTATACAATATGGTCGCATCGCAAAACGTACCACTTTCTGTTATGTTGAAAAAAAAACAGAAAGGATTAATTGCTAATGTGTTACAATTTTTTACAACTTGTAAGCAAGATTTAAATGTCATTTCAGCGTTACCAGTAATGCTTTCGCACATACTTACACCTTTATCACACATCATAATATTCTCACAACAAGTTTAAATCGTTTTTAAAAAACAAAAATCTACAATTGTATTTAAATGTGTAACAGCATTGAATGAACCCGATGATACCCGATGAGAGAACGAAAAATTGTGCAAATGGATGGGATCAGCCGTTCAAAAGAATGTAGTTGGCCATGTGAGTGAGGAAAAAAAACGATAGTTCATTGGAAAAACGTAGAAACGCCTTTGCCGGCCTACATGACTTGGTTAGATAAAAAAAAAGAGATTCACTCATTTCGTAGGACATGTAGGTCAGCTGTCAGTCTCAACTCGTCACCATCGACCCTGTGTTTAGTTTGTGGATGTCCAAGCGGGCTTTTTAGTGAATGGGAGTTCAATTAAGGCAATTCAACTTCACAAAATCGGGTAGTAGGAGGTGTAGCATATTCGTTAAGCAATTTCTGGAACTATGGTTCATACAGCATATAGCATATTGGGTAAACAGCCAAACGAAAAATGTGAAAATGATTTAGCTATTGGTGAAAGAGAAAGTAAACAGAGAGAGAGTCTCTCAATTGTAGATTCGCCCTAATTAAAAAAAAAACCTAGAATTATATTGATGCATAAAAGCCGTGCAAGTTAATCTGGCTCACTCTCTCGTGAGCATGCGCCGCTCCGGCAAGTCCAATTTGTCCGGAGGAGACTCATACTTCCCCAGAAGGGCGATTGCAGGAAAGATGACGCAACATAACATCAAATACCGATCACGGAGAAGACGTCGTGGATATTATTTTCCCTTATATTTTAATCATTACACTGAAAAATATTTCACTTAGCTACTAGTGGAAGCACAAGTAGATATTTTCCAATATTTTCTAACATAAATGATTTTTACTTGAAAATCATGAAGTTTGTCAGAAGCAGATAATTTATCATCTCCATGCGAAGCGCTAGGAGTGGACGGTAATTTATTGCTAGAACGAATAGACATGAAGAGAAAGTGTGTATTGATAGTTCCGTATAGGGCAACGGCAGGCTTTGAAAATTGAAAGATCAAGTTCGAAAACGAGCGGAGGGCATTATTGAACGGTAGTATCCGATCAGGCACATAACCCTTTACCATACTACCCCATGCAAGATAGGCAAGAGGAGGAAATCCCCTTGACTTGTAGAAAACCCATAATATGAAACTCATACAGAAAAATAAATTCTGCCTGACTAATCATTTACATTTCACTAGACATGTAAGACCCACTTGATTTTGCGAAGCATTTTCCACTTCCTGAATCACATGAAGGTTAAGTGATTTTCTGACGCATACTCGTGAATATATTCCACTGATTTAGTTATTTTTTATTTGGGTATAGAGTTAAGGGACAATAATTATAACAATCATTAGCAGTACAGTCAACACAACAAAATTCATCACAGAGAATAATATAAGGTTTTTATCTAGTTCATTAATAAGAAAGCTCAATCTGCAAAATGGTGATGGAGCGTGCGTCCCCGCAACATAGCTAGGTCCTCACAAGTTCCTACCTCATGCTTCCACGGGTCAAGAGATGACAAAGACCGCCAGCTAAGGGTTGCGTACTTAGCTGGTAGTGCAGCCTGGGCACTGTTGTCCTTCTGACTTCAGCTAGATTGAGGAGGTGCGTCTCTCCACCAAGGAGGTGCGGCTCGAACAGCGTCTGTCCTGGCATCCAGCGGTTGAGTAAGAAACGCTGTATCGCGTCAACTATACATTAGGTGGCAGCCGCACCAAGGCGATGTAGGCAGCGTGACCCCGGTAAAGTAGCATGCTGAAATCTTACCCTACCACGAAAAATGGAAGTAGTCTTTATACGGTATATAATTTCCGATCATCCTTGGAATTCCCAAGTATTGTGTAATGGTTTTGAATTGTATTCTTCCCCCGTGGCTATGATAATGCAAGTCCGTCTACAATTGCAGCAGGATCAGCAGACATGCAGACTCTACAAATATAATTGTTTATGATCCTACATTTTCTATTTTACAGACGTGGAGAGTTATTTAGGGGCCCAGTAGGAAAAATGAGTCATCGAAGAATTTCCTGTCATTTATTTTTAATTTTTTTCGTTTTAGATTTTTTGAGTTTCCGTTTTTGGGCAGTAGTCATACTCATATTCTCTGCTATTTTGCTAGGCTGCCAGGTTATCAACTTTATTTCATTATATCACGTTGGAATTTTCGCTATTTTAGAGTTTCAATCATCTAACATCGCAGCGGAAGAGGCAAATAACGGCATTTTATTATTATATGTACATTATGTAGTATTTCTTTACAACATCGTATTATTTACATCATATCATGACCTTCACATTTTCATACAACAAACTTGATTTAGGTGGTATCTGGCTTAAACACGAAACATACCTTCAATTTATGACATCTAGCATTCCTTATATGTCCAGTATATAACGCAGAAAATTACAGCTGTGGTAGGCATTTGAAAATTACGGAATCTGTGGTAGGCTTTTGCACTTATTGCTAAATGTATTTTTCACTTCCGGTTTGCAAATGGACTTTTTACCAATTCTGAGCTGATCTGATTCATGCAGCGCTGTGTGCCATTTGGTGTTTGATTTTACATTTCAATCTTTGCATTACTTCATCATAACTTACAGTATCATTATGTTTGGTAATATTGTTTTATTTATTTTACTTCATAGATTATTCAAAGATTACTTATTGTTTTTTGCCCATTTATCTTTAACTCCCTTCCAGTTAAATCTTCCCTTGCCTAACTCAGTAGGAATAACTATAAGGTTAGCAAAAATAAAAGCGGATTGCTGTTATAAAATCATCATCAAGTAGCAAATAGTGACCATGGCAACAGTAAATTAAAATGTATAAATGTTAGTTTTGTAAAATTTCAATAGGTTCAATAAACTTTTTCAGGATACTTCAAATCAAAATTTTGGTGAAATCTGCTATCGCTGAAAACGAACGAAAAGGTGCTTAAGCGCGAACCACAGAACTCTACACTTTAACATTTTACAACATTTCTTGCATTTCAGGATCAACCGAATGAAGATCATATATTATAGATACGAATGCTTGTAGTATTTTCCATTTACATAAATATATACACCATTATATAAATATTTCATGGGAATGGGAGGGACCATCAGGGCACCCGATTGAAGCACTCTGGATGGGGAGAGTGGGAATGCCAACTCCCCATTGCTAACAGTTTGTGAATAGAGGGCGGGCTCTTCTCCCCGCCCATTGGGGCATCCTCGTGTTAGATAGCTTGCTCTTTTGACCAATTGTTCAGTCTTGTTGTTGGAAGGAGATTCTTTATATCCCTGTGGATACGTATAAGTGATGTTGCATATCGATCCACCCAACCCCTTTTTGGCCCTTCATACAACGGCATGATTAGGATAATCAGTGGTTATTAAAGCTTGATCAAGTCTAACATTAATAAGAAAGCTCAATCGTGTTAGCTTAACGGAGTAGTAATTCATTGTTTTTGATAATATGAGTGACTTAATACAACTTTTAGTAAATTTTAAAACAGTTCAAGGAACCCAGAAATATCATTCCTTTGTTCTTATTTCTGTGAATAAACTAGATTCTTTTTGAATTTACAGAATGGTTTTCTGTGCATCTTCTTTTTAGGAACAGTTTGCAAACATGATCCTTTATATCCTTTACTACCATATATTATTAAGATCCTGTACGATACTGGACCGTCATTTCCCAGAAGGATGCAACCCTGCTTTGCTGTGGTGTCTACTACAGATGACCTTAACGTTCTGCTAGGAAGGAAACAGCGACGACAACGAACTGCGGTTATTGTTCTCCATGGTCGTCACCCAGAATCCAACACAATAAGCCGAGCTACATCTGCGTGAGGATCGAGCGAGTGATGAACGAGAGCAGAGAACTGGTCTAAACCACCACATCACTACATCTCATGAGAGCCGATGAGAATCTCTACACATTCGCAGCTGACCACAGGTCAAACGATGATGAACAGCTGATGGTTAGTTCCAACCAAATCGCCGACGGTACATCACCGAACCCAAACCCCATTTAATTGTGTAGTTGTGTATTGGTAATTAGATTAAAATAAATGTAGTCTTTTCAAGTAATTTGTGTGAAAATAAATGTAGTTAATGTGTTGTGAAGTGTAACCCTGCGTGTTGATTTGTGCGAAGAGAAGGACGCTCCAAGGATCCGAGAACCCAAGTCCCACGAAGAAACCCACTCGAAAAACAACAAATTGGATGTTTTCCCCACTTCGCCTTCCCCGCAATCAACAGCAGCAAACCGGTCCCATCAGTGTTGGAGTTGGAAACCGAATATTCCACTGATCGAAGGAAGGTAAGGGCCGACTATCCAACAGATCCCTTTTTCAAGGAAATTAAGGTTTTAAAGATAATCTTCGAAATACAAACATAAATAACAAAATAAATATTTACAGTGCATTAGGCAAGCTCAAAACGCCACATCGATCACACAAACCATTCTCAAGTTATCATTTTATTTAGACTTTCCAGTTATTCTTCTATAGGCCCTTCTAAAATTTTAGTTGAGATTTAAAATTTAGAACAAAAAAAAAAAACGAATGGCAAATTGATATTCACAGAAAAAAATAATTTATTTTAACAAGCGCGTAAAATTTCACCTCGTCTAATTCCAAGCCAAAGGAGAAATTGTTTGCAATCTTTCATGCGCCATACAATAATGTTGGCAATCTTTCATGCAACAGGCTAGATACAGGTGTTATTTGGCTTAAATTTACATGAAATGTCCCATTATTATCTGCCAAATCTAGCAATTCCTTTATGTGTAATAGATAACGCAGAAAATTCAATGTTTCTTTTTATCTGTGTGACACTGCCAATCGAAGTCAAACTAAACTAAAATATACACATAAAAAGTTCTATAGTAACATATAAACATAACAGTAGGGAATGTATTATTGCAGTAGTTTACAAAATAAATCAAAAGTGATGAACTTTATAATTCGACTAATGTTTCAAATGTGAAATTTTATGCAAAATTCAAAAATGCCGTCAAAAAAAATGAAGGTAGAACAGTTTTCGAGATATGGATAAAAGTTGTCATCAAATGAAGCAAAATTAAATTTAACACTGATCTTTTGAACATTGCAATATTCTATAATTAATAGTTTCGACGCTATTAATAAGTATAAATTGCGATTTTTTTTTTTGGAGAATTGTTAAAAAATTGTGTAAAAAAAAATTGTGGGCTCAATGGTGAAAATCGGTTGAAAAATGAGGAAGTTATGCCGGTTTTTGGAAAAAGTGCAGAAATGCGGGAAAAAACAGAAATTCGAAAGAAATACGCCCATCTCTCTCTCTCACACACACTCTCTCTCTTTCCCCTCTCTCTCTCTTTCCCCTCTCTCTCTCTCTTTCACACACACACACACACACACACACACACACACACACACACACACACACACACACACACACACACACACCCACACACACACACACCGCGCGCGCGCGCTCGCACACATACATACATACATACAAGGGAATGGCACAACTCCACCAAAGGTCAGTGGACCCACCGACTAATACCGGAATTAACCGGGTGGGTGGGTCGGTAGGCGACACGGTGAAGTGAACTTCCACTTAACGCAGGTATTGTCTGGCCACGGCTGTTTTAGACAATACCTGCACAAATATGGGCATGCACAGTCCTCCGCATGCAGCGAGTGCGCGGGAGTCTAGGAAACTGCGGAACATGTGTTCTTCGCATGTCCTCGCTTTGACGGCGTGAGATCCGGCATGATTGCCGTAAGCGGTCACGACACGACTCCGGATAACTTGGTCCAGAGGATGTGCCAGGACCGGGACGTCTGGGACGCGGTATGCGTAGCAGCCTCCCAGATCGTCCTCGATCTTCAACAAAAATGGCGAAACGACCAAAGGCAGGTCGCAGGGACCACCTAACTACTAAAGCCCTAAGTAGTTAGACATAGTGGGTGCTTAACAAGCACAATAGCCCCCTCCCCGAAGTAATACCGAAAGATGGTCCCGGGAAGGGTCCAGGCCTAAGGCAAGGGTGGGTTTTTAGTGAGTCGAGAAGTTGGCACCCTCATCTCCACACCCTGAGTTCTTCAGGTGTCTTGTAGCAGATTTTCCATCCCGACTAAAAAAAAAAACGCACGCACACACACACACAAGATTTGGTTTACCTACTGTTCTATTTTTTGGTCTATAACATACATGCACTCATTTCAAAATTTTCACTTCTGCCCTTTTCAAAATTTGGTGTTGATTTGAAACCGGTGAAAAATATTTTCCCATACCAAAGAATTCTTCAATGTTTCATCGAAATCAACGATGGTTGTGCCTATTTTTAATAACTGTTCTCAGATTTCCTGGAAGTGCTCTACTATTGATTTTTAAAGATTACTTTTTGTGAACAATTGATACCCATACATAACATACATTAGGAGGTTGAAAACTTTACTTAACGGATATATGAATAATCTAATTCTTTGGTTTACAATTCTTAAAATAAAATTGAAATCAATAATTAAAACTCAAAATAGCAGAGCTAAAATTCGCTGGTTGTGTTTAAATCTTGTCCAAAAAATAGTTGTAGAGAATCAAGAACGCTGGAAATAAACGTCCATTAAACTAAAAGGGGTCTATAAAAACTTCCTCTTCCAAAAACTTGTTTTATATGAAGCATTCTCATCATTTAAATGATTTTGATTTTATTTTATACCTCCGAAATTTTCCAGAATGATTGTAAATTCTTATGGGAGAACCAAACTTTTTGTTCTCATCCTCCTTGCTATTTGGTTTAATAGCATTCAAAATGTTTGACATCTGTGCTCACAATATTTTTTTGTAATGTACATGTACTGAATAATAATTACGAGAGTGGATAACGGTGAAGAATAATCTGGAAACAAACACATAATATGAACATAAATAAACAATTTCACAAACCGAGCATATTACTTACTCAATTTCAATTATTTTCATTGTATTGTTTACCGAAACGCAGGCTGCTGACAACTCAATTCTTCTACCCGCCTTTCCAGTAATTTCTCGTGGATCAACAGAAGATTTCTTAGTTTCCAACAAAGCGAAACTGACGGCAACTCATTCCTACCTATTCATTATTTGACCTGCATGCAGACGGGCTGGAACTAGTATTGTATAAAGCTTGGGATCACCAGTTTTTTTTACACATTGAGGATGTATGTTAGTATCAAACTTCATCAAACTCTGTGTTATTACAGCTGAACTGGCAATAACGAAGTAGGTGGTCAATCATGCTCATCTGAAGATGCATGTCAGTTCTAGACATTGTACATTGCTCTTTGTGCAATAATTAATCCGCTTTTCTGGAATATTACAACACCTTTCTCTGATACAACAAATGATAATTTTTTTTTTAATATTCACTGTGCAATTGTTGGAGGAGCCAACGCATCCTCAAACGGCTGGCATGAGATA
This sequence comes from Aedes koreicus, assembly GCA_024533555.2. Taxonomy (NCBI): domain Eukaryota; kingdom Metazoa; phylum Arthropoda; class Insecta; order Diptera; family Culicidae; genus Aedes; species Aedes koreicus. The sequence continues at coordinate 95,083 of JAHHFK020005073.1, read as the reverse complement.
TGCTCGCAATATATTTTCAACCAAGGCAGCGTAAATTTTCCAAATTTCAATGCATAGCAAGCAAACCATGTACACATTCATCTTCCGTCATCAAACATCACCTACCTATTACGTTCAGATGCACGAAATGGCTCATGTGTGGCGTAGTCGAGATCTGACACTCGTAGATGCCAGAGTCTCGGTGCTGCGGATATTTGATCTGCAAGCTCCAGTCTTCTGTGTGGGGATGATGTATCGCCCTAAATCGTTGATCGGAGGTGTATGTGTAGCGTCCGACGGTGAGCAGATGAATGTCCCTGTGCCTTACCCAAGACACTTGCAGCAACATCTGAAACGGTAAAAGCAAACAAAGAAAGCATCATGAAATAACGAGCACCAGAAATAATGAACAGTTGACTGTACGTGGGTGGATGAGAGGAGATAAAATTTATGTACGCTACATGATATCATTAAGCCCGCTGTGGCGATGATACCTCTTTTAAAAATAAACTGTGAGTGGGCTGTGAAATTTTATCTCAGGAGATGACTCCTCTTTCTGCCATTGTTGCCATCGAGTGAAAAAAAAAAATTAATCATTTCAAGAGATTCAAATTGCAAACCATTTTTAAATGGAACGTGCCAACGGGAAGGGTTAATTATACCGCCACATGTGACGATATGAGTGTGGAGCTTTTTTTTTGTGCATTTTTCCTTCTGAACTAAGTTTCTCAATATTTTCTTTCAAATGCTGGTTTATCTTGTTTGTTTGTTTTCACGAAATGATGCAAGAATAATGCCTGAAAATATTCATTGTTCAAGAAGTATATGTATAAAAGGAAAATATGTATTAAATAAGGCCATAAAATTCCTCAAGACACTCAACTAAACCGTAGAAAATAACCATGACATTATGTTAGTATATCTGTATGACTAAAATATATACTGACACTAATTAATTGAAACCAAAAAAAAATATTTTATTTTCTTTTTTAATTGTTTTTATTTCTTATTGCGATTTGTTGGAAAGATTTGAAAAATTTGAAGACTTTTGCTACATGTATACCGCTAGAACTAATTATTATCACGGAAATTTATCAGCTTACTATTTATTGCGTTTATACTCATTTTAATTGCTTTTTTTTGAAAGTTTTATCGGTCACTTTTGAACTATTGAAAGTAAATTATCAATTTTTTATTGCTATTTTAAGTTTTTCTAGTACGAATTATTATTTTTTTTCGTTGGCACAGTGTTTAATAATTTAGTGGCGATTTCACATATTTTTCTTGCTATTTTTTCCATTTTTATTGATGTTTTATTACCCTGCCATATCTGTATTATTCGATCTGTAGGCTTTGGGGAACTGTGGAGAAGACCGATGGCCAGGGGGGTATTTGATGATGGACAAATGGTGAATTAAACATTTATCTATTAAATTTCATAATTGTGCTGATGAGTACAATATCAAAAGGATATTCAATGATGTTTCAACCACATTACTTTATTGAAGAAGTGTCAAATGTTAGAAAAGCAAACAAAACTGAAAATTAAACCGAATTTGAAAGCAGTTGATATAGTTGTGTCGTTGAAATAAGGTAATATGAGTGGTTTCATTCCCAAATCCAAATTAATTCTGAACAGAGAAAAAAAATCGAGTTGATACAAACATCTGTAATACGGACTATGCAAATATTACAAATGAGTTTACAAACTGAAATCCAATCTTCAATCTGTTTAATTGATTCCTGTAAATACAGAAGCAAAACTAACATATGATACCTATCACAGAAAATTGAAAAACATGTTTGATCCATCTTGAAAAATAATTGCTATTATTTTTGCTCTCTTTTGACATGAAATTTAAATTTCCAGTCAATTGAAAGTTTACTTGAAAAAACTGCTTTTTTTTTTAAGCAAAAATATCGTTTTTGATTATTGCCCGTTGAGTTTCTTGGAGCTGCTTTATTTGTTTAGTAAAACATTAGAAAACACTTTATGGCTAATTTACATCAGAGAGATGATTGAAAAGGTGAAGGATTTTCCATTTAACGACTGTTCCAGAAAGTATAAGCACACCTTATCTTAACGGTCACTTTGAATATAATGAAATATTTCAACATGTTTTGGCTGCGTCCTTTTGTTTGCACATTTCTGAATGAAATAGCATCAATAAAGCACTCAGTTTTGTGTTATCTATCAAAATGCAGGTCTTACTCCGGAACAACGAAAAAGTATCGTGCACAAATGGTGCACTGTGAGCGGGCTCTCCTTGAGAAAATTGGCCAAGGAAGAGGGTGTAAGCATCGGAGCGGTACGATCTATGATTCGAAAATATAGAGAACAGTGTACGTTTGAAGATGCGCTGAAGAGTGGTCGGAAATCCGGTCCTGTTAGTTCGGATATCGATAAAACGATCAGGGATGCCTACAAGCGAAAACCAGCGACTTCCGTTCGGGAAGTTGCGAAAAAAACTAGGGACCTCGTCGAGTAACGTCATGCGTGCCAAAGAAAGACTTGGGCTCAAAACATACCAGAAGCAGAAAAATTCCAAAAGGAACCCAAAACAGGCCACGTCCGTGAAACCACGGGCCCGCAAACTCTACGATTCGTTATTGTGTAGAAATTCTGGGTGTATAATAATGGACGATGAAACGTATTTGAAACTAGATTACAAAACGCTTCCCGGACCACAATTCTATAATGTAAACGAAGACAAAGACATCCCCGAAACGGAGAAGGCAATTTTTACCGAAAAACTCGGTAAGAAGGTTATGGTTTGGCAGGCAATATGCGAGTTTGGCAAAACATCTAGTCCATACATTACAACGGAGACGATGAACACTCAGAAATACGTTAAGGAATGTCTCCAGAAGCGATTATTGCCGATGATCAGGCAGCACGAAGGTCAAGAAGTGTTTTGGCCTGATTTGGCGTCATGTCATTACGCAAAGGACACTTTAGAATGGTACAAAAGTCAAAATGTATGTTTCGTGCCGAAAGACATGAATCAGCCGAACTGCCTGGAGGCACCGCCAATCGAGATTTTTTGGGCTTTAACCAAAGCAATGTTTCGAATATTCATAAAACCAGCGGACGACATCCAAAGATTGGCCAAAAGTGGTCAAAATGGTGCGAAGTACCACTGTGCAGAAGCTAATGGGTTCGAGGAAATGTTAGGAGTCTTGGCTATGATTAAATATTTTGATTAAACGAGAGTAAAATATCACATAAAACACAAATATGATTTTAAAAATTAGATGATTAAAACTGAAAAAAAACATGACTTTTTTGTTATTTTGAATGTGTGCTTATACTTTCTGAAACACTTTATATTATAAGTTGTATAAGAATTATAAGTTGTTCTTTCATGAATCAAAATGTTCATTTTCTAACATTTTTTTTTTTGATTACAGATTTTATTTCTAAATCTTTGGAATAGGACATATGAAAGGTTTTGCCGTCTTTTAAACATAAACAGTTCATTTTAATTCCAAAACTTTAAACCAGCAAACTGTCCATGCTGCAGTTTTTTTTACATCTTTGTGATTTGAACGGAATGCGATTCTAAGCAAACAGAAACAAACAAATTGACTAAAAGATAGAACGGTTTAAACTTGGTCGACTCAAATAAGACGTGGTTTTTTAATCGTGCATATAAAAAACTTAACTTCCCTCATTTGGTAGGAAAAAAAAAAGAAAATTTGAAACTTAAAGCCTGATAGTTCGCATTTGGATATTCGGAAGCCTAATCAAATAATTGTCCTGTGTTTTGTGGCGCTGAACTTAAAAAAATAAATAAAGATTGATCATTTATATAATAATCTTATCGGTGTGCACTTAATCAGGTTTGATCAATTTTTGACCGTTCCACCCTTTATCAGTCGCTCTCAATCCGCTTTGTAACCAATTTAGCCATATGACCAATGCTTACGGTCTAATGGCCCTTAATTAAAAAATAGAACATTAAACTGCAACATACTTCATATAAGTTAAAGCAAACATGAACCATCTATGCAGACATTGAAGCTCGGCTTGGCTTTTTTGTCTTACAAGCATTTTCCCTTATAGAAATCATGAAATATTGTTTTCCTCAAAAGCTAAAAACATCGAAAAAATATTGTGCCACTGCACCCCCTGCACCAATTGTTTTATGTAGTAAAGGGGTCCCTGTTGATGAAGGAGTTGGCCCATAATGGCAAAAAAACCGTATAAAAGGTGTTTCGATCAAAATTTGGTCGACTTAAACTTGACGCATTTCCTTTCATCGTACATTAAAAAAATTTACACACCACTCAATTTGGAGATGTGCGCATGTAGCATTACGCCTCTATTTTGATTTTGAGATTAGCACTTCAGTTATCAAAATGTCGTCAAAGAAAGAGAAGCAACGCAACAAAATTTTACACGTGCATGTCGAAAATCCAAACTACTCTCACGCCAAGTTGGCGAAATTGTTCAATGTGGCTAAATAAACTGTAATCAACGTATTAAAAGCATTCGGTGAACGTTTGTCGACAACCAGGATAGCTGGATCGGGGGGACATCCAAAGCCGGAGGCCACAACGACGACAAAAAGAGTTGCCCGCTGTTTCGAGCCGAACCCGAACCTCTCCGTCCGAGATGTCGCAAAGAAGCTGGGAGTGGTGCCTTCAACCGTGGATGGAGCTTAAAAACGAGCTGGACTGTCGACTTACAAGAAAGTGGTGACTCCAAATCGCGACGATAAATAAAACACGTCGGCCAAAGCACGATCACGAAAGTTGTACACGACGATGCGGACGCAGTTTGATTGCGTGGTACAGGACGATGAAACTTACGTCAAGGCAGACTTTAAACAACTTCCTGGACAGGAATTTTATTCGGTAACCGGACGGGGAAAGGTTACAGATATTTCCAAGCACATTAAACTGTCAAAGTTCGTGAAGAAATATCTGGTGTGGCAGGCCATCTGTACTTGTGGCTTGAAGAGCAACGTTACATTACGACCGGAACCGTCAACCAGGAAATTATCTGAGCGAGTGCCTACAAAAACGTCTACTGCCTTTCCTGAAGCGACACAACTGTTCCGTTCTATTTTGGCCGGATTTGGCATCTTGCCATTACTGAAAAGAGGCCATGGAGTGGTATGCTCCCAACAACTTCAAGTGGTGCCCAAGGACAAGAACCTCCCAACACGCCAGAGCTCCGCCCAATCGAACAATATTGGGCCATCGTCAAGCGGAACCTTAAAAAGACTCAAAAAACAGTTGTGAGCGAGAAACAGTTCAAGGCAAACTGGCGTTCTGCGGCAAATCAAGTGGATAAGGAGACTGTACAAAATCTTATGGCAGGTGTTAAATGAAAGACCCGGCAATTCGCATTCGGTAAAAAGGAAGCAGTGAATATTTCTTCTGTATTTTGTATTAACAGAACTTGCAAAAGAAAAAGAATTTGACATATTAATAAAAACTTTGATCGACTCACACACATTACTGTTTGACCAAATTTTGATCGGAATACCCTTTATTACAGTTGTTAAAAAAAATTAAAAAAAAAAAAAAAAAATAAAAAGAGGGGCGAGGAAAAAAAAAAAAAAAAAATATTTTTTATTTTTTAATAAAAAAAAAAATAAAAAAAAAAAAAAAAAAAAAAAATTATTTTTTTTTTTATTATACAATTATTTAAGAAAAAAAAATTAAACAAAAAAAAAAAAATAATAGAAACGATCTCGTTTGCTTTTGTTTTCTTTTCAATGTTATTATTATAATAATTTCTGCTACTTAAATGTAAGAACCGTTATAAACTTATTCATTACCTGAAAATTTTCAATTTTGCTTTCTTTTAATACATTGAATGGCACCAAAAGAGGTTCACCCACTTTAATAAAACTTAAATACCTATTAATGTCTTTTATCATGCAGAATATTCTATAAAAACATATTTTAAGTTGGTCTAGCAGCATAAGACTTCATTGACTTACATATCAATTCAATTCACTATCTCAGAAGGTATAAGTACGATTAAAAATCAAGATAAAAAAAAATTGTGTATGGAGGGAATTTTATTGTGGTTTCATGAAACATTTCTCTAAGATGTTTTCTCTCAGACGCATATTATCATTAATCATGAGTCTCTTCACAGACTTCTTCGCAATAGTCTTAGACACTTTTTCGAGTCCTTTTTTTCGATGGTATCTGCAACTTTAACATGTATCATTATTAATGCCTTGTCCAGAGACCAAAATTGTCTCCATTGGTTGGGTTTGAGGACAGCTCAGAATATTCATACGTTTTGGCATGTATTGAACAAGTAACAATTTAAGTTTTATTCCAGCCTTTAGTACTCCTCCCGACTTTGTTGATACAACAACATTCAAAACTGTTTTGTCTACCAACACCTCCTCAATGCTTCTTTAAAGCCGAGACTTGAACAAAGTGGTCCACTCTATAACAAGTAAAGACTGTATTCGATGAAATTTGGACACACGCAATTGTTCGTAACTTTTTAGCGTGTGGGTAATAATTATTGAAATTTTAACTGAATGTATTTCATTGTGTTGTGTCAATTGTGTAATGAGTTTTGTGAAAATCGGTCGAGTGATTTCAGTGATGGCTTCGAATGAAGAAATAGTGCGCCAACAAATTTTGGGCACTCACTTCGAAAACCCAAACGCTTCTCATCGATGGATCGGAAAACAGCTCGGAATCGCACATTCAACCGTATCTCATGTGATCAAAACATTCAAGGACCGTAAGACAACCAAGCGGAAAAATGGTAGTGGCAAAAAACGTGGCACATAAAATCCGGAGAAGGCCAGGATGGTATTGAACCAATTTAAGCGTTATCCCAACATTTCGATCATGGATGATGCGAAAAAGGCGAAAGTTTCAGTTTGTTTTGTGCAGAAAACAATGAAACGTTCTGGATTACATGTGTACAAGGTCCAGAAGGCACCAAACCGAAGCGATAAACAGAACTCGGTGGCCAAAACTCGTGCAAAATAACTGTACAGGGAGTGGCTCACAAAACCGTTCTGCATTGTGATGGACGATGAGACCTACATTAAAGCCGACACCAAACAAATGCCAGGACAGGAACACTACGTCGCCACCTCTAAGTTGGCCGTTCCGGAGAGTGTACGGAAGAAGAAACTGTCGAAATTCGCCAAAAAATTCCTTGTCTGGCAAGCGATCTGCGGATGTGGCAAAATGAGTCAGCCCTTCATCACCTCTGAGTGCGTCAACGGACAAATCTACAAGGACGAATGCCTTCAAAAACGACTTCTGCCCTTCTTGAGATCTCACGATGGCCCGACACTGTTTTGGCCGGATTTGGCATCTTGCCACTATGCCCGGCCCGTCTTAGACTGGTACAAAGATAATAATGTAGTTTTTGTACCAAAAGACGTCAACCCTCCAAACACTCCGGAACTGCGCCCAATTGAAAAATTTTGGGCAATCATGAAGACAAAGCTCGTTAAAACTCCAAAACTGATAGAAAATGAACTTGAACTAAAGAAAGTGTGGTTAAAAGTAAGTAAGCAAGTCGGTCCTATCATTGCCCAAAATTTGATGAAAGGGGTCAAGGCAAAGGTGCGGGTATTTGGGTTGGGAGAAGAGGTTCAATAAACCAATGATGTCAAAACTTAACCATTTAGTAGTACTTTATTTTCAGAAAGTTTGAAAAGAATCGGGCTCAAGAAAAATTTTTGGTGACCTATTTTGTGTGTTCAAATTTCATCGAATACAGTGTTTAAATACAAGTTTATAAGCCTTTATAAAACCATAAAGATTTTGAAAATGTTCTAGTGAAAGATGTTATGACCACTTGAGAGCCTTCATTAAACCTGTTGGCTGTCATGAAAACCAAATGGCCACAGCTGTTCAATTTCACTGAGATATTGTGGTTGGTTTTTGTTGTTCTGCTTTGTTCGATTCCTAGCAGTGAATAACATCTAAGAAAAAAGTTCTAATGTTGCGGGAAATTTTGTTTGATAGCAAAATATCCAAAACAAAACGTGTTTTTTTTCAGCGTGTTGTGCTTCAAATCATATGCGCATTTAATTTTATGGTAAATATTGACACGATGAGAGCAGCAAATTTTTGCACCTCGGAAAATAAGCTAGTTTACAACAAAAAAAAAAAATATAATCATGAATTTCCTTAAATTTTTTAGAATTCAATAAGGTTATCTGAAAGAATGCCGGAAATGGTCTTCGATCTACAGTTTATTTGCATTAGATGTGAAATTCGGTGCATTTATTTTTCCACACTTCAATTAATTCTTATTTTTCAATATGGCGATTGGAAAAGATCCCAGTTTTGCCAAAAATCCAATTTATCTTCACCATGACTACTATAAAACTATTGGGTCATGTTTTTTTCTGTTTTAAAACCACATGACGCAAAATGGTTTTAAAATGCTTTTTCAACGGACCATAATAAGATTATATGAATGAGTCCTACAACGGCATTTCAAAACAGCATTTTACGAGCTCATAAAGTCGAAATAAAACCTTTGATAGGAGTAAAAGGAATTTCAGAAAACATGGTTTTAAAATCATTGTAAACAAGCTGTGTAGGTTATCATAAATCTGACTAAAATATGTAACCTATTGACATTTCTTCCTGCCATAACAAAAATAAATTTATTTCTATTGGCTTTCATAAAACATTGATAAAACTTAATAAAGCGGGATGGTTTTGGCAATGTTACTTCGGATACTATGGTGTCTTTCACATAATGCACAGATGCCAAGTCCGGTCAAAACAATACTGGACCATCATGCTACCTGATCATTGGCAGCAAAAGCGGATTCAAGCTTTCCCGGATGTACGTATTAGTCTTCATTTTCTCATACCATAACCTTTTTACCAAGAATCTCGTTAAAAATTGACTTATCGGCATAATCGACGTCCTGAACTTCACGCACGGTGTAATATTGATCAGCCGGAAGCGTTTAATAGTCAAATTTTACATGTGTTTCATCATCAATGACAATAGTTACACGCCGATTTTCTACACAGTAGACCGAGCTTTGAGTCCGTGGTTTAACGGTTGCAGCCTGTTTTTCGCTCCGTTTTGGCATTGTCTGCTTCCTGAAGGTTTTCAGAAGGATTCTTGCCTTGGCACGTTGGATGTTACTCTTAGAAGTACCCAGCTTTTGGGCAACATCTTAAACAGAATAGCTTTTTATTCGAAAAAGCTATCATGATCTTCCAGTCCATCTTTCGGTCATTTTTTTCTGGTTTTCGTCCACCGTCTGGTGCGCTCGCAAAACTAAAATCCTCCCCAATTTTTCAGATTGCATTTTGAACTGCTCCGACTCTCACAATTTGCAGTCTCACCAGTTGACTTAGTGAAATATTAGGAATAGAGCACCATTTGTTAACGCTTTTCAAGAGAAATGCATCGAATTTTGATAATTTCATTGCAAACATCCAATTCCGACACACAAAATTATTATTATTATTATTAATCTTTATTTATGAGACTTTCCGGCCAGGGGCTGGTTCGTCTCTTACACATAGAATTGTTTTTCAGAATATAAACAAAAGATGCACAGTGAAAATCAACTGTCTTACGTCATCTGGCTTATATTTTCTAGGACACCCTACATATGAATTTCAAAAGGATGCTCGAATGCCGGTTAGTCGTATAAAAAGTTTAACCAGCGAAACAAAATACTAATTCATCTAAATTACATTGACACACCGCTCGCAAGTCATGGTTTTGACATTTCATTGTTTATATCCGTCACAAAAGTCTACATGGTGTCTCACAATAGGTGCCACTAAAACAAAATGGGATGACAGCAAAACAAGTCAACCAAATCATAGCATTTATTTTTCATTTGAAAGATACATCTTAGAGAAATAAACCATATTTATTCAATTCGAATCTCTCGCCTTTTTCCTTGATAACTTTGCGCAAACGCTTTGTAAACCCATCGCAGCTGGCACGCACGATTTCCTGAGGAATTTGGTCACAAATATCAACCAAATGTTTCTTGAATCCATCTAAAGGAAGCCCTTCCGTAGGGCCTAAATGTTGAAGCATATAGCCCCAAACAAAGTAGTCAAGGGCGTTGAGATCGTTAGTACGTAAATAAGCTTTCAAAAGAATACACTCAAAACGGGTATAATCAATTCCGCTGTTAAAATTACCCAGCTTAAATAAACCAAAACTGAAAAAATGTGACACCTATTGTGAGACACATTGTACTGTTGAACCCTGAACGTAACCTGTTGTGCTCAAAAAAAATGTTTTTGAAGCAGAAAAATTGGGCGGAAAGAAAATTCCTTTGCAATTCCGAAATCTTATCGTTCGTGATCGTCAGAGAACTGAATCCCAACGCAAAATAGCCGAAAATTATGGGATTGGCCGTGGTGCAGTCCAGAAGATCAAGTTGAAGTATTAATTGCATGGAAATGTGGCTGATCGATCTGGAAGAGGACCTAAACGCAAAAATTAGGCACGAACAAATAATCGAACAGGATAATCTGTGAGGTTGAGTCGGTCGATTTCTGATCGAACTGATCGACGACACATTGCTGAACATGGTTTCAAGACCCATTTTGCTCAGAATCTACAATTTATCAGCAAAGACAATAAGATGCACGATTGACCATATCACACAACGGTGCTGGCGAAAACTCTCTGATGAGACAACATAATTCCATTTCTTTGTTCCTTTGTCACCCATTTTAACCTCGGGAAAACCACGAGTAAATGGTCCAAGTTCTACTGAACGTAGTATTATGTCATGTTATTTATGTAATTTAACCTTTAAGCACTCGCGCACACTTTTTTAACACCAGCACTCACGCGTTTTACTTTGTATAACACATTCCTTCTCGGAATATCTCGAGATACGGATCACATAGAATGTTACTGTCTTCAGCAAAGTTGTACAGTATGTCAAGGCCTTTTTATTGGCGAACATTTAAGGATTCTCTCACCTTTTGAATGTTGACTAGCAGTTCAAAATTTTCTATTTCGCTAAACTACTGAACAACGTTGTCGAGGACAGGAACATTTCATATGGACAGGATAAAAAAGTACATTATATTCAGGAAACTCACAAGCGCCGCATAACAAGAAAATTATGAGCTAATAATCATCAAGAAAAAAGCCATGGACCACTGAACAAAAGGAACGTTCTATACGGCTAGGGTCCCAAGATATAGCATATTCAGGAGATAACTAGTGTGTAAGTTTATCTCCTGAATATGATATATCTTGGGACATGCATTGCATTGTAACAATTCTGACCTGCTGAACATCTTTGTTGAAGACTGAAACCATCCATTTGGTCAGTATGTAAAGCAATTTTAAAAATTTACGTGCAGACTAGCGCCGCATAGTGATAAATTTTTTTAACTAATAGTTATGAAAGACAAGGTCTTGATCTATTGGACCCCTTTGTCGAATACAGAAGCCGTCTTGATGTTCCAGATTACGAGATATACCAAGTTGGAACCAATTATTATGCAAGTAGTGATACACAGACTTGATACACTACGTATTTTATTTACGCGGACACGACTCACAAAATCGCATTCTACCACGCTATTTGGGGAATTTCTATAATCAAGGAATACGCTGTTTAATCCAGAATGAGTTTTTTGAGGTGAGTTTTGCATCAAAATGGAAAGAGAAAACCTACATGAGCTGTACGAAGTACAACAGCGCGAGTGCTCAAAGGTTGAAAAGAATGAAATATCGGCTCCGTAAAGCCAACGTCGTTGAGCCTCCCAAATGAACGAACGAGATAAAACAATCGATACATAAACGATTCCTTGATAATGCGAATGAAATATTAATCTCCGCTACATTTGAAAGTGGTTCGTTAATTTACTCTAGCGTTTCTCACCTCTTGCCTGACGTTACCATTTTTCGATTATTTTTGGAATAATTTAACAATATGAGAAAGCAAGGAGGAACTAAAAGAAAGCAGGAAAACTTTTAAATTATTTTTGTTCTGTTAATTCCACCCCGGGTGTTCAAATACAAATCAAAATTTTTTACAAACGTCAACCAATCTCAGTGCTAATTTAAAAATACGAATTTATGCTAGGTATGGTAATTCAAAGATAATGCAACCGTGAAATTTCATGAGTTGATCTTGATGAGTGCGGTCAAAAGTAATTTTGAGTCAGTTGGATTAATTTACCGATAGCTTATTTCAGAAGTGGAATTTCTGAAAATGGCGTGTGGTGAAAATTCAGCAATTGGTAAATCATTCAATTTTTCCTAACACTGCATTGCCTTTTACTGTAATACAGAATGTGTTATATTTACTGTTGTATTTAATTGATATTCAATGGTAAATATAATTTGAATATGTGAGAATAGGTGAGAGCAAGTCGATTGAGAATAAGACAAACTCATGAAATAAATCGAGCACTATATTTTCACCATTCGTAATATATTGAAGATCAACTTCTGGAACGAGCTATCTACAAACAGCGATTCCATGGAAAAAAGCTATACGATCTCTCAGAATTTCATGATAATTGGTAGTTTTGTTCTTTATCAAATAATATTTGACCCGTATATTTTTACTTCATTAATCGGGTGGCACTTTCTGCGGTAGGGTGGTCCAAAAAATTGTCTTTTTTCAAAAATTCCTTCTTCTTTTTTTTTTCAAAAAATCATAATGTTTGAACCACTAGGTCGATTGTATCACTCAATAACGCAAATTAAAGGTAATTAAACATTATATTAAGTAAAAGTAACACCTTTTTAACTGCAAAATTGATAATGAAAACATGGATCCTTTTAGTTTTTCAAGGTTTTCGTTGTCTCAAGACGAAAAAACTGCCTAGTTTTTATATTTTTTTTTCTTGAAAGTTCGGACATTTTTACATAACACATCAAAAAATTGGCGTTGTATGTACTTTAGTTTTTGAGATAAGTTTTTTTTCAAAAGTGTTAGGGTTTGCTGACTATCCTGCTACACGTTTTCATTACTTGAAGGAATTCCCATACGTCCTCATCAATCCGAACCATACGTCTCCATCAACCCGAAGATATTTTTATAAATTTATTTAGCTTTTTAAGAGCTAAGTGATGGACAACAAACGACGCGTTCTCATATTTGGGAATACTCGACTTTCCCCCTCATTAGTGGATCTCCATCCATACATTTTTTAAATATATATGATGTATGTGTTCTGGTCCACTCCCTCGTGTACCATTTTTTTAAAAGCCTTTTTCTCTGGCTTCCGGGTATATGCAACCTCCTGAAACCGATATATGTTATTCAGGTTATCAGTTGAATCATGTTGAATCCCTGCAATTCAAGCAGTGGCGTCAAACAGATCGTTCGTATATGGATCTGGTGGAAATGGAAATACAAGAAATTGAAGATAAATTTTTAGAGAAAATTTATGATACATCACCACATAACTTTATTGCCAAGCAGCAAAAAAGTTATTTTAAATACATAAAAAACAATTTTAAACCTATCGATTGTATAGTTATTTGTGTTTTCTTTAAAAATTTTTCTTTCGTTGTACAATATGCTGGTCAAGGATTTCATTGGGAAAATACACAATGCACTATTCACCCTTTTTCTATATATTACAAGGATGATTCTTCAGATTTAAAGTTTATAAGCCTTATAGCTATAGCTGATTTCATGTTGCAGTTTGTTAATTTCTAACAGATTGTGTCAAATACATGACAAACAAGTTGCCTTGTCTGAAAAAAATCACCTTTTCTCTGATGGATCGGGAAGCCGGAATGTAATGCGGAATGAAACTTCTTCGCAAAATATCATGGAAAAGGTACATGTGACGCGTTGGGAGGAGTATTGAAACGCAATGCAGCAAAAGCAAGTTTACAAGGCCATCGCATAACTAGGGCAAATGAACTACATATGTGGGCCACTTCTTAGAAAGGTTCCAAAATACAGTACGACTGTTATTCAGAGCATGATTACAAAACAATGGAAAAGAAATTGAAAAACCGCTATGCTCGCGTTAAACAAATATCGGGAATCCAATCATATCATTGTTTTAAACCTAAAGATGAAATGTATATTATCGTTAAATGATTCTCGTTCTCCAGCAATGATACATGTGCGAAACTGTAAAATAATCGTTAGCAATAATTTATGTAGTGATTGTGTATAACAATAAAACAATTGGAAATAAATGGATTATGTTGACTTCCGTTATATGACAGCTAAATGAACTTATAAAAATAACTTCTGATTGATGGGTTGGCATGGTTGGCAAGTTCCTTCAAGTAATGAAAATGCGTAGTAGGATAGTCAGCAAAACCTTGTATTTTTGAAAAAAACTTATCTTAAAAACTAAAATACATACTTCGCCATATGTTATTTAAAAATGTCCAATCTTTCATGAAAAAAACGAGGAAGTTCTTTGGTTCTGAGTCCATGAAAACCCTAAAAAACTAAAATAATCCATGTTTTCATAGTCAATGTTGCAGTAGAGCAGGTGTTTTCCTATTTTTTTTCTCAAAGGTATATTTGATTATTCTCATTTGCGTTTTTAATTGATAAAATCGGCTCAGTGGCTCAAAGATTATGATTTTTTTTTAAAAAGCATTTTTGAAAAATGTCAAGTTTCTTGGTCCACCCTAACGCAGAAACAGCCAATAAAAGAAAATACTGGTCGAATATTTTTCGATAAAGTGGTTAAATTCAAGTTAAATTCTAAGCGATCATATACTTTTTTTCCTTGGAATTGCTGCAAAAGAATCACATTGAGTTGATACAGAGGATAGACAAAATGATCGGGACAAGCAAATTTTTGATGCTCTAACTTCATGAAATAGTATCGAATTTTATTGCTCCAAGAAGCATTCGACTGGAAAAGAAATATAATTTTATATCTTGGTAACATAATTGACCATGGTCCCCTGACACCGGAGTTGTTCCGGGTTTCCGGAGAGGCTGTCTACCATGTCGAATTTGTGATGAGATTTTGTACAAGATGCCGTTATCAAACAATTTTTTAAGTAAACACACGTATAGGCACAATACTTACCAAGCGAATGAAATTTTAATTATAAGAATCGGTCTTAAATTGACTGAGATATGGCCATTTCCTTGAAACAGGTTCTGATAAAGGGTCCTGGATGCGGTTCACTCTTTATTTTACTCAAAACGTGCCATGTGACAGCTTTTTCTTCTTGGTTTTTTTGATGTGATGTTATGTGTGATGTGTGATAAGAACCCACGATCAGTGTAAGGATTACCTATGGCTGCAGGACTATTCTCCGCAGGTTGTTCTGAGAGATTAGCCTACGTGATGGCTTCTTGTAGCAGGGTCAGCCGATCTCAGTGAGGACCTTCGGAAGACTACGGCCAGAAGGCTGCGTGTCTTCGCATGACAAGGAACTGGCGACTCCACGAACCCTTGTCCAGTCAACAAATCCTTCGACTGCCTTAGGCTACCCCCCTTAGGCAATCCCCGTTATATAGTTGTTAAAGGAACAGTGGAAATTTTTTGCATAAATGACTTATAAAATAAAAAAATAAAAATGTTAAGACAAAAAGAAAATTCCACGGCTATGCTGAACTTTAGATTCAATTAACACATTTTATTTGTTTTTATTTGCACTCGTAAATGTACTGAGATATTGCAAATTTCTACTGTTCCTAATAATATATATTTGTGGGCAATAAAATGAGGAAGGGTCTCACCCAATAACTTGCCATAAAAGCAAATCAGTCACTATGTTGCATGATAAAATCAAGGGATACTACTTTCCAACGCATCTTCCGCTGCATGTTATTCGTATAGGACTAATTTGCCTTTATAGACTGATCCAAACGAATACAGCCCACTGTGATTAAAAAGATCCTTAGTATGAATTCTAATATACTCCATCAGAACTAGGTTAAACTCATCAACAAACTCCTTCGATCTATCGTCCACTCCGGCTCTAAAGCAAATTTGTTGTAAGATCAGCAGCTTTTTCTACTTGGGTTTTTTAATCACAAACATTATAAATAAACACAAAGTGGATCCTTAACCATATTGGCAACTCCCGAAACCACCGGAACGTCCCCGAGGGAACCTATAGTAGAGGTCCCCAAGGGAAGTTTTGTGTCTATTCGTGTGATTACTAAAAAAAAATGTTTGGCAACGATATCTTGTACAAATTTACATCACAAATTCAACATGTGAGATAGCCTCTCCGGAAAACCAAAACAACTCCGGTGTCCGGAAGCCATGGTCAATTATGTTACCAAGATATAAGACTACATAAATTTTGCAGTCGAATGCTTCTTGGAGCAATTAAATCGGATAATATTTCATGAAGTTAGAGCACTACAAAGTTGATCAAAACATTTCCTGTCCCGATCAGTTTGTCTATCCCCTGTATGTCATTTGTAAACAATGATCTTGACTAAGCTTCGTTTTTTTTTCCTAACGTTTCTTGAAAGAAATCAAAATAATGAGAAACTTTTATCTATTAAACATTGACCTCAAAGTCTATAACTAAATCACAACCATGCTTGACTTAATTCATCTGAAATCTTCACGGAGGAACGAACAAAGAAGCGCTAAAAGAAATCCACCTCTCCTTACCAATTCTTCCGTCCTTCCAAAAATCATTTTTCGTGCGCTCCGATTGTAATGGTTAAGAGATGAGCAGAGTGCTTCAGTTGGTAGTCATTCTCAAAATCGTTTTATTGTCTTCACTCGACCGAAATGCACCGCACAAGTTTTACTGAAATACGTGCATGCCAAGGAAATGGAGTCACTTGTCGAGTGTATTGTGCTTCAATGGGTCAAGCGCTGTTTCCATCAACTAACCACATACACATGCCAGGTCTCTGCCCCCCACCAGTCTAACACACACCGACCAGGTTTGACCAATGAATTCTGTTTTGGACTAATGGTTAGCCAGTACAGCAATAAAGGATGATTATTGAACCGTACACTCCTATACTCTTCAAAATGACAAACCGATAACGACGAGGACGACGAAGTGGTATAGTGGTTATAGATTAAATCGAAAATGAATGAATTCAATTCAATCAGCATTTATTCAAGCAGTGAGATAGAGTGAGGATTTAGCAATCATTTCCAGATAAAAAATAACGTGTTTTCGCAATTACTTTATTTTATACCGTTAGGACATTAATTTTTTTTATTCAGTCCATTTATTTGGAATTGCTTTTTGGTCACACGAATGGATATTACATACATCTACAAGTAGGGATTAAACCTCTCAGTCACGGTTAGAAGTTTTTTTTTCTTTTTCTTTTTCATTGGATTATTTTCCGTCGGCCTAGTTCCTCACAACCGGAAGACGACTCCACCACTTGGACCCTAACATATCGCACTCATCAACACATGAGCCGGAATCAGAGATTCTTTCGCCTCGGAAAAATGCCACTGACCTCATCAAGGATAGAACCTAGACCCACTGGGGTGCCAAGTAGCAGTCAGGCTGACCACTAAACCACCAGCGCTGGCAACCCAAAGTAAGAACATTTAATCGTTTTGTGACATTTTTTTCGGACTGGTGAGACAGCAATCATGTTACGCGATGAGATCAGGGTTTGCTTTTTGTGTTTGATCGGTTGTGGCGACAATCAAAATTTCCAAAATATCGGAATATCAAACACAAAATGGTAAAACAATTGCAAACAGATTGATGTATTATACCAGATATTAGGAGAAACTAATAGATCGACAGCATGTAACAAAGACCGCATCTCGTATTTGAACATTAGAGGTTATCTTCCTTGGCCCTCTTTGGTATTAAAAAGGCGATTTCTGGTGGCGTCACTATCCGCACACTGCCAGACTATCCAAACTGTCTCCAGGCAAAACCAATTGAAGCTTTGGGCTCTGAAAACAGGCATATTTGCCAAACATGTTAAGGCAGCAGATTCCATCAAAACTTTTGAAAGAGACTCGCTGGAAACTAACGAAAACGTGCTTAAGGGAGGAACCACAGAACTCTACACTTTAACACTTTACCACATTTCTTGCATTTCAGGATCAACCAAATGAGGAGCACATATAGTAGATACGAAAGCTTGTAGTATTTTTCATTTACATAAATATATACACCATTATATAAATATTTCATGGAAATGGGAGGGACCATCAGAGCAACCGATTGAAGCACTCTGGATGGAGAGAGTGGGAATGCCAACTCCCCATTGCTAACAGTTTGTGAATAGAGGGCGGGCTCTTCACCCCGCCCATTGGGGCATCCTCATGTTAGATAGCTTGCTCTTTTGACCAATTGTTCAATCTTGTTTTTGGAAGGAGATTCTTTATATCCCTGTGGATACGTATAAGTGATGTTGCATATCGATCCACCCAACCCCTTTTTGGCCCTTCATACAACGGCATGATTAGGATAATCAGTGGTAATTAAAGCTTGATCAAGTCTAACAGAGAGGAGAGCCCATTGCTGTCGGACTTAGTTTCCGTGCTACAATGAGTGGTAGTACATATCATACATCATACATACAACATCGTATTGTTTTCATCATATAATCATTGTTCATTTCAATAATCGTATTAAAACTACCATTAGGAAATATATAATAATAATTAAATTTTATCCACTTCAAGGTTACAAGGAAGTTGATTTCAGATTGTATAGATGTTTTTTTGCATTGTGTCTTAAGGTGTTTTTCCTTCAATTTGGATCATTGGATTTTGTTGAAATTAATAGATGCTCTTCAATTCTGCTGACTATGTATATCCAAGTGTCATGAATACATACATATTTTTTGTTGTTAAATATATAATTAAATGTTTAATGTTTTATTTAATTGAAATACGACCTTCACATTCCAGAGCAGCCTTCATCTGCACTGATTGATCTAAGGCCTGTACTTGAAAAAAAATGCACCAAGAAACAAGAAGAAAATCTCCGGAGAATTTTGCGCGCCGTCATAGAAAATCCGACTGTATCTGAAGCTGTATCGAGAGTGGTTAACGAAACCGATGTGTGTGGTTATGGATGACGAAACCTACATCAAGGCAGACGCAAAGCAGATACCGGGACAGGAGTTCTACGTTGCAAAATCACGGTTTGATGTTCCGGGAGACATAGGGAAGAAGGATCAAGTGGACAAATTCGCCACTTGCTCTGGCAGGCCTTTTGCCAATGTGGTAGACTGAGTAAACCGTACATCACAACGGGTACCTTCAACAGCAAAACTTACCGCACCGAGTGCCTCCAGAAGCGTCTGTTGCCATTCCTGCGGTCCCACGGAGGCGAAACATTATTTTGGCCGGACCTGGCATCATGCCATTACGCGCAATCGACGTTGGATTGATACAGAGACAATAACGTTGTTTTTGTACCCAAAACCACCAACCCCCCAAATTCACCAGAGATTCGTCCGGTGGAAAGATTTTGGACCAAATTGAAGGCCAAAGTTTGAAAATCTTCCAACGTGTTTAAAAACGAGCTGATGTTAAAGAAAGAATGGATGAAAGTGATCAAAAAGGTCGGCTCCACCATTGAACAAAATTTAATGATGGGTCTTAAGGGAAAGGTGCGGGCTTTCAGCGATGGAAAGAAAATTGAATAAAGTAGTTATGTTGAAACCTAATCCATATTTATTTGTTCATTCTCTGAAAGTTTCAAGAAAATCCGACTTAAAATACATTTTTGGCGAACACTTTTGTCTGGTGCATTTTTTTCGAGTTCAGGCCTTATGAAGAGACACCAAGCTGTATATTGTTGTCATATGCCTATCATTGTTAATTAGTTCATTATTGTATATACTCATCAAAATTAAACTGATTATCGGATTTTCTTGAAATTTTCAGGGAATGAAGAACTACTAATGAGTTTTGATTTACAACATTTGTTCACCCTTCTTTTTGGGGAAATGCTCCTTAATCTTTGGAAAAATGCTCCTTAGATGAATTTGCCCGGCATAATGCAATCGGAGGTATTAACCTTCTGGTTAGCGCTTGCCGGGTGTTTTGACGGGTCTTCAGTTTCTTCAAGATTGTATAGTTTTGACGGGTTTTAAGTTTCTGAATTTAAGAGTCGTCAAAACGAAATTAAGACTCTTCGAAATGAAATGAAGACTCGTCAAAATGAAATTTAAACCCGGATTTAAACCTCGAAGATTGCAGGGAGTGGCTCCGCTATACAATCTAGAAGAAACTTAAGACCCTTCAAAACAACCGGCAAGCGCCAACCAGAAGATAAATACCTCCGATTGCATTATACCGGGCAAACGCATCTAAGGAGCATTTTTCCAAAGTTTAAGGAGCATTTCCCCAAAAAGAAGGGTGCATTTACCCTGCTGCCATAAAAAAATGTTCTCACAGTGAGATGAATATCACGGTTCAAAAGAAAACGATTACCAGATTTGTTTCGGGATTCAACATTTTGTGGAAGAAGAGCAATCGGCATGGAAAACTCAAATTATCAACACATTGAATGTCTCAAGAACGCCAAAAGGCCGTCCCAAGAAGCTATGCACAGAGTCAGCTACCTAAATGCGCAAAGACTGTACTCGAAAAAATACCAAAATAATCGCCAAAATTCATTTTCAGTAGAATTTTCTTCAAACCTTGAGAAAATAGACTACAACATTATAGTTCGTTTTCAACTTCATTGGTTCATTCTTTTGCATGACCGAGAACCCGAATATTGCCATTGACACCACTCATAAAGGTTTGGGCGATAACGAGGCCGACTTCTTTTGATACAATTACCCACTGTTCCATCAAAGCCAGTTCTTTCTCGAATACTTTAGGTGTTTCAAGAAGTTTGACCTTCATAACGCGGGATGCATGGGTGTTCACGCTACTACGGACCAGATTTTTGCGATTTGGCAAGTGCTGCAGAAATGTTGCGAATATATCGTGCTCACACATCATGTTTCCATCGATTTCAAATCAGCTTTTGAAACAACCGATCGAGGCCAGCTATGACAGATTGTGCACGAATATGGATTT
Source organism: Aedes koreicus (assembly GCA_024533555.2). NCBI lineage: Eukaryota > Metazoa > Arthropoda > Insecta > Diptera > Culicidae > Aedes > Aedes koreicus. The sequence goes on along the minus strand of JAHHFK020005073.1, from coordinate 74,188 downwards.
CCGGAAAACCTGACGCGGTTGGTCAAAGCAACGATGGATCAAGTAATGTGTGTCGTCCGAGTATCTGGGACAAGCTCGAGTCCCTTTGAATCTCGGAGAGGGTTACGGCAAGGTGAGGATTGTCATGTTTGTTGTTTAACATTGCATTGGAGGGTTTGATTCGATGAGCTGGGATAGACACGAGTTGGAGGCTCTTCAGGATATTGATAACGTAGCACATAACTTTGAGACGATGGCGGACACGTACATCAGACATAATGCTGAAGCTGGTAGGATTGGGCTTGTGATTAATGCGTTAAAAACAAAATACATGAAGGATAGAAGCTCACGGGAAGACAATGTTAGCCTCCTACCACAAGTTCAGATTGACGGTGATAAAATCGAGGTAGTAGACGAATTCGTGTATCTGGGCTTATTAGTGACACCAGCAGTGAGATACAAAGGCGAATTATGGCTGGCAATCCTGCCTATTTTGGACTCCGAAGGACGCTAAGATCAAACAAAGTTCGCCGAACTAGAAAGTTGACCATCTACAAGACATTAATTAGACCGATTGTTCCACAAAACATGGACATTGCTAGTGGAGGACCAACGCGCCCTTGGTGTCTTTGAGTGGAAGGTGCTGCGTACGATCTACGGTGGAGTGCAGATGGAAGACGGAACGTGGAGGAGGCAAATGAACCACGAATTGCACCAGTTGCTGGGAGAACCTCCAATCGTACACATCGCTAAAATCTGTCAACTACGATGAACTGGGTGTCGTAAGAATGTCAGACGACAGCCCTGTTAAAATGATTCTTGAAAACGAACCGACGGGTACAAGAAGAAGAGGCGCGCAACGAGCAAGGTGGATAGATCAAGTAGAAGGCGACCTGCGGACTCTTCGCAGAGGCGGCGAGATACAGCCATGGACCGATTACAATGGAGACAACTTCAGTGTACAGCAGAGGCCACACCGGCCTTGGTCTGATTGGTGAGTTAAGTCCCAAATGGCCAAAACTTTTCAACATGAAAAAGAGCCGCCGCGGAGTGGGGGGTGTAGAGTTTTTTTGCATAAAAAAAATTTTTTTTTTTTTTTCACCCTCCAACCGGAAGACAAAACCCCCCCAAAAAACCGCCTCCCCCCCGCGACCCCCCAAAAGGGGCAGCAGGGGGTTTTGTGCCCCCTTTTTTAGAAAATTTTCCCCCCCTTCCCCCCGTGGTGTATGGCTGCACACTTAGAAATTATTAATTTTACACGAGACGTCATTCATCTTTGTACAATGTCGGGGAACGTAAGCTGTGTTTTATTGAATTTATCTCATCTCTTTCAACTCATTCTTATGTGCTAAAGGACGCTTACATGTGTCGGTCTCAGGGGACAGAAATTTACAAATATTTTGGAAGAGTGTGGCTCATATATCTACATCCATGGCAGATGGCCTGCCAAACCAAGAACTTTTTTGCGAATTTGTTCACTTAGGAACGGCCAACAGTGATGTGGCATCGTAAAACTCATGGCCTGGCAATTGCTTTGTGTCCGTCTGATGTAAGTCTCGTCGTCCATCACGACTCATCTCGGTACCGCCAACCTCTCGGTACAGCTTCCTAGGGCGGGTGTTGGCTACCGTATTTTGTTTGTCGTTCTGGTTTTGTGTCTTCCTGACCTTGTATACGTAGAGGCCGGCACGTTTCATCATTTTTTTTTTAATTTTTTTTTTTGACGACAAACCAGCTGAAAACCTCTGCCTTTTTCACCACATCGCGGATCGAAAGGTTCGGTCTACGCTTGAACAGGTTCAACACCTTCTTTGTCTTCTCCGAATTAGCCGTCTTCGGTTTTCTGCCGCTACCTGTCCGCCAGTGGGTCGTCTGGGTCTCCTTAAATGACTTCGCCTGGGACATCGTCGAACGAAGGAATGTTTTCCGATCCATCTGTGGGACGCAGTCGTATTTGGCGGATCTGCTCTAGTTCCGATGCCATCTCGATAACCATCTGATAAGATGTGATAAAATAACTTAAACGTGAACAACGTTAACGTTACACTTTTAGCTTATTTCAGTTAAAATGCGTTAGCTAATGCACATAAAGGGAATGCTAGATCTGGCAGAAAATAATGGGATTTTTCATGTAAATTTAAGCCAGATAACGCCTGAATCTAGCCTGTTGTATGAAAAATTGTAAACATTGTTGTATGGCACATGAAACATTGCAAACAATTTCGTTGCTTACGCCTCCTTTGGCTTGGAATTAAGCGAAGGGAAATTTTACGCGCCTGTTAAAATTCATTATTTTTTTCTGTGTAGTCTCTATTAAATAGAGGTTTGAGGTATCAGTGGGCTCTTGCCGCAGTCTCTGAGTGATAATAGGGTTTTCCGTTTGGTCGTTTACTTTAACCACCCAACCAACAGAATGGTAAATCCAAAGGAATGAATTGGTTTTGTTCTACAGCTGAATCCCGTTAATACCATCACCTAAAATTGTAGTTTGTTTCAACCATCGCGGGTAGTCAAATCAAACTAATATATTGTTTACACCATCTTCTTCTTCATTCTTAGCGTTTCAAGCTTATTGTTTTCGCAATTAGCTTTTTGCTTGCTTTAAACCTAGTGTTCTAAATGCACTTTCACAGTTATTAATTGAGAGATTTCGATGCCAAGTACCATTTTTGCATTAGTATGATTGTGTGGCAAGTACAATCATACCCTATGACCAGGGAGGCGAGAAATTTTCCTTGACGAAACATTCCTAGACCAGACCGGAAATCGAACCCAGCCACCTCCAGCATGGTGTTGCTTTGTAGTGGCGCCTTTACCGACTGAGCTAAGGGAGGACCCTTAGCTTTTTTATACTTTATTGTATGCAAATAATGGGTCAATCTTATTAAAATAATTTCATTTAGATTCGACAACTGGCAATGTTTATTTATATTTTTATTTTTATTTATTTTTTAAGGGAGGACCCTTAGCTTTTTTATACTTTATTGTATGCAAATAATGGGTCAATCTAATTAAAATAATTTCATTTAGATTCGACAACTGGCAATGTTTATTTATATTTTAAAAGAGTGACTAATGTAATAGTGTTGTTTGGATGAATGTGAGTGTTAAAGGAATTTAATCATTTTGGGTTTCCGAACCAGTACAAGTGGCAAACAAAATTACCATTTCTTTACTGATCAAACCACAGCAACAAACCTGATTAAACCACAGCAAATAATTTATTGAAATTGGAAAGCAGAAAGCAAACCATGTTTGCTAAGTACGGGGGCTAAGGCTTGTTCGCGACAAAATCTGGACACCAGTAAATACGTATATCTCTGGAAATACTTCATCAATGCGTGAAATATTGAACAGACGTTTGTCTGTTCATTGTGTAAAATCAATTTTTGGTGATACTACACGTTTTTAGATCGAAGATGGCGTCGAAAGAAGAGCAAGTGTGAAAAGCAATTGTGTACGGTCGCAATGAAAATCTGGATCTGTAAGTAAGAAAACTTGCAAAAAAGCTTGGGTTTCCTGCAAGCACTGTCTAAAACGTTCTTAAATCTTTCGATATACGTTTGACAAAAGCCAGGAGCGGAACAAAAACGGATCTCAGGAACCACCATAAGAACGCGAAGGTGAAGCAAATATTGCAGAAAAGACCAGATCTTTCGGTACGTACACAGAAAAAAATAATTAATTTTACCCCACAAAATCCCCCCCCCACAAACACCATTTTCTTCCCAAAAATTTTCCATTTCCACCCCCTATCAAAAATCCCATTTTTTCTCCCACTCATTCCCTTTTCTACCAAAAATTCAATTTTATTTTATCTGTGTACTGTGGCTAGAAAAATAAAAATGTCCCCAACTTTCGTGCATACTTCCAAGCACCGGCAAGGTTTGAAGTTGTTCAAGGAGAAAACTGTACCGAACCGTAATGATAAACAGAATGTGACGGCTGAAACGCGAATATTTGACGCAGTTTTCCTGCGTGATAATGGATGATGAAATTTATGTGCTGGAAGACATTAACCAGCTTCCTGGAATGTCTTATACTGCCATGCAATGGAACGGCGTAGAGGAGCATTTCAGGACGAAGAAAAAGGCCAAGGTTCCCAAAAAATATTTGGTTTGGCAGGCAATATGCAGCTGTGGTCGAGCAAGCCAAAGCTTCATTCACTACCGGAACGGTAAACAAGGAAATATTCCGTGAAGAATGCCTAAAGAAGCGATTGTTACCATTCCTACGCAGCCATGACGCTCCTTCGCTATTCGGGCCTGATTTGGCATCTTGTCACTGCGCCAAAGATGTTTTGGAATGGTATAAAGCGAATGGAGTCCATGTGGTACCGAAAGAGGTTAATCGACCTAACTGCCCGGAATTGCGATCTATCGAGCGGTATTGGGCTCTCCTGAAGAGAAAACTCTCTCACTATAAACAACAAGCTACATCTATAGAAAAAAATCGAAAATCTTGGACAAAAGCAGCAGAGAAGTCTGCACAGACCCTAATGGCTGGAGTAAACTCAAAAGTTCGCAGTTTCTTCATGCAGCCTAGTTAAGTAACTGTAATTAGTTTTAAGATGACTAATAATGCACAATTAAATGAATAAAAAATGCATCTTGGATTGAACTAACAGCGAATTTGTTTCATTCAAAATTTAATCTGTCCAGATTTTGTCGCGAACAAGCCTGAAACAACAGTTTATAATGTTTTGGTACCTATAAGAAATTAATTAAATTATCCTGAAGTAGGGTAGTAAGTTTTATTTCCAATTACATTTCCCCATAAGATACAATTTGTTGTAACAAAAATTGAAGCTCATTCTAGCAAAATGATGTGACTTTTATGTAACGTTTGTCTGAAATATTTTTATTACCCCAGATATATTTAGAAATGCGAAAATGGCAGAGGTTGCCAAATTCACCGTCAATGACCATATTTCTTTCATGGAGCGCAAGTATCCAATATGAAATCAAGCATTCCTTCAGTGAAACTCATAGTAATTGATGCATAAAAATGGTTCATTAACAGCTCGTACAGCGGATCATTGACATGCATAGCCACATATTTCGAAAAAACCAACAATACATAACTCATGCATATCTACGGTGTGTTGCGAGGTGCAGATTGTCCGGTTGGGTCAGCTCAGCCGAAGCAATAAAATCTGGCAAAAAATAATTAAAACATTAAAATCCGCTTACATAAACCATTATCCTCGTTCCACGCGTGTGTGGGGCTCAGAATACTCTCTCCGTTTCCCGGCTGTAGTATTAGTATCAGCAAAGGACGCATATTTTTACCGAAAAAATTATCCGCTCCCTGTAAGGCAAACTCAACCGGAGCAACGCCGGTGACCTTGGCTATGACAACGGCAAAGCTGTGATCGTTTGTCATGGGTGTTATTTTTTCATTTGGCCTGATAAAACAGGAAACCCCAACTGTATCCCTCTATGGTGACACACGCTCTTTCTTGAGTTTTGATTTTAAACGTTGAAAAGTTAAACCTGATTTTGTTTTTTCATTTCAGTGTGGTTTGATGTTTTGTATGATAGCTGTTCATAACTAATTCAAAGAGTTGAATTAAATTTTTGATAATGAGCCTACAATATAGATTTGCTTTAATATTTTTTAAATGATTATTAATTCTATGGTAACAGTTGATCTCTAACTCGTTTTTGAAACTGGGTTCCAGATTTTGATGTATAACGAAAAAAATTTAAAAAAAATCCACTGCTGAATCCAGCTATCGGCACATTAATCTAGCTGAGTCAAAATGAGCAGCAATCAAAATGATCTAGAACGTGCACGAAGAACTTGGAACTTCACGTACGGACGCTTTAGCAGACCTGCAGTCACATCGAGCGTTTCTAACCAGTTAACGCACACAACGACTCCAACACTCTGGATAGGCTGCCTATAAATTCTACAGTACTTCACATTTTCAACAACGTCGACGCACCTTTAAAAAACTCAATCATGAGGTAAATATTATTTATAATTCGGAAACTGTTGCACTTTCATCGAATTTCTTCGCAAAACCAGAGTTGGACTGAAATTTGCGTATATTGATAAAATTTCAATGAAATGAGAGGTCCGTCCAAATTTAACGAAATGCGTAATAAGCTTCTCGATTATTCTTGCAACTGAGAGGAGCTGAAAGAGTAAAAAACGAAGCAATTTTTGGAAGTGGTTTTAACGCATTTAGAGATAATAGCAATTTTCTAATGTTACAGAAGAAATATGGTGGCGGTGTTCATATTGCTATTTTGCGAAATGCGGAACTCATACCCACTACAAAGTTCGAAACAATTGAGCATGCCTCGGTGAAATCTAATATAACTGGCGAAACTCACGTATTCGCATCTGTGAATACTTTATCAGATCATGCCCTTAAAACCTCTTACGAAGCTTTCTTCAATATTGCAGGTTTTTTTTCAGTTCTTTCACCCGACCTTAAAGAAGCTCTTGGAAGGTGTGAACCCCGTTACTGAACTTCTGAAATTAATTTTTCTTCGGGAAACACCGTAATTCTCTGCATTCTAAGAAAGGTTAAAAAGGATAAAATCAACAGAAGCCACCTTCACGTGTCCAGCTTATTTCAAATTTTATTTGGCGAACCACGGGCACGACTTCTACACAGTAAATGATGCAATGAAAATATAAGGCTGGTAATTTTGTGTATAAACATATTCATTTATTCTGTTGGTCCCTATCCTTGTGGACATCATAACTAAATGTGTATAGCGGTGATAAAAGCGTTCGTGATCAGCTGTTGTCCAGAGTTATGGTTAAAATGAATAATGGTTAAAGTAAAGAGTTGAGTAAACGCTCAATTAAATTGTTTTCTTTTTTAGCTATATTTGCTTCTTTTTTCAGCATTCAAGGTTGCTAATAAAGCCACTCCATCTTATTCAAAGCCAATTCCTGATCACTGTCAGAAAAAGAATACTAATCCTATGGTTCGACTCAATTACCTAGATAACACAAACATACAGATACACCTACTGGATCACGATCAATGATGAATTTTTGACTTTTAGCTAATGTTCTATAACAATCGGAGATCGAAGTGTGCTTTGACTACAAGTGGACGTGTTTTCATATCGGTTGTCAATTATTGTTGTTTGCCACCTAATATTTTTTTGAATAGTTTGTTGAAATGTGATTGTGATTTAGATAATATTCTTGTCGCAAGAAATAGTTGAGGTGATTTTTGTTCCACCCCAAAATACATTCAATAAAAAAAAACCCACCAAACACAAAGAAACACAGAAAATCTCCCCCCAACAAAAAAAAAAAAAAAAAAAAAAAATCAAAAAAACGCCCCACATACAAAATCCAAGGAAGCCGCCCCCAAGTTCCAGTCTCCAGCCACCCCCCTCCGTGAGCCGTCCCATTTTATTTAGTAGTATCATATGTTATAGAAAACCAATAGTTAACTATCGGACATGCTGTCTCTACATGTCTCGTAGAGATGTGAATTCAATTGTGTCTTGGTTCAGCTCGTTTTAAGACAGACCCAGTTTTTTTTGGCAAATGGTAAATGCACCCTTCTTTTGGGGGAAATGCTCCTTAAACTTTGGAAAAATGCTCCTTAGATGCGTTTGCCCGGTATAATGCAATCGGAGGTATTTACCTTCTGGTTAGCGTTTGCCGGGTGTTTTGACGGATCTTCAGTTTCTTCAAGATTGTATAGTTTTGACGGGTTTTAAGTTTCTGAATTTAAGACCCGTCAACACGAAATTAAGACTCTTCAAAATGAAATTAAGACTCGTCAAAATGAAAGTTAAACCCGTCAAAACTACCTCGAAAATTGCGGAGCGAAGCCCCGCTATACAATCTTGAAGAAACTTAAGACCCGTCAAAACAACCGGCAAACGCTAACCAGAAGGTAAATACCTCCGATTGCATTATACCGGGCCAACGCAACTAAGGAGCATTTTTCCAAAGTTTAAGGAGCATTTCCCCAAAAATAAGGGTGCATTTACCCTGCTGCCGTTTTTTTTTTTGTGAAAAAACAAAAAAATATAAAAAAAAAAAAAAAACAACACAAAGAAAGAAAAAACCTTTCCCCCCCCCAGGCAGGGTTTCTAGTCTTCTTTGCTATTCCTCGCTTGGTGGCTGAAACACTTGCACCCTGTCCTTCTAACAACATTTCCTGTTTCCAGTAGTTTATTCACTGTCACTGCCGTCCTACACCTTCTAAAATCAGGTCGTCATTAGCACATCCCGGAATTGATTCGTCAGAGCACTTTTCATCTCCTCTGCCTTTGTTTTTTTTTCTCCAGATCTCTTACTTGATAACTTTCTCCTGACATAAAACCCTGACGTTTGCCATCTTTTCCAGGAAAAAACTCTTGAAGCATCTTGAAGGCTGATTTCTTCACCCCAAAGTCTCTCTTCAGCTCGGAAAACATCTCTCCTTAACGCCGTCATTCCAGACCAAGCTTGAACACAAAAGCAATTTGGCCATAAGTTCGTGTTAATTGTCACCTGACATTTCATAGATAGCAACAATTGGATTGGTTTCAATTGTGTTACTTCAAATTTAAATTCGTTGTTTACCAAGAACTAGATTGCTAGGGTAAGGGATGTAATTCGATTCATTAGTTTACCTCCAAAGGGGTCCTCCCTTAGCTTAGTCGGTAAAGGCGCAGCTTCAAAGCAACACAATGCTGGAGGTGGCTGGGTTCGATTCCTGATCTGGTCTAGGAATTTTTCGTCAAGGAAAATTTCTCGACTCCCTGGGCATAGCGTATGATTGTACTTGCCACACAATCATACTAATGCAATAATGGTACTTGCCATCGAAAGCTCTCAATTAATAACCGTGGAAGTGCATTTGGAACACTAAGTTGAGAGCAAGCAATAGGCTAATTGTGAAAGCAATAAGCTTGAAATGCTAAATAAGAAGAAGTTAACTTCCAAATTTGAATAGTTATCGTTTTATGGCGACGATTTCCATAATATTTTCACCAACGACGCCATCCACAAGTTATGTAACGGAAAAATATATGTTTCACTCCAACTCTCCCCCAGCCATACGTTACGCTTTGAAAATCTTTGCCATACTTCTTTTCCAATTGCAGCGTGATAACTGGTGGCCTCACCCTACAATCAGACTGTACAGAAAATTCTAGGAGATATCGTTCATCGCACATTGATTAAAATAGTACCAAAACTTGAGTTTTTTAATAGCTCTTTGCGAGTTCATTTTTGTGATAGGGTATCTTCGGAGATGTTTTAAGTGTGTGTGTGTGGGAGGGGGGAGTGTTTGTGGTTTGTGTGTTTTTGTGGGCGTTTGACTTAGTGTCGGCGTGACCTATAACAAATACATTCAATTATTATATTTTTCAACTAGGATTTTTAAAACCACCGAATCTGCTAGTGAGCATCGTGACGTTACCCTGAATCTATCTCTGTTATCTCTGTTTCCTCATGTGCTGTACGTTAGGCTCAAAATGGTCAACTTCACCGCTGCCGTGTATGCTGGATCTGGTGTTCCCTGTGGTGCCATGTTTTTCTGCAGTGATGCAATTATTTTTATTTATTTTATTTACATGGGATAACGTCAAAATGCTATAACATAGCCTGATACACAATATCCCTCCATAATGCCCGATTCGAGGCTGCTCCTGTCCAATCCCTTGGGCACCTTGTACCCCCTAGGTCTTGCTCCACCTGGTCTGACCATCTTGCTTGTTGCGCCCCACGTCGTCTTGTACCAACCGGATTCCCGTCGAACACCATTTTTGCAGGATAGTTGGCTGGCATTCTCGCAACATGTCCTGCCCAGCGTATCCTTCCAGCTTTTGCCACCTTATGAATACTGGGTTCGCCGGAGAGTTGCGAGAGCTCATCCTTCGCCTCCATAGTCCGTCCTCCTGTACTTCACCAAAGATGGTTCATAACACCCGTCGCTCAAAAACTCCGAGTGCTAGCAGGTCCTCCTCAAGCATTGTTCACGTCTTATGCCCGTAGAGAACAACCGGTCTTATTAGCGTTTTTTACAGAATGCACTTCGTACGGGAGCTAAGTCTGTTTGACCGTAGTTGCTTGTGGAGCCCATAGTAGGCACGACTTCCACTGATAATCCACCTCCGGATCTCACGGCTGTTAACATTGTCCGCAGTAACCAGTAAGCCGAGATAGACAAATTCATCGACTACCTCGAACTCATCGTCGTCAATCGTTACACTGCTGCCCAGTCGGGTCCTGTCGTACTTGGTTCCGCCTGCCAGCATGTACTTCGTTTTGGACATATTTATCTTCAACCCAATCTTCTCTGCTTCGCGCTTTAGTCTGGTGTACTGCTCTGCCACTGCCTCAAATGTTCTGTCGACAATATCCACGTCATCGGCAAAGCAGATAAATTGTCCGGATCTGTTGAAAATCGTGCCTCGTATATCAAACGCCGCTCGTCGCATAACACCTTCAAGAGCAATGTTGAACAGGAGGCAAGAGAGACCATCACGTGCACGAAGCCCCCTTCGAAGGGACTCGAATGAACCCGATAATCCACCCGATATCCTCACAAAGCACTGGGTTCCATCCATTGTAACCTTGATAAGTCGGGTCAGCTTCCCCGGAAAGCTGTTCTCGTCCATGATCTTCCATAGCTCATATCGGTTAATTGTATCATATGCGGCTCTGAAGTCGATGAATAGATGATGCGTTGGGACTCTATATTCACGGTATTTTTGGAGGATCTGCCGCAAAGTGAAGATTTGGGCGACAGCCGCTGGAAGATGATTTGGGATAATACTTTATAGGCGGCATTAAGGACAGTGATTGCACGATAGTTTTCACAGTCCAGCTTGTCGCCTTTCTTATAGATTGGGCAGATAACCCCGTCCTTCCACTCCTCCGGTTGCTGTTCGGTATCCCAAATTCTGACTATCAGTCGATGCAGGCAATTTGCCAACTTGTCCGTGCCCATCTTGATAAGTTCTGCTGCGATTCCATCCCTTCAACCCGATTTGTTGTTCTTCAGCTGCTTGATGGCATCCTTAACTTCACCTATCGTCGGAGGTGGCACATCTCCGTCACTTACTGCATCGACAACGTCTCTTCCATCGATGTCTTGGTCCTCTACCCGTACTCCATTCAGATTTTCATCGAGATGCTGCAATAAGGAGCGCCAATTTTTCGACAAGTTATCTTTAACCACCCGTACATTTCAGAGAGCGAGTAATGGCGCTATAACCAGAAGCCATATGGGACTAGACCTAAAGTTAATGTTTAGGGCCCAACCGTTTGAAAAGAAATCGAGCATCATTTAACCTTCTTAGACTAGATGCTCCCAACGACCATTTTATAGAAATTTTTGTTCTGTACACCAAACAGGGCATTCTGTTTATCTATTCTCTCCGACTAATCATTTTCATTTCCCTTTGATATCCACTGAAGCCTGTGTGGGTTCCCCGTGTCTTCTTAAGGTGGATACTAAATCCTCCCTATCTCTAACGGCTGCATGGACGTGGCCAGGTGAACAATCGAGGAGGGTCTTCGTGGAGATTATTGCATGAAGAAACGTATCAGTAACTGGATACGTTTCATGGTGACATGCAATGTCTTCAACGAATTATTCTTCATCGTAGCTTCATCAACGAGATGTACAAACGTCAATGCTATGCTATTTGTTAATGTTCTATAAAAATCTATTCAGATTATGCAGAGTAGCAATTGAATGTAGCTCAGAACTGAATGTGTAATAGTGAAATCAGTTATTTTCAAAAAAACCAAAAAAAAAATTAAATAAAAGTCGTTAATTGCGATGAGATTCGTTTGAGAAAACGGCAAATAAGGCTACCAAATTTAAATTTGACCTTTGTTCTGTGAGTAATAAAGTTAAAACGTCAAAGTAACCATGTTTAAACCTTCTCTATAATTTTGAAAATGGCGATGTTGTTTTTGTTCCGAAAGAGGCAAATCTGCCAAACTCGCAAGAACTCCACCCAATAGAAAAAATCTGGGCAATTATGAAGGGCAAACTCTGAAAAAACAGGGAAGGTCTTCAAAAGCAACAAGGATTTGAAAAAAGAGTGGATGAAAGTGGATTGCACAGGATTTGATGGGTAGCGTTAAGACCAAGGTGCGGGAATTCAGCCTAGGAGAGAAGGTTGAATAAACCAGCTTTGCAAAAACATAGTCAATATTTGTTTATTTATTCCCTGCGAGATTCAAAAATTTTGACTTAAAATGAATTTTTAGCGATCATTTTTGCATGTTACATTTTTTTCAAGTACAATCTCTATTTATACTGACCTGGTCAACTAGTGCCAGAATAAGTTATTAAGCCAGCATCTTGTCTTTATCTTGTTTTTTTTTTCAATGCACAACCAAAATCACACTTTGTGAGTTACCCCAACAGCATCCTTACCGTTGGTATAAATCGGTCAAAATCGATCAAAACTCTCAAAGCTCTTGCTAAATAGCGTTACTGAAAATTACCTTGTTTTCCCAATAAAAAAAAACCACCACCACACTTGTTTAGTGGCCTCCAGTCTTCTATGTGCAGCCTAGCGCAGATGTTTGATGAAGTATACACTCTCAAATGAACACTCTCTTGAAGTGCACTCGTGCACTCATCAAAATGGACATGAACACGAGCGTATGCTTCGTGCTCATGTTTTGTGCCACGTTCGCAGCGGCGCTCAAAACGTTTATGTTTGCGCACGGTTCAGCTCTATATTCAGAAGATATTTTTTAAAGAAGCCACCCCGGTTTTCAGACATCCTACAGGGGTTTGATAGTTTTGTACGATAAGCGGTTTGTTCTGCTAACGCGTTTATTAGATCTTTTCTTCCGGAAAACCGACCCAAACGTTAAGTACGATATTATTTGACATCTGTTGAATTGTTGCGATCCCGCATGAGAGATGTTGATTATGGGTTAAATTAGTGCAATAATATAATGCTTGTGGTTACTTGGGTAGTTATTTGGAAAATATATTACTTTAATTGTTATATTGGAATAATTCATGAAGACTGACCTGTATCACTCATCAAAAACTTTATCCAATTGCGTTAATTGGCGAACTATGTTGCGTTGTCAAAACAAAGATTTTTCTACAAAATGTTCTTCTCGAGGCCGCACCAATGCAACACGCCACTTGTTTTGACTGCTTGCAGATGTAACCGTCAAAGAAAAACACAATCAGAGGTGGCATTATGTAGCTCGAAACGAACGACTTTTTGCACGAACGCTTGTGAAAAAAAGTTCTTCGTTTCGAGATTCGCAATACGGCCCCAGCCTTTGCTTTCAGCCGTCGGTGATCGAGCAGAGGCACGCTACGGTTTACGCTCGAACTTGAGTTTTACGCCTGATGTTTATACTCGAGTTTTGCACTTCAGCTCGAATCTGAGTACACACACGTCGCGTTCATCCGCTGCTCCCATGTGTGATGTGCTCGTTAAACATAAACACGAGAAGGAGAGCGCGTACTGGATGAACGCGTACTAGTGAGAGCCAAGCTCAAGCTCAGCGCCGCTCATGTTTTTGTGAAGACTGGTGGCCTCAACAATCCGTTTAAAGTGACTATTTGTACTTTTGTTACAAATCGGTCCAATTCGAGGATTTTCACATAGTTTACTAGACGTCATGCAATTTGAGCGTATCGTTTACTGAAATGAACCATGGTGCCAAACCAAATCTGGTATCCAAAATCCCAGTTATTTCTCATGCAGAGGGGTACTTCAGTCCCAAGCATCATCTGTTGGTTCTCTTTGTAATAACAGTTGATCAAAAACGGAGGAGCAACCGCCCGGGTCAATCATGTTAATGCTTTTCAAAAAATAAGCGCAATTTACTGACTCTTTTATAACAGTCAAAAACTTCAATAGTTCAAAAAGATTAAACGATTTTTTTACTCTAGAGACTTCGCAAAAATTGTTCGTCAAGCTTGTAAGAAAATCGCTGTATTTTTGGAAAACATTGTTTTTTTTTACAACTCCAGAAATTATACGACATTTTAAAAAATGTGTATAGTTCCAAAAAAATCCAAAATAATCTTCTTAAGCAGTGCAGGGGAAATTTTTTGATGGATAAAAGGATTTTCCAAAAATTAAATTATGTTCCATGAATTCTACAAAAATTCCAGAAATGTTGAAATTATGTGGACCCACTCCAGAATTCACTTGAATCAAGCAGTTCCTAAAAATTGAACGTCTCACATCAACGAATCTCCGGAAGTTTTATATTTATTTATTTCTCACCTAGCCTTTTAGTTCGGCCGAGTTCTAATAAAGCTGCGCTAAAGCTGTGATTTCAGAAGTCCTATGGACTCTCCATAGACACACAATACGGGGAGCGAACCTGGAGTAGTGGTGAGTATTAACATCTCGCATGTCCATGTCACGAGTTAAAATCTCACCCCATCATAAAAAAAATATCCAAAATGTTGTTTGTGTGACAATAATGGAAAAAAAAACGCAAAAATTTAATGAAATAGTGACTACCGATAAAAACCATTAATACCGGTAAGTATAAAAACAATCTGGCAACGCTGACGTCGTCGAAGTTTTGGGTTAGTGAATGCAGTGATGGCTTCAGAACAATAACCGATGCACAAAGAAATCTTGTGTACTCTCCTCGAAAATTCAAACGCATCACATAGATGGATTAGAAAACAGCTCGAGCAAGCGGAAGGATGATAACGGCAGGAAATACAAGGCAGATGATCCAGCGAAGACCACGAAGATATTTAACTTCTTCAATCGTCGGCACAACCTTTCGATTCGGAATGCCGCAAGAAAGATTTTTTGGAAGGCAAAAAACCACCTAGGCCAAAACCAGTAAGAGATACTTGCTTCAGTCAGACCAAGGTGTTCTGTTATGAACGACGAGGCCGACACTAAACAGGGGACAGGGGTTGTCACCACATCCAGGTTGGCCGTTCCTGAGGCAATTAGAAAGAAGAAGCTGTCAAAATTCACCACGAAGTTGTTGATACGGCAAAATGAGTCAGTCCTCCATCACATCTGGCCTTCATTCAGTCCTTCATCACATCACATCTGGCACCATCAACGGACAAATTTACAAGAATGAATGCCTTCAGAAGCGTCTGCTGATATTCCTGAAGTCCCACGGAAACTGAACGCTATTTTGACTGTATTCGGCATCCCGTCATTACGCCCGGCCAGTCTTACACTGGTAGAAAAGGCAAAAAAAAAAAAAAAATTAATTTAAATAAATAAATAGAAATTAAAACAAAATTTTATCAAAAATTTTTTTTTTTCTATTTTTTTTGTGCCCCCCCCCTCTTTCTTAAAATAACTTCCCCCCCCCCCCCATTCCAAGACGTGGTCAGGGTTGAATTTGTCTGCTGGAGGCAGGGTAATACAAATTAAATTTTAATTGCAAATCGTCATGGCACGATGAGCTGAAAATTCATCCCTTTCAATTGAAACACATTATCTTCTTTTGACAGCCACTTCTTAGTCAGCTTCAGCAAAACAATCTTCAAACAAACAGTTTCGACTAAGCTTTTCATTCATCGGTGTTTATTTTAGCCTTCGGTGTCAAACTAGTATGAAGCAGGACAATTGAAATTCATGCAATACGTGCATGAATTTCATTTCTGAGGTATTCATTATTTTTAAGACTAGAATCAGTGCCATCAGATAAATTAATTGTAGCATCGAAAACAATAATCAACCATTTTATGAAATGATAAATGAAATTGCTGATATTTATGTCGCTTTCATGCGATCCCTGTTGTGTTCACAGCTCCAGCGCAAATGCAACAAATGTAATTTCAATATGTCTCCGCAGTATCAGACAGAAACGCGCTTGCCAGCTCGGGGAGCTTTTTGTCGAGCAAAGTTACAGCAATGCGTGCATCGTCAAATGACAATACTTCTAGCAACAATGGCACGCATGTTTTGTTCGCCAACCACTGCTCGGGTGGGGGGATGAAATCAAATCAATTTCAACGAAGTTGATTCACGGTCGTTCACCACGTCGTTTGAAGCAAGCTTGAATTTCAATTGAAACGCTTTTGACGGTGGCTAGATCGCAAATGAATTTAAGCTTACTCACGTTTGACAGGAAGTGAATTGGGAGTGAATCGGTGAAAGTAAGATTCATTCACTGCACGAAAGCTAATTGAAGTGAAGTGAAATGAATACAAAAGCGATTCATTTTCATTTTAATGCGTCGACGATGTAAAAAAAAAAAAAAAAAAAAAAAAAAAAAAAAAAACCCACCAATTTTCAAATCATAAAATTTTCCTTTCCCCTCTTTGTTTGTTTGGGTTGGATATTTTATTTTTGTCCCGGAATTTTGCTTAATCCCTTTACTTCACTCCACTCCAAGCAAGCCATGAACAAATTCTCCAAACAAACACACCAAACAGTAAACCTAAGCCGGCAGCCGGAAGCAACACACTTTTTCAACACCCCGAGAGGGTAAACACACAGCCAAACACATAGCCAACATTTGCAAACATGAGTTTTTCGTTTCATTTTATTCTGGAGTAAGCTTTTGGCTTGAACTGGTTGATCCGTTCAGGGTCCTCCACCCTCGTCCCCCATCGGGATGATGTGTACTTCAACTGCCTAGTAGACTGGCCCAAATTGATAAGGGACGTTTTTCGTACGAATTTCTTTGCAACGGACTCTCCAGTTTTCCACATATTTGTTTCATTTGGTGAGAAAAAAGACTCTTTGAATCGTTCAGTTCATTTTGGTTCTAACACAAGAAGGTATTTCTCGTTTGAAGTTTAAATGGAGATTTTTGTTCTAGTGTAAAGAGGAAAGGCACTTTTCGATTCGTTGGTGTTTATAACTAGTTCAATTCAAATGATTAAGCTCATAAGCTTAAGGATTACAGTAAAAGGAGCAGCTTTCCTTTCCGATTCAAGTTAGTTTTAATGAGTTATTTTATATTGAACGAACACGTTAAAATCCTGTCTCAGGATTGTTGATCTGAAAAATTAGGCTTCCATTAATATATGAAAATGCCTTTCGGAATGTCTGAGCTGTTTGTAAACTAGGACATCGTTTTTAGAGTACATTTTCAGGTGCAATTTCAACAACAATAACAAATATTTGGATGCAGAATGTTTGAATCACGAGTTGGCTCTTTAAATTTGCCATTTTCTTTTTGACACCAGTTGATCTTAAATTTGGCTACTTTTTGTTTCAGGATAGAAAGTTAAGACTCTTATAACAAAATTGAACATTGTTTCGTTCATGCTTAAAACAGACCTGTCATGTATATTAGCTACATTAAATCCAGAAGACTCCAGAGGCCATGGTGGTGACCAGTGGCTATTTCTAATATCTTATTTTAAGGGCCAAAATACACATTTCTTTGTTAAAATACACATTTCAGACTGCAGAGCTTATGTACAAGTTTTATTCAATTATCTTTTTTTCTGCGTACTCGGTAAATCTGAAGTATGCAATTATGACTTCAAACCACTTTGCTTGAAGACTGGAATTATGCATAAAATGCCTAAATAGGTTTTATGCAAAAATGCCTA
Source organism: Aedes koreicus (assembly GCA_024533555.2). Classification (NCBI taxonomy): domain Eukaryota; kingdom Metazoa; phylum Arthropoda; class Insecta; order Diptera; family Culicidae; genus Aedes; species Aedes koreicus. The sequence continues at coordinate 56,730 of JAHHFK020005073.1, read as the reverse complement.
AGGACGTCAAAAAGTGAATACATTTTAGGCATTTACAGCATGTTAAAGAGATTAGAAACTGTGCATTTTTAGAATTTGATTGTGTGTAGAAACTAGTCACTTTTTGAAAAGCAGATGAGATAAGAAACTCAAAACTCAAACTTCAAAAGGTTGGATCTGCTTATTTTGTAATCAACGACATTGCCTATCGATTTATCTGCAAATCAAGTACACCATAGGGTAGGGAAATGTTTCTTCTTGCAGATAGGATTGTTGATGTGCAATAAAAAATTTTCATTTTCGAGCAAGCGACGGTTATAGTAATTGTTTACAACAGATCCTACCTTTTGAAATGTTGGCACTGAACTGGTCTTAGAAAATGGCTCTAAAGATACAAACTTGAGTTTATTTAAAACTTAAAAATACATTTCATTTAAATGGTTAATCTTAATTAGATCTAAGTTCTAAATGATCAATCTGAATTTAAATCAGCTTTCGTGGACATTGAAAATTTGGCGCACATCCGGTTTGATGTGGAATATGAGCTCCTGAACATAACCATCAATTTGGGCACCGATAGGGGGACCGTTGATAGGACATTATATGTTTATTAAACTATATCAATCATCAATTAAGGCTTACTTGCCTTGTAACTTGTCCGTGATACTGGATTTAAGTTTAGCTTGCAAGAACTTCAGTTGTTTTATTTTTGCCTTTTTGTTTAGGCAAAACCGGTAAACTAGCACACATCGCTATTTTCACTTTGTTGATAGCGTTGTTTTTATGCATTTTTCAATCACACTGGAATAAAAAAAGGACTTAAAATTATTCTTTTTTGGGATTATATTAGTCGGCATATTTTGACGTGTGGAGGATGTTCCTGAAAATGCATAGAATGTAGTCAAAACATGACTACCTCAGAATTACCGTGTATACTATGTCTTACGGAAAAAAGGACAAACGTTTACGTCTTATGTCCAACGGAAATTTGAGAAATAGTAAGCTCCACGAAAAATTTAAAAACTTAAAACGCTTATGAATCAATTGTTCCACGATACATTTTTAGGAATTTAACATAATTTTTTTTAATAAAAAGTGATATCATATTCCTTTACTACATGCCCTGTGTTTTCTCTCACAGATTTCAAGTATGCATAACAAAGGTCTCATATATGCAGCAACGAACGGATACAGGGGATAGATACAGAGAGATTCAAGCTTCGTTTTTCCTCGTTTAAGTTATTAGGTAGATTCTGAATTGTTATTTTACATAATAAGTTGCGTGGCTCAAGCAAAACTGTAAGTTTCTCCACACAAAAAGTAGTCTACGGAATGAATGCATCACTTTAAAAAAGTTGAAACATTTAACCCATTGGGTAAATAATAATGAAATTTTGGGTGGAACCGTCTTAGCGTGTTCTGTTTACAGTGCATGAATTGTATGGTAAGTTTTTGTTTCTTTTTAAATAAAAAGTCATAGGAACATGAAGTGTGTGAGATAATCCTGTACACTTACCTCAATTCCCACATCTTTCATACCCCATAGAAAATGCGAACAATAATTACTGATTTTTGCTGAGGTTCAAATATTATTTTAATACATTTGTCTAATCATGTTCTGATTGCGTGAAGTACGTAATCATTTATCATGTTTTGAAATGGAAATATCCTTCTTATCAACATGAAACCCTAGGAGTGGACATCAATTTCTGTAAGAAGCAAATATGTGAAGTGAAAGTATTGATAGGTCCGTTAGAGCACGGTAGGCTGTATATTTTTTATGTGTGTTTGATATTTTTTATGTTGTTTTAGGAGGTGTAAACAAAAGTAGTGCTCATCTAAAAAAATCAGTAAACATTTGCAAACGAGTGAGTAACTAGTTTGCTAATCCCGCAAAAACCTATAAACCATATTGCACCGATTGTGGTATGCCACCTGGCAGCAGTTTACCGTATCATACTATCTCTTCTTGGCTGACCACGTCCACGTCACAACAGGAAATTGACGTCCACGGTCCTTTCGAAATGCAAAGGTGGTTAAATCGGTCAAGGAAAAAGTTAAGGTCAACCCGGAAGCTGGCCAAAGAGGCAAATATCTCCAATTCCTCCCCATGCAACGATTGGTTTCAGATGACTTGAAGCCTTAATCTGGGGCTAGAGTGTAACGCTATTTGATAACAAAACAAATCAAAGCACTACGACTAGAGCGTTTGAGGTTATTGCTTTTCTTTATCAAGGAGAAGCATCAGATCGTCGTGTTCTCTGACAAGGAAACCTACAACCCAATATCAAATACTCGCATTGACAGGTACCAGAAAACGTGAAAATCAAGTTAACAACAACGTGGGTTTCATGTTTTTCGGAGCAATTTTGTCGAACAGGTTGAAAATGCATTTAGATTTTATCAAAACCTTTGCGGTCATTGAGAATGAGGCCATTGGGAGGGTTCACGGATTTTGGTCCATGTTTATCTACAGCCATTTCATCTCCTATAGAGATCCCTTGGCATGATAGGCTAAGGCCAGGTCTGGTCACAATGGGCACATCTTTCTTCACATGGTGCTTCTTGATAAAGGTGTCAATTTCCGGCAAGCACTTTTTACTGCATGTTCAACGCAAGCTGCGTAGAAAATAAAAGTGATTTGGACATTCCCTTTCGTCAACCACAGAAGAATCTTCTTCAAGAACTTGGTGTGTGAAACATATTTGACGTCAACGCATACCTCTTTTGTGGGACGTAGAAGTACCCAGTCCCTTACCTTTTGTTGCCGTCTAGCGTCAAGTAGGTCTCGTCATCCGCGCCTGCTTCTTAGAGACGGCCTGCTTTGACTGACGTTCAGGCACAACAATGTCCATTTTGCCCAGGTACTTCTTTAAAGTTTAGCCGGTTTCCTCAATTCGTTCTTCGTTCTATATCTAGGTGGCTTTCAGTCTTAGGTTGATTCACCACCGGAGGGAGGCACCTCCATCTTACATATCGCACTCATCAACACATGAGCCAGGACCGACGGTTTTACTTCCCTTCCGAAAAAAAATACGTGACCAGAGATTTTTTTGCCTCAGAAAAACCTCACCGACCTCGGCTGGGATTGGGTTCATGCCAAACTCACGGCTCACGGTGCGGAATGACGAGGCCACCTTGCACTCGCTCTTCCTTTTCAGGTTTTGCTGCACTTTACATTAACACAGCACTGTCGGGCGGCAGGGACAGAGTTTTTCCGTTCGTTGGTCTTACCTTACCTTACCAATCTGACCAAGGCCGGTGTGGCCTCTGCTGTACTCAGAAGTTGTCTCCATTGTAATCGGAGAGTCTATAGGTCACATTCTACTTGATCGATCCACCTTGCTCGTTGCGCGCCTCTTCTTCGTAAGCCTGTCGGTTCGTTTTCGAGAACCATTTTAACAGGGCTGTCGTCCGACATTCTTACGACACCCAGCCCATCGTAGTTGACAGATTTTAGCGATGTGTACGATGAGAGGTTCTCCCAGCAACTGATGCAATTCGTGGTTCATTTGCCTCCTCCACGTTCCGTCTTCCATCTGCACTCCACCGTAGATCATACGCAGCACCTTCCGTTCAAAGACACCAAGGGCGCGTTGGTCCTCCACTAGCAATGTCCATGTTTCGTGACCGTAGAGAACAACCGGTCTAATTCATGTCTTGTAGATGGTCAACTTTCTAGTTCGGCGAACTTTGTTCGATCTTAGCCTCCTGCGGAGTCCAAAATAGACACGATTGCCAGCATTAATGCGCCTTTGTATCTCTTTGCTGGTGTTGTTATCGGCGGTGATGAAAAGATGATGTGTGGGCACGTCATATTTGCGACATTTCTGCAGCACTTGCCAAATCGCGAAAATCTGGTCCGTACGTGCTTGAAGTTCGTCGTAGATTATCCTATCGCAGCCAGGGAAGCAGAGCAATTTGCAGTGACATGTTCTGAGTTTCCTATCGTAGTCCTTATTTCGTCGCCTAGGTCTTTGCCGATTGTTCCGGTCCGTATTAACTTCTGTATTATTTGTAACATTGATTTTTTAAGGGCGGCTTGTTGGGCCTTCCCCAACCCCCTGTCTTGCCGTAGGATCATCGTGCACAGTACTGTTTAGATTCCCACGCTGGCACGAGGACGACGATCAGCCGCTCCTAACACGGAGAACAGCCGCTGTTTTCAGCAGCCCTTGACAAGGAGAACAGACGCTCAGATAGACTGCACCCTTTGAAGAGGGAAACACCCCTTCCCTGTCAGCATATGACCAAGGTCCCACCGGGGTTGGTTACCTGATCTTTCCAATAGTAATTCATACCCCAGTTGGCACCACGGAAAGGTAGGGATAGGAGGGCTTAGAAACATGGTTCGCGATTGAACTTGGGCTGTCTTCTTGGTAATCTTGGATCAGCTCCTCGTCGTTGCGGGTGGCCATCTGCAGCTGACGTGGGATAATTGATTCTTGTCTCGTTGTCACGGGCGGCTGTTTCCCGCCAACTCTTAAGCTTCAGCAGCAATGTTTCTCGCAGCGAGGTTGACGGGAGTATCGACAACAACAGCCAACTGCACCAACACCTCTCTGGGCAACGACTGCTCACCAATCCACCCTCGAATGTGCTTGCTGTCGCCAACTATGGCCCTACAGCCACTGCACAGCTCCACAACTGCCGAAAAACTAAATCAAAATTTGAAAGTATACCCCTTATACAACATTCATGGCTACCTAGGAGACGTTCCTTACTTAAATATGAAGTCTGTGCTAGGAAAGTACTGTGTATTTGGTAAATTTACTCTGAAATATCGACATTATAAGACATCACGTCATATTTGCGTTAATTTTATTAGTTGCATGTTAAAAGTCAATAAATTTAAATATTGGAATCAAACTGTAGAAAATGTGTAAACCTAATGCTGCAAACATTTCAGAAATCGATCGTGAAATAACTTAGTGATTAACGTTCAAAACCTGACCGTTTTTCGTGACGCTCCAAATTTTCGCAATTTGAATGTGTACCCCAATATCGAAAACAAAGACGTAGTCCTACGTCAAAACTGACCACTTCTCGTGACGGTCCTAAATTTGGATTTACCAATTTACACCCCCATATGTCACCGCAGGATATTATCCAACATCAAAACACTGGTTGTGGACTGGTCTACTGCCTGCTACGTAATCGAGTCCGGAACATGCAAAATCGAGCAGACCAGCGTGGCGCACGGGGACCGCCTTAAAAGCCAAACCATACAGAAAAGACAGCCAATTTTCAGAAACATGAGAAAAAATAATAAAATATATTTATTGCTTGTATGCTGCAGGAATAAATTATCCATGAAAACCAGATACGGCTGACCGGGTGGATCCGGCGACCGAAGGGGGTGATGAGCAATGGCGGAAAAGTTGATTCAATGGGTGGATAAATGGTCCCGGAGGTCACGAGTGCATAACTGAATGCTTGGTTCAACAGAAAACGAATGGGTGGCACTACTGGCTGAAATTTCCCCCAACTTGGTCAAGCTGACGATGATGACGATGACGACATTCTGCTCTTGTTGTTTATGATGAAGTTGTTGAACAAAATGAGTTGGACAACAAGATAAACTGAACACGTCCCAGTAAGCATGATGGGAAAAAACGGCGAAATTTGTAAGAGGATGAGTCGGTATCAATTCTGCCAACGGTGGTTGACCGATGATTTGGCACGTGTTGCTTACCTAGCCTTGCGAATCAAGCATATAAGCCTGTTTAGGCGTGGAACCTGCCTAATATACGAACAGTTGACCAGCAGTATTTTTCTGGGATTTATTTATTGAAAGATTTGCAACACGATTTCCTCTCTTCGACCTTGCGCGCCCATTGAGAATGACTTTTTCTGTGCTAAGAACTTGAGGTTGAATTAAGCTTCAGAGAGATTTGACCCGATGGATTGGTTGATTGTTGATGAAATGAAGTATTCTGCACGGTAGTTAAAATTTAATTGATTATTCAATGATAATGCAAAAGGGTAACGGAATATAATGTAAGCCTAGCCCCTTAATTCAGCCTATGTACCAAAATACCATTAGTAGAGCGATGATCGGCTAACTCACGATGACATTATGGCAATCAACTTATTCTTAAGCAATGGAGGAATAACCATCACTTTATTGTGATGTAATTGAGAGAAATTTACGATTCCTCTAGCGCCATGGTGTCAATGATTAAACCAATAGATTTTCTTCATGATCTTTAAATGTCCTAAATTTAATCTTTCAGCACTCGCGCCAACCTTTGTAACACAAGTACAAACGCTCGGAAAAACATCGTGTCAGGCAATTTTTCGCAGAAATGGTTTAAAAAAACCTCCCAATAACTAAATCCCAATACAAATCCCTTTGCTCCTCTGTCAGATAATGAGTCTGACTCTGATTTGGCTGAAGAGGGAGCATCATTCAGTTTTCTGGCAAGTGCTTCACGAAAGCGAAGACGCATCCGACCTCGAAAAGTAGCTGAACAGAAGCCTCAAATCAGCTTGCCCAATTCAAGGAGTGGTGGGAAAAAGGAAAATCCAAATCCTCCCGATTGATTTCCCATCCCTTCCGGGGACATCCAAGACCCTTGTTGCCCCGGTTCTAAGAACAGAAGCCTCATCTTCATCTGGGTTGTTCACATTTGACGACATTGCCGAAGTTATCTTCAAGTACCCCGAAATTTCTGACCCTCTTATATGCATTTTTTTGGCAATGCTTCCCACTGTGAGGAGTTTTCTGGAGCAATAGACAATAAAGTGGCCCCTTCTTGCAGCTATCATTTCCTTCAATGGATAATGTTCCAAAAGTGGTCGGGTATTTGATCACTGTTTTGCAGTGGAATTGTCGAAGTCTTATTCCTAAATTGGAATCTTTCAAATTTTTAGCTCACAACACCGGTTGTTATGCATTCGCTCTCTTCCGAAATCAATCTTCCGTTTCATGATTTCAATATTATTCGTTTTGATCGTGACTAATCGCGTTGAGGAAAAGTCCTTTTGGGGATCATAAAGAGCTATTGTTTCTATTGAGGGCATTTTCCTCAAAATCCAGGTATTAAAGTTGTCGTATGTCAGACTGCTATCGAAAATAAAACCCTTTGCATTTCTTCTGTGTATATTCGTTTCTTCCTTCTGGTCCTTCCAGGTCCACGATTGATCATGAGAGATTTTAACTGTCACGGAACAGACTGGGGATAACTGTACAATGAAAACCGGTCGTCCTTGATATGTGACCTCTGTGGCAACTTCAATATGACAGTTCTAAACAATGGAGAAATTACACGTTTGGCTGGCCATCCACGATTGGCAGTAGAGTGAGGTCTAGTTTTTACTCGAATTCATTATCGTTGGACTGCACATAGAATGTGATTCAGGATCTCCACGGCAATGATAATTTGCATAATGGGTGTATTCGATAAGAATGGCACACTCATATTAACTCACCAAAATTAAACCGATTATCGGATATTAAGGGAATGAAAAACTACTAATAAGTTACGATTTACCAAATTTGTTTTACTCAATTTCATCTCCCATCCCGAATGCCCGCAGCTTACTTTTAACACCTCCCTTCAAATTTTTTACAATCGATTTTCCTAGTATTTAGGTTGTTTTTACCAAAATTTCTTCAAATTCAGCTCTGTCTTATTAGTTTTGGGATGTTTGCGAAGTTCGGTCTCCCTAATTGCCAATAATTTTGCAATTGAAGTTCCGGTGAATGTTGTGCGTTCATATTTTTTGGCACAAAATTGACTCCGTTGGCACTCCAACATGTTTTGAGCGTAGTGGCATGATGCTAGATGCTAGAAGTTACAGAAGAGTTTCGGTGTGCCATTTTTATTGAATATCGATTGAAAAAAGTTCAGGACAGCAATATATGAAGCCGTTATGACGATAAAAGGACTTTCACCGCTGGAGGAACATAACTTCCTCTCCATCCTAATCTTGGAAAGCGCGCTTCAAGCTCCAACTCGACCACTTCCAGGAACGTCATTTCGCAGAAAACCCTCTTCTCAAAGCAGAAAATAGAAATGCACCGAGGTTTATCGAAAAAAGTTTTCCGGAGACGTGGAACGCCTGAGCATTTTGAAGAATACACGGCACTCGGACGCGAACTTAAGAGACTCATCAAGGCCAAGAAACGCGGATACTGGCGACGATGCGTGGATGGGCTATCGCGTGAAACGTCGATGAACACTCTTGGGAACACGGCGCGAATATTGCGTAACCGAACTACGAACAACGAGTGCGAGGAGTACTCGGACCAATGGATTTCCGAGTTCGTGTGAAAAGTTTTTCCAGATTCTGTGCTGGCTCGATTGATTCCTCGCATTTCCAAAACTTCTATAGATAATATTAGCCAATCTTTTTCAATGGTAGAACTCTCTCTCTTTCTCGCACTCCTTTCGTGTGACAATACGGTTTCAGGGGCTGATTTGTTCAAGTTTAATGCATAAGAACCTCCCATACGTCGCTAAGAGGCGCATGTTGAACTGTTTAATCAGTTTCTGGAACTCAACATTGAACCGGATGATTGTAGACGGGTGAGAGTTATTGCCATTCAAAAACCTGGTAAACCCGCGTCCGACCACAGCTCCTATCGACCCCTCGCGATGTTATCTTGTATTCGAAAGTTGTTGGAGAAAATGATCCTCTTCCGTTTGGACAAATGGGTTGAGATGAACAACCTACTTGCAGATACTAAATATGGTTTCCGTAGGGATAAGGGAACGAACGACTGCCTCGCGTTGCTTTTCACAGATATTCAGTTAACTTTTGCTAAAAAAGAGCAAATGGCTTCTGTATTCTTGGTATCAAGGGGGCTTTTGATTCAGTATCTGTAGAAGTTCTCTCAGATTAACTGCTCGCTTGTGGCTTTTCTCCATTAATTAATAGCTTTTTGTACAATTTGCCATCAGAGAAACATATGAGCTTTTCTCATGAAAATTCTACAGCTTCTTGATTAAGCTAAGTGTCCCTCAGGGATCATGTTTCAGCTCTCTTTTGTATATTTTGTGTATCAAAGAGATTGATGTTTGCTAAGTGACAACTTTACGTTGAGACAACTTGCAGATGACTGGGTAGTATCCTTCGCAGGGCCCAAAGAGGTCGCCTTGCAAGGACCCTCACAGGCTACATTAGACAACCTGTGTACTTGGGCTCTAGAGCTAGGAATCGAATACTCTACGGAGAAAACTGAGTTGGTAGTTTTTTCTAGGAGGCATAATCCAGCACAACCGAAGCTTCAAATTTGGGGTAAGCCGATAACTCATTCTATGTCATTTAAATATCTTGGGGTCTGGTTCGATTCAAAGTGCACCTGGAGATCCCACATTGAGTATCTGAAGCGAAAATGCCAGCAAAGGATCAACATTCTATGTACGATTACCGGAATATGTTTAAACATTTTTTTTTTTCATATTTTTTTTTTTTTTTTTCCCCTCGGCCGCCGGCCGCACAAAACAAACACGGATATCTTTTCTCGTTTCGTTTTGTCGTCCCCTCCCCCCACACGATAATAAAGTGGGGGTATCTCCCCCCCCCCCCCCTGTTCTTATTTTTCTCCCCCCCCCCCCCCCACAAAAAAAAATTAAGACCACACCCCCCCCCCCCCACAAAAAAAAAAAAAAAAAAATTTTTTTTTATTTTTATTCCTCCTCCACAAAATTTTTTCGTAAGGGAAAGAATTTTATTTCCCCCCATTCCCCCCCAATTCCCCTCCCCCCAAACCGGAAAAAGTTTTAATTCATTTGCGATCTAGCCACCGTCAAAAGCGTTTGAATTGAAATTCAAGCTAGCTTCAAACGACGCACACTGTTGCCAAAGGCGTAAAAACGTGATCGAAATTGTTTTGACCCCGAGAACAACGTTTTTTTGCTATAGTATCTTCTGCAAAGTTTTTTCATAAATTATTTTCCATCTTATGGTGATAAAAATTTGGTGATTTATCTCCCTAGTAGTGAGAAAAAAAAATTGTTTTTAATTATTGCAAATAAAAATAAAATTTATTCGGCAAAGTTATAGCCAATTTAATACAAAACTTTGCTGAAGCTCACATATGCCTATCTATTGGTTTTAATGTGAATTTGGGGAGTTTTCTATTGAACATCCCTTCAATTCAGTTTAATAACATCTCGTGGTTCAGAATATAACATCTCGTGGCGATTTTCTACAAATTTTTAATATTCAACACTTTTGTTTATCATACAAAAACACACAAATTTGCTGACATAGTATATTTTTATCTCATATGGTTTTCGAGATAATTAGCATTTTATTTAAAAAAAATGCACTTTTTCAGTGTCAAAAATCATAGTAATCTGCAAATTTCCGCAGGCGAAACTATTTGCATATGAACGTATGAATCAGTCATTCGGTCATCCAGATACAACCGCTCGTCTCTCGCTGTCCCTTGGGGGCCAAATCCAATGTTCTTAGAGCGACTACATGACTTTACTAGGAACGACCAGGTTAAATTCTCTTAACATATTCGATAGCATTACGTTTCAAGAGATAGGCAATTGTGGTATAACACATATAATTTGTGTAAAATAATTTGAGCGTGATAAAACTTTAAATAAAGAACTTTTTTTTCTTATTTTGCTGTTTTAACGGTTTTTTTTATCGCGGTGGTCATTTGTCCCGGATAATAAAGAGCAGGCGCATAAAATTCGATTCCATTGGTTGCTATGGCAACGCAGTGCAATCACGCATGGTATAAATAAAAGCTGCTTGCATTTGATGAGACATTCTTTCGACGTATTTCGGAAACAGTGGACGAGTTATAAGCAGTAGCGAACGTATCAGGAGCAACAGTTGAGGCAGCAGATAGGAGTAGTATTGTATCAGTTTCTTGTAGTTTCACTGTAGCTGGAAGCTATCGTACAAAGAATTTTGAAGAAAAGCTGTGTTTAAAACATTACCGAACCATGGCATCTTCAATTGAAGGTAAGTTTCCATGTTCAAATCATTGCTGCAATATCAAATCTCAGATGAAAACATATCATAATACAGGCGAATTGAAGAACTGCGATTTATTTCTGGTGTGGAGATCAGTTCATGGTGATCTAAAGTTGAAGGCTGATTTAATCACACAAGAAATAATGGTTCATTATGCTCTTGACGATATCGAAGACACACGATCAGAAATCGAAAAATGTGCGTATAATCTGAGCAAATATTTCAGTAAGCTCTGGGAAAAATATCACCGGAAGGAGAAAAGTGTTTTGAAGCATGAGTACTTCAGTAAGGTTTTTGTTTTACCACAATCTGTAGTTATCAAGCTTCCGTCGACGAGCAGTGAGGAGAGAGGAAGAAAAAAGCTCCCGTTTAGTGAGAGTTCAGATTGCGTAAAGAGACGTAAAACTGCACAGCTACGAACAGAACATAGCGCAGATGAATTGACATTTGCGTCTGTGATGAAGCTTCGTGAAGAAGGCAAAAGGGCTGAAGCTTCAATAATAAAAATTGCCACTCAATCGACACCTACTCGAGCAACACGGATGTTGAAATCTGTGAGAAGTACACCTCCAGCTACTTGTGTTTCGTATTCTTCAGAGGAAGCATTGGCTTTGATTTGCGATACTCAGCTCACCGTAGCACAGTATACGAAGTTACGTCTGGAAGCCAAAAGTCGTAACGCCAATTTGTATCCCGCATACAAGAAAATTTTGGAGGCTAAACGTAGTTGCTATCCTGAAAAGAACTCAATTACGATTACTGAAACCAACATGGAAATCAAACTACAAGCACTTCTTGACCATACTGTAGAGCGAATCATTATTACCAAAGAAAATATAATCACCAACTTTTCAGATGAAGACTTGCAGAATCTACTCTTTACAGTAAAATACGGATATGACGGCAGTGGTGACCACGCAGAATATAAGCAAATATTTTCAAATGACGATGGTACCGCATCTGATAGCCACATTTTTGCGACATCTATTGTACCAATCAACATTGTGGTTGGTGGAAAAATTCTGTTCGAGAATCCCCGGCCTTCGTCTACAAGATTTTGCAGGCCATTACGCTTACAGTTTGCCAAAGAGACCGCACTTCTTATTGCCGCGGAAAAGGCTAGTTTAGATAGTCAGATAGCTGAACTTCAACCTGTGACGGTGGAGTGTTTTGGTCGATCCGCACTGGTAAAATTTAAGATGCTCATGACGATGGTAGATGGCAAAGTGTGTAATGCTGTCACATCAACATCGTCCCAACGATGCTATATTTGTGGAGCAACACCCTCGCAAATGAATAATTTGAACACAGTGCGAAAAAGAGAAGAAAACGAGGAAGCATTTCAGTTTGGTTTATCGATACTTCATGCTTATATTCGGTTTTTCGAATACCTGTTGCACTTATCATACCGCCTTGATATAAAGAAGTGGCAAATAAGGACAGCGGAACACAAGCAAATCATGTTAGATAAGAAGAAATACATCCAATCTAGATTCAAAACAGAAATCGGTCTAATCGTTGATAAGCCTCGTTCCGGTGGATGTGGCAACAGCAATGACGGAAACACTGCCAGACGATTTTTTCAAAATTGGGAGCAGTCAGCGCAGATCACAGGAATCAATCGTCAAGCTATATACCGTTGCAAAATCATTCTTGAAACATTAGTATCTGGTAATGAGAAAACAATATAGTTTAAGTTCCATTATTAACATTGTAATGCATTATTTTCAGGATGTGAAATAGACTGCAAGAAATTCGAAGAATATGCATTGGAAACTGCCCATCTGCTCGTTAATTTGTATGATTGGTATCCAATGCCAGCATCGGTGCATACAATACTTATCCACGGCGCCAAAGTGATATCTTCATTTCTTGTTCCTATTGGTCAATTGTCGGAAGAGGCTCAGGAGTCCCGAAACAAAGACATCCGCAGATACCGAGAGGATCATACCAGGAAATTTTCAAGGATAGAAACTAACACGGATCTTTTACACCGATTGTTAGAGACATCTGATCCATTGATTTCGAGCATTAGAGGGTTTGGAAAGAAAAAGGAAACACCGTTGTCAAGGGATGCGAAAAATCTTTTGGTCAAATCCGATGACAACACCAATGATGAAAGCGATAGTAGTGATGATGACGATCAACAGTGAAATACTTTAATTATGTTTAAATGCTTTGAGAAAAACTGAATATCACTAAATAAAGGCTGAACCATTTGTTTTGTACTATTTTGACAATGCTGGGAATCTTTTTCGACGGGAAACAGCTTCAAAATTGAAAAAAAAAAAAAAGCTTAGATAAAGTCATGTAGTTGTTCTGAGAACATTGGATTTGGCCCCCAAGGGACAGCGAGAGACGAGCGGTTGTATCTGGATGTAACAATGACTGATTCATACTTTCATATGCAAATAGTTTCGCCTGCGGAAATTTGCAGATTACTATGATTTTTGACACTGAAAAAGTGCATTTTTTTAAATAAAACCCTAATTATCTCAAAAACCATATGAGATAAAAATATACTATTTTCAGCAAATTTGTGTGTTTTTATATGATAAACAAAAGTGTTGAATATTCAAAATTTGTAGAAAATCGCCACGAGATGTTATATTCAAAAAACTGAATTGAAGGGATGTTCAATAGAAAACTCCCCAAATTTACATTAAAACCAATAGATAGGCATATGTGAGCTTCAGCAAAGTTGTTTTGTATTAAATTGGCTATAACTTTGCCGAATAAAGTTTATTTTTATTTGCAATAATTAGAAAACAATTTTTTTTCTCACTACTAGGGAGATAAATCACCAAATTTTTATCATCATAAGATGGAGAATAATTTATGAAAAAACTTTGCTGAAGAAACTATAGCAAAAAAAAACGTTGTTTTCGGGGTCAAAACAATTTCGATCACGTTTTTAGCGCCTTTGGCAACAACTCCTTGATCCTGTCTATGCATAACATATCCAAATATATGATTCGGGCTCTGATGATTTATTCTTATTGTGATAATAAGAGACCAAACTGTATTATTGGTCGCTATAAATACAGACATAAGAACATAAAATTAGACTTTTCAGTTTTATAAAAAAATTTCGCTTTCTTAATAAACCACAGTATATGATTGTTATCCACGATAATCTGGACATATTTAAAACACTGCAACTTTTGAAATATTTCACTCAAACAGAGCTGAGTGTCTATACTTAAAAAGACTATGATCGGTTCTGACATTTCATGGGCAGTGTTGTACAGCCGTAATGAAAATCCTGACCTTTCGATACGTCAACCCGTGAAAACATTGAATTTGCCCACATTCACACTGCACAGTATATTGCAACCATTTTACCAGGACCGATCAGGAAACCAAGAAGTGACAAAAATATTGGACGTGCGAATCGTGCTATGGACAGGACGATGGAGATGAAGTTATAGAGGAACGCAAACTTCTCTATATGAAATTTGGCTCGGAAATATGTAAGAACATTGCCGATTGATTGTTGTACCGGCAGTAAAATCATGGCACGGAACGGAAGGGCAACTTAGAACGATTCAATGACACGAAAAGTGAAAAAATTTGTTGTGTAAAAAGTATCTTGATTTTATTTGTTTCCACTCATTCTATTTTTATAGTGTTGAAGAAACGTCAAATTAACTGGTATAAGTGGTATATTTGCGGCCATATGATCATCACAGTATGCTCTGGTTACTTGAAAAAAAAACAACAACACTTCATTTTGTGATTTTTCATTTTTATTCTGTGATGATCTCATAAGAAAATACTATTACTACTTTCTTTGAATTGTTTGAATTGTTGGATGGATTTCCACAAGCTGATGGAATAAAATGTTCAGAGCACACAAATATACTCGTACCAATAAACTACAACCAATTCAGCCTGTTTTCAAATCCCCTAGAAGTATGAATTCTGTAATGAATTATTCTTAATACATTTATAATTCACGTATCTCTTAGCCAATGCAAAAAAAGAAACATGGTTGGATGCTGATGTACTAAATCAACTCGAAATAGCACAAGTTTCCCCCCGTATTATTCCTTGTTTTTCCGTGCTTCAGTCTCGAAAAAATACTTCGAGAAATGTCATAACAACAAAAATCAAGGGTTCTAAATCACACACATAAGGTATAACAAAAACGCAGATGACATCACTGCAATAACTACAATATAGAGAACGGCGAGCTGATGTCAATAGATCTCTATATCTCTGGTTTACAGAACCACGAAAAGTTTGCAAAATAGCAAAAGCTGCTAGTGTTTTTATATATTTCCATTTCAATCTTTTATTTTGCTATACTTTGTTCTAGCTTGAATGTTTGTCTGCGCTTTCAAATTAATTTTTCAACCTTTTATTCGTCGGCAAAATTTTCTTTAAACGTTATATGAAACATTTGTAGATCATTCAAGCTACGACCATGCCAAAATATCAATTACACACAAGTTCAATACACCAGTTGCTGATCAAGTAAGTTAGAGTTAAATTAACACTCATTACCAAACCATTCACACCCAACTTGCCACTCGAATACAACGACCTCCCCAAGACACGTCTACTTTCACTTTCCAATGACACACTACAACAAGTAACCCTAGACCTGCGGCCCTCTTCCCCCGACAATTTTCAACCACACCTCGTGCACCTTACACGATCTAGAACAAAAACAACCACCCCCCCCACCGCGTTGTGTGCCCCCACAAATACACTGGGCGCTCCCACACCGGGTCCCCTCCACATTACGGAACTCCCCGAACATTGTAACCAAGTGTGCCGAACCATTCCCCCCCTGAGATAAAACAGTACCCAGACACCACTGTTACCTGTGAACGCGCCCCGAGCGGGAAGGCACTGTCTCTTTTCTATATTGTTCGGAGCACCAACTCGCGCACAAGAATGTGATATATCTATTTTTTTTTAATTAATTTCACTTTTTATTTCACTTTTCCACTAAGGTTTTAGAATTTGCACATTTTATTTCAGTTTTACACTACAATTAATTTATATGGGAGCTTACAGTTAAATGTACACCGCACAAAAAATGCAGTGAGATCGTCGCGGGACACAAACGGGCAGCGTGACGTTGCTGCTTCAAAAACTTACTGAGACTCTCCCCCTCATGATTCCTACTTGCGCTTAAATATGGGCCCTCTGTGGCCATGTTCTTGAAAAACACCCTCTCGCCAAAACGCGGGTTCTGGTCACTCATTCTCACCGCGACCTATGGACTTTTCGGTCGATGTCCGAATTTCTGCAGAATCGAACTAAAAGTCAACCGTGACCATGAGGAATGTTTTTATATTTTGTTTGTTACCGGCGGGTTGTTTTTTTTCCCTTTTTTTTTGTTTTGCTACTTATGGACCTACCGGTGGGTTCGTTTTCTGTGGTCAGAGACATAATCGCGCGCGCATGATTCCCTAAGCAAAACGCGAACCTGTAAGGGTCACAAACACTGAGGGCTGCATTTATGCGGAAAAATAGGCGCTGCAAATGATTATTC
Organism: Aedes koreicus; assembly: GCA_024533555.2. NCBI lineage: Eukaryota > Metazoa > Arthropoda > Insecta > Diptera > Culicidae > Aedes > Aedes koreicus. The sequence continues at coordinate 40,292 of JAHHFK020005073.1, read as the reverse complement.
ACTACAACTTGTTGTTAAACAGTTATTCTATGCAACGCAATTTTTTCGAGCTTTACCATTTTAAATCCAAGGTTGATGCTGATATGCATACATACGTCAGTTTCAGTAATTGGGTTGTTTAATCAATCAATAAATGTAGGTTTTTATTTTCCGTTATAATAGATTTATTTTGTGAACACAAAATCATTTTTTAGCGATCACATAGACGATTCATCACCATTTTCAAATAAAATAAAATAAGTTTATTAAATGACACTTAAAAGATTAAGTGACAGTTAACTCCAATACAAAGTACCATAGAAGGGTGTAAGAATACTGTTTTTTTTTTTCAAATGCAATCGCACAAATATTTCCCGTGCATTAAAATTCATAACATTTTTGAAATACTCAAGTTCTTTAGTCAACTGCATGTTGAGAATTTCGTTCAAATAAAAATATCGATTAAAATATTACACATTTTCAGGCCATTCTGACTGATTTTACACTGCAAGTTGTCACTATTACAAACGTGGCAGGCTTTACGTGTTAAATCAATTTGCTTATTATTTCAAAACAGGGGTAATATAGATTTCTCCAAATGCTTATGGTGGTGATGGGGTGTTATATATATGGTATGAAAAAAAAAGTACGTGCACATCGCATTTCTTATTCACATAAAAGAAAAGTCAGAGAAGTCTATTTTAGATCAAATCATTGAAAATATCTATTTATTTATATGTAAACATTCGTTCGACGAGGAACAAACCTTCATGTAAGTACCTTACTACTTTATACTAGCAGGTCTAAAAAGGTTGTCTAAGCTTGGAGCAGATTAAATTGTTTTCCGTGTAAAATGTGTGACTTCAACCGCAAGATGTCGTGACTAAGAGCACTCAAAATTCATCATTATTTGTCGTTCAAGATAAACTTCCGTTCTGTGATCATGGTCAAGATGACAATTGCATGTAATGATTACAATAACCATGAAAAATGGTCGAATTCACCACGTTCATGGCATTCTTGACTATGGTCATGGTAAAAAGGACTACTCTGACATTATAGTAAATGTTGAATCAACCATTTTTGATGGTTGTTTTGGCCATGATCATAGTCGGTTGAAAATCACTACACTGCCATACTATCCTAACTCCCAATAATGGTAGAATTGACGATCAAATTTGCCTCTGTGTGTGCTGCGAGATCTGGTGAGTGTAGATCGCCAACTAGGTTGGAGAGAAGCATTCATGAATCTAGGTTTTGACATTGTGATATTGTCACATGAATAAAATGAAATGAATGTGTGATAGTTTATCAAATGTTTCTTTATTTATAACGTGATTTGAATTTGATGTCAATCACACCAATGAAGAAAAATTCAGTATACCTTAAAAGGGAGGATATTCGTTTGAACGCTCATCACCATACAGTCACAATAAACCTACCTATGTTGTTATTATCTTGCAGAACTGTCATTATCGGGAAAAGAAATTCTGTGCGTCACAAAAACGGGTATTATTTGCGCCAGAGAAAAATATTTGAGTAAGTCGAAGAGTAACCGTTCGTGAGTATAAGGGTAACCGTGAAAAAGCTCGAAGAACTCACAGATCGGAAGCAGTGATCAGAAATATGCTGAAGAATAGAGATAAGTATTGCATTTAAAAAAGAAAATCCGAAAACAATCAACCGTTACCGGATGCGTGTCGTACAAGTGGGTGAGACTGGACAGTTTTCTGCGGGTACAACAAAAAGGCCAAGAAACCAAATCTCACACCAGCTCACAATCTGGCCAGATTGAATTTTGCGAAAAATACATGTCTTGGATGAAAGAATATGACAATGATTTTTTTGACGAAAAATAATTCAACTATTATTGGTACTATTTGAGGAAGTATCCGCAGAGATGGCTTAGTTGAAATTTTTTCGACCAAGATGAATTCGGAAAGCTTCATAATGTTACTTGACGCCGCATTCATTCCCTTTACTGAAGACATCATGCCAGAAAACTTCGTGTTTCAGCAAGATAATGCGGCAATTAATGGTAGCAAGAGTACGTTGCAATCGTATTTGGATCAGATTTTGAACTGGCCAGCCCGTAGACCGGATCTAAATTCCACCAAAAACTTGTGGAGAATCCTGGCACGGCTTCTCTAAGAAAGTGGAAGACAATTCGAAATTGTTCGCGACCTTTAAATTTCATTCCAAAAAGAATTTTTGAAACTATTAATAAGAAATGGAAAACAGTACCATTAGCATTAGCATAGACGCTTGCACACCTTGGGGATGGAGCTACGATGAGGAATAATTCATTGAAGACATTGCATGTCACAATGAAACGGAACCAGCAACATGCAACCGATAGAGATAGTGAGGATTTGGTATCTACCTTAAGAAGAAACAGGGAACCCACGCAGCCTGTAGTATTATTTAAATGAAATTGCGTTAATATTACGAAATTTCAGGTAGGATTTACGAATCTACTCGTTCTTTTCTGCAACGCAACTGATTTGTACTTTTTACGAAGCTACATTCGAATTCAATGCCAATTGTTTGTTGACACAGCAAGAACATTCGTACATTGTACAAAAACCATACAGAGAGCTACGAATATGTTGTTGCTAATTAAAAAGAACACATCTACTATATCGACTCGAAATGCAATTGAAAAAAAATCGAAAAAATAGTTAAACAGAATGCTTTGTTTGGTGTACAGAACAAAAATGTATTTAAAACAAAAGTTCGTTGGGAGCATCTTGTCTAAGAAGGTTAAGTGATGCTCCATTTCTATTCAAACAGTTTAGACTTAAGCATTAACTTTAATCCTAGTCAAGGATGCAATTCTCCTCAGTGCAAGCAGGGGTGCTTAGTGAAAAGGCACTCCGCACAATGGCAAACGCAAACTCACCCGGAGAGATTTTTGTTTTGTTTTCACTCTCTGCTAGATATCACAAGTTGAGTGACACCAAAGTGTCTGTCGTTTGCGCCCTTACCACACAACAGGCCAGAGCGAGTGAGTGATCTCTGAGGAGCACCGAAGAGAGCAGCGTTATTTCGACGGGGAGAGTCACCGTGGAGAAAACCTTCATTGTTACTTTTATACCGCAACACTTGAATTTGAACATTTTTACAATGTTACTGATTTCGTAATTTTCTTCTTCTTCTTTTCGGCGTATCCAAGCTTATTGCTTATCGCAATTAGCTTATTTCCAGGCTCTCAACTTACTGTCTAAATGCACTTCCACAGTTATTAAATTGAGAGCTTTCGAAGCCAATCCCCAATGCATGAATTTGTATATTGTGTGGCAAGCTCAATGATACTCTTATGCCCGGGGAAGCCGAAATTTTTTAAGTTGACTGGACTGGAAATCGAACCCGTCACCTCCGGATTGGTAGTTTTTTGCCTTTGCCGACTAGGCTATCTGAGTCCCCTACTTCGTAATATCGATCGAATTAACTCGGTGTTATTATGGTTGCCAGGGCACCATCACGCCACCGAAAAAAGTGACGCAAGCCGTAGATTTTCTGGAGGGCCACTACGATTTTGACTTCACTATCACTTTCACCTTACACGGAGAAACCTAAAATCTAGTGTGATAGTACTCAAAACTAAGTACTCTGATAGGACTACTATTTTGGATATAATTTTGTTCTCACTGGTAGGTAGTTTTAACTCAATCTTGAAGTTAAATTGAAAAAGTCAATTTTACACAGAGCTAGGTATTTTAGGAGTACTAAGTTTTAAGTATACGTGCGAGGCGATTTTCGTGAAACTATCCAAATCCGAGTGTTGGGCTGTCACTTTGCTTTGGCTGAAAATTTTTGATAGCCATTTAATTAACAACGGTGCTGATAGGCGGAAACAGTTTGTTCTTTTGCGTACCGTGTCTAGTGTCCGTTTTAAAATTTAATGCGAACGAGGTGGCAGAAGTGATATGGAGCAATTAAAGAAAAAAAAATGGCTCGGGAAGATCCAAAAAATTAACCGGTTAGTATACTTATACATAATTATTTCACTTATTCCATTGCGTTTTTCAGTTTTCTTTTAAATAAATTCCAAAAACATTTACTGTCGCATAATCGTCTCAGCGCTATGGAATACGACAACACAAGTTCTTCCGGATTTGAACCTCCTCCTGATGGTTTATTGCCTTCTTCTGTACAAATTGAACATGTTACAAGGCAAAACTATCAGTGAAAACCCAGTATTTCATGAGGATCTGCGTAACTTCGATGTGCTGTGTCACTTCCTGAAAAAGAAGGCCAGAAGTTTCAAATAAAGCGTTTCTTGGCAAGGGAATGTCCATTAATTATGTCACGTGAAAAAGTGACTTTTTATAACCCCCCTCCCCCTTTGTCACATTTTGTGTATGGACCATCAAAATTTTTTGTATGCATTGTCACGTTTTAGCAACCCTCCCCCCTCCACCATACTGCGTGACATAATTAATGAACCTTCTCCAAACGAAAAGTAGTCGTTTTAACATGAACATTCAGTAGATTCTGGATGGAATGTTTGAATTTATAGTTTACTTTTTTTGAATTTGGTGAAAGAAAGTTCACTATAGCAGAATAATATTTTCAAAAGAAAGAAAACTCAAATTTGGATTATTTTTACTGCCGTTTCGCTGTTGTTAAAACAGTTAATTTCACTCAGCATTGAGTCTTTTCGAAATACTGAAAATTGGATACTTTGTAAATAACTCAATTATGACTGGTTTTACTTTGCTGAGTGAAAATTACTTAATTTTGGATCGTTTGGTATCTCTGTGTACGGAGTTAATTTTTGATCACGGTGATACCAGTAATAGCATAAAAAAGTGATGGGATGTGTAAGTGAAGTGAATGTGATAGGGCAGGTGACCGTAATAAGCCCCACTTTATATTAACTACTATTCAATGTTGATTTACTGGCAAAGTGGTTGATTTACTAGGTTGCCTGAAAAGTCCCTTTAATATCAAACACGAAAACATTTTTTTGCCAAATTCGGTTTTATTTCTCAACATATTTTCCTTTTAGGTCGATACAGCGAGTCCAGCGATTCAAAATAGCCATCGGTTTCAGCTATGAGCTCATCATTTGAGTAAAATCGCTTACCGGTGAGCCATCTCTTCAGGTTTGGGAACAAATAGAAGTCACTGGGGCCAAGTTTGGCGAATACGGTGGTTGGGGGACCAATTGATACCGAATTTCATTCAATTTTGCTTGAGCAATTGAGGATGAATGAGCAGGCGCATTGTCGTGATGATAGAGCACACCTTTTCTCTGCAAATGCGGCCGTTTTTTCTGGACTTCATCCTTCAAACGATCCAATAACGCTGCATAGTATGCGCCTGTTATGGTTTTACCTTTTTCAAGATAGTCGATGAATATTAAACCTTGCGCATCCCAAAGCACGATTGTTGCGTTTTCGGGCGCTTGGGAGCACTTTCGCCCGGTGTTTTGCCTGCTACGATGACTCCGGTGTGTAGTTATGGATCAAAGTTTCATCCATGGTTTTGAATCGACGCACCAACTCCTTCGGATTGCGTGTAAACTTGCTCAAATTCTCCTGAGAGTGGATCGGACACGTAATTGAATGGTATTCAGCTAAGTACTTTTTACTTTTTATATTTTTGGTATCAGTAGAGTTTAAGCTCCCGTAACGTTTGTTGTTCAGCGGGGGAAACTCCTTTAATCGTACATAAAATTTTTACATTTTATGGTAAATTTACAAACCATGAATATGTGAATGAGGTAGTGTAAGTGTGTGTGTGTGTGAGACAGTGTGTGCCTGTATGTGTGTATGTGTATGAGCACATGACTTCTGTGTCGGCGCGCCCTTCTTCTCTTTCCAGAAAGCGAGTAATGGCGCTATAACCATAAGCCGTAAAAGGCTGGGATAAGAGTTTGTGCTCATGTCCCAACCGACAGCCAAGGTCTCACGCAAGAAAAGGCGCTACACTCTTGGATTTGGAGCTTGGATACAAGTAGGAAACGCCTGTGTGGACAGCAAAGGAGTGCATTAACTTTCTTAGCTTCGTCACTCCCAACGACCAATATACATATAAATATACATATGCTTTCTCGCCAAGGAAAGCCTCCCCGACAATCCCATCCAACTTCCCAACTCCAGATGTCTATGGAGGTAGCATGAGTTCTCAGCATCTTCTTAAGTAGACATCTAATCAACACTTCCCTCCCACCCCTTACTGATCTTAAGGACCTGGCCAGGTGTTGTGCAAAGAGATTGATGGATGAAGACCCTGTCACACCAAAGGCAGCTCTTCTGGCGCTTCATCGTCTCTACAACAGCCAACCCAAGATTGTGTATGATCGGAAAATACTATGCTATGCTATGCTATGCTATTTTATTCTCTAACATTGTAAATAACAATGTTTTCTTTCCATCTTCATTTCCATTTGTTTCGATTTTTTCGTAGGGTAGGAGAGTACTCTAACTTTCCCTTTAACACTACTCATAAGCCTCTTTGAAACTTTCTCCTGCCATTTTTACCACTTTTGGCCAATTTTTCTTAAATTTTTCAACACTATCCGCTGGTTTCATTTGTTTTCTCAGCTTCGCTTTCGTCAAAGCACAGAAAGTTTCAATAGGACGAATCTCTGGGCAGTTTGGTGGATTCATCTCCTTTGGTACAAATACGACATTGTTCCTTTTGTACCACTCGCTGAATCTTCCGGTGTTAATAGCTTTCACTGATCTAGGAACACCCTTCGGTGAGGTATAAAACTGTGGTTCCGGCAGAGTTTTATAATCGAGTTTTAACGACTGTTCCAGAAAGTATAAGCACACCTTATTTTAACGGTCACTTTGAATATAATGAAATATTTCAACATGTTTTGGCTGCGTCCTTTTGTTTGCACATTTCTGAATGACATAGCATCAAAAAAGTGCTCAGTTTTGTGTTACCTATCAAAATGCGCGGTCTTACTCCGGAACAACGAAAAAGTATCGTGCACAAATGGTGCACTGTGAGCGGACTCTCCTTGATAAAATTGGCCAAGGAAGAGGGTGTAAGCGTCGGAGCGGTACGATCTGCGATTCGAAAATATAGAGAACAGTGTACGTTTGAAGATGCGCCGAAGAGTGGTCGGAAATCCGGTCCTGTTAGTCCGGATATCGATAAAAAGATCAGGGATGCCTACAAGCGAAAACCAGCGACTTCCGTTCGGGATGTTGCGAAAAAACTAGGGACCTCGTCGAGTAACGTCATGCGTGCCAAAGAAAGACTTGGGCTAAAAACATACCGGAAGCAGAAAAAAACCCAAAAGGAACCCAAAACAGGCCGCGTCCGTGAAACCACGGGCCCGCAAACTCTACGATTCGTTATTGTGTAGAAATTCTGGGTGTATAATAATGGACGATGAAACGTATGTGAAACTAGATTACAAAACGCTTCCCGGACCACAATTCTATACTTTAAGCGAAGACAAAGACATCCCCGAAACGGAGAAGGCAATTTTTACCGAAAAATTCGGTAAGAAGGTTATGGTTTGACAGGCAATATGCGAGTGTGGTAAAACATCTAGTCCGTACATCACAACGGAGACGATGAACACTCAGAAATACGTTAAGGAATGTCTCCAGAAGCGATTATTGCCGATGATCAAGCAGCACAAAGGTCAAGTAGTGTTTTGGCCTGATTTGACGTCACGTCATTACGCAAAGGACACTTTAGAATGGTACAAAAGTCAAAATGTATGCTTCGAAAGACATGAATCCGCCGAACTTCCCGGAGGGACGGCCAATCGAGACTTTTTGGGCTTTAACCAAAGCAAAGCTTCGAAAATTCATAAAACCAGCGGACGACATCCAAAAATTTAAAAAAGATTGGCCAAAAGTGGTCAAAATGGTGGGAAGTACCACTGTGCAGAAAAGTTACGAGTCTTGGCTATGATTAAAAATTTGATTAAACGAGTGTAAAATATCATATAAAACACAAATACAAATATGATTTGCCAAATAAAATTATTAAAACTAAAAAACATGACTTTTTTGTTATTTTGAAAGTGTGCTAATACTTTCTGGAACAGTCTATATGTTGGTTTCATCGTCCATGATAAACAGCCTTATTTTTGGTAAGCAGTTTGTCGTACAGCTCTCGAGCCCTCGGTTTCACAGATTCAGCCTGTTTGGTGCTTCGTTTTGGCTGCTTCTGCTTCCGACGAGTCTGCAGGCCCATTATCTCCTTGGCACTCATAACATTAGTCGCCGAAGTACTTAGCTTTTTCGCTACATCTCGGATGTAAACAACAGGACGCAGACAAAACTTGGTTGAATACTGCACGCATTTTGAGTTGACGGTTAATCACTATCGGAACTGTCTCTATGCAAGAACTTTTATTCCAAAAATGTATAATATTAAACTACTTTGAACAATTTGTGAATCGTTCATAATAAAAATTGTTCAAAAACATACATGCGCTTTAGTGAATTTTTCTCACTGTAGATTTTGTGTTCACTTCATATCTACCAATTATTAATGCTAATGATAAATAAGCTCCAGATAAGCTCCGTCAATTCAATCTGACAACACTGGTTCAAACTAACCCTCTCTCAGATTCCGCAGTCGGCGGCAATTATTTTCACTTTTACCACAACTCATAGCCCAACATATTTGAACAATTGGGTTCAGTAACCAGTTTGGCATTGGAATGGTTTCAAATTGTTACCCATTTCAGATAGCTTAGAACCCCATCGTACCACGGTCCTGACAGTGAGAGGAAAAAAAAAGGATCATATTTGAATGAATGCACATGAATACCCACTGAATCGGGAAAGCGATGAAAGAAGGTGAACATGTAGGAATACAATATTTTGCACCGTTCTCTTTCGCTTTTGTGCACTTGCTTTCTGTCACGACGAGCCGCTGACGACGTTGGGAACTACAGGTGTGTGTGCAGAGTGTAAAATGCATTCTACCGTTGGTCGACTGACGAAGGCGCGAAATGCTCCATGGGAAATCGGATGAGGTAGTTACAGCACGCCGGCAAATCGAACAGCCACTTGAGGAAAAATCATTTGATTGGATTTTTCCTCATCATTCTCATGTGCGCTCGAGTGCATATTGAATTTTTCCACCTTTTATCAGTTGTTTTTTGGTTCACTATGAATAAAGGGCTATTCAGTTTTATCATTTGGAACTCGATAATTCGGAATGGAAACATTTGAACAAGCATTCGTGTATGATGCTTTATAGAAACATCAACTCTTCACATGCATGCAAAGTTGAGATGATGTGCGTAACGTTAAAAAAAAACACTTACTGCATAACAAATACATACATTGGGTGGAATAATCCATGTATGGGACGTGTTCGAGTGCCAATCGTTGCATTAGAACACTTCTTTCGTTAGCATTTGCGATTGAGATCAAGCAAACGGGGATAAGAGTCTTACGTGTCAATGGAATTGATTAAGTAAACTATTGAGGAACGCATGTCATTGCTACAAAAGATTACTCACTCCAAGTGCTATGTGAGTCCAATAAGGGGATGGAAAGAAAATCGAAAACAGTCTCCCCAGTCAGCAGCGGTAGACAGCGTGGGTGGGGTTGTGGTACTGCATGTTTTTCATTTCTACCACTTCTGAGGTATAATTAATGCGTTGGATATTTACTATGGGTGGAGGTCTATATTTAGGCGCTTCATAAGCTGCTAAGTGAAAACTTGTCTAGACGAATAGTCATGAAGGAGATTTGTGGGTAAGACGGACCACGTATTGTTTGACGGCTCATGTATCGAAACATTTGAAATACTAGTTTAAGGTCCTTGATGCAATAGGTCCTTTATGCAATAGATCAATTCAACTTGGTGTCGAAAAGCGGCAAATTCAACGAAATTCTAAATAAAATAGTTTAATAGGCAGCTGTTGATGTGTTCACTTAACACAAAACAGTGAAACTTCAAAGCATTGTTCCCGACCTCTTGTTCAGACTTATGTACCTACTGCAATGTATTTCCATCTAACTTCGTCTCTAATGAATTCAATTAAATCCCAAACAACTTCGTTTTCAGCACCGCTGGAGCACGATTAAACTTCCGATTGAGAATCGATAATGTGTTCTTCAAGATATAGCATCACAGACGATCGGACTTGTGCACCCCGGTTGGACTAATTCTTCCATCGTTTGCCGATTGTGAAGCCTGAAAACAAATTACTGGTAATTCAATTTCACATCGCACGCCGTCGCCGTCGTCGACGTCGTTCTGATGATTGCTTTAATTATCACTCCGAGGTGGAAACGAGACGGAAGGCAGCCATGCAGTCTATCAGTTTGCTAAGCAATTGTCACACAATTCTGCAACTAGGTTGGGTTAAGCATTTATCAACCTGACTCTATAGTTTGTAATCGCCGCTCGCTAACGCTACCAGGAATCATCCAGTTCACCCTAGGGAACCGTGTTTGGTACCAAACCGAGTGTCCATTGAAGCGACTATCTCCGGTCGCTTCGAATCAAGTGCAGATTACAGGCTCATTCAAATCGAATTAACTCCCATTTGTGCTATGCTATGTTATAACGCGTTGTGTTGTCTGCGTTGGTGTTGTCGCATCCTTTTCCTGACTGGCTGTGAGCCGTAGTATGAAATAGTCATCGTCGTCCGGCAGTCAGCGGTACGTTAGGACATGGAAGAATGAATTCGAGAGTTTACTTCCGATTTTTTTGCTCCACAGAAGAAGAGGAAAAAGTGAGTGCATTCCAAATTCATAGTATGTAGTGGATTCAGTGTCATCTGCCAGTGCAAATTTGAGCGCTATCTAATATGGAATATCTTGTGTCGTTACTATTGAAGGACGAAGTTAATTGAACATTACTGCAGTCCACAGAAAAAAGACATCTGCACGTGGATAATCGCACAAAACGCAACTGGTTGTCCAACAAGATTACATATTTCCTACTTGCCTTTAGTATTGCATCCACTACAGTATTGGGCATCATCTTGAAAGGTAATCGCTACACTCATATACGATATATATATGAGCTATTGCTGTTTATTATAGCAATCTTGGACACGTGAAAAGCACGTCTCTGCACTGGAAAATTCCCATGAAGCTAGAAGATCACGTCCAATCGTTTTCTATTTCTTATAACCCACTGTTGATGTTTGTTAGCTATCAAGGTAAAGGGAAATTACTTGCACTGTAAAACGTGGTAGCATTGACCAGAGGAGCAACATTGATCGTTTTGGGCTGCGTTTCAATTTAAGGCGTAGAAAATTTACTGCGGCTCATCCCAAAAATAATTTCTATGAAACATGATCATGTGACTTCATTGAACAACTTTGATTCTGATAACAAAAGGGGAGATTATACTGCTGAAAATATAACTTTATTTATCAGGCATGCAATAGCATTCGAAACAAACATTTTTGCCTTGCAAAGTTCCTGCAAACTGCACTATTTAAATAATGCTGGTAAAATATTCGCAAATCAGAAATATTCTCCAAAATCTGTTTTGTGAAATTTTAGAGGTCGACATAACATCCAAGCCAGATTTGATTGTAACTCTATTGAGTAGTTTAACGTATTTCTTATATTAAAACATAGTAGATTATAGTAGATTTTACTGAAAAACAAAGGGGTTAAGCACGAGGCACAACCACATGTTTGACGTTGGATAGCATTTCGCTGCGTCAATTTGATTTAAGACAAATTTACCCCCCCCCAAGATACTATAATTAATTTGACCTCTCCTATTCAACGAGAAGTAAATAGTTTAAGAAACTATAATCTGCCGACTAACATTAATTTTGCGTCTGATGAAAAGAAAATTCAATCCATTAGATTTAGTTTTCCACTAATAAAATACCACAACATTACTCATTTTAAGGCCAAATCAAAATTTTATTCTCGCGATATTCCCCCCCACACCACGCGAGGAAAGAGAAGTATAAAATTTTTAGTATTGCTGGTGATATTGTTTCTAAATTTGATTCTAAAGCAAATGTTCACATAAACGGAGATTTTAACCAAAGAACAGCCAATTTTATTGTTGATGACGAAAATGAATCTTTCTTGATACCAATTGTAGGGGACAATGAAACGCTTCATACTCTGTTTGATAAAAGTGCTGAATTAGGCTACATCAAGTAAATACCGTGAAAAATAAAAACAACTGCTACTTAGATTTGTTATCCACAAATATGTTGGACGATATCTGCGTATCCGAGTCATATTCGCCCCTTTGGAAAAATGAAGTATTTCACACTGCTATTGAGTACTCCGTATTTATACACGAAGAAAACCCAACGAAGGATAACAATTTTACCGAATCATTTTATGATTTCAGCAAAGCAAACACTGCAGTAATCAAAAATAAATTAAATTGTGTTGACTGGAAAATTTTAACGCGTAATCGTAGCATAGAAAAATCAGTGGATGCATTCTACGAAATAATGTACGATATTTTAGAACAAACAGTCCCCAAAAAGCGAAGAAAGAAAATCAATAACAAAGCACTAGTGTGGTTCAATAGACAGGTAATCAATCTTAAAAATAAGAAGCAGAAAGCACATAAAGCATATAAAAGAAATAAAAGTGATGAAAGCCTATCTATCTACTTGACCATGTGTGATCAGCTAAATCTTGAAATGAAAATAGCATACAAAGAACACAACACAACAATAGAAAACAATATAAAATCGGATCCTAAATACTTCTTCAAACATGTTAAAGAGAAACAAAAATCTCAGAGGTTTCCTTCAAAAATGCATCTAGATGACAAAAGTGGTAATACTTCTAATGAAATATGTGACTTATTTGCTGATTTCTTTCAAGACGTCTATGCATCTCACGATGATAATGAGCATGATCATCAATATTTTCGTACCTCCCTGAACCAATGAAAGATATTTCAGTCTTTAGTTTATCCGATAAAGAAATCTTACGTGCCCTTGAAATATTGGATGCCTCAAAAGGTGCTGGACCAGATGGTTTACCTCCTATATTTCTCAAATCGTTTTCAAAAGAATTAGTTGAGCCTTTATTTTTGCTTTTTAATTTATCACTGAAGTCCAGTATTCTTCCCGCCATTTGGAAGAAATCATTTTTAATCCCAATTTTCAAAAGTGGTAAAAAATCGGATGTAAAAAATTACCATGGGGTTGCTATTCTATCTTGCATCCCTAAACTATTTGAATCTATTATAAATGACAAAATCAAGCTAAAGTATTGATTACTAATAAGCAACATGGTTTTGTAAAAGGGAGATCAACATCTACTAACTTGATCAACTTCTTAACATTTTCGTTAAACGTAATGGATAAAGGTCATTATGTAGAAGCATTATATACCGATTTTAGTAAAGCCTTTGACAGGGTAGACATACCTTTGCTGCTTTTTAAGTTATCAAAATTAGGATTTAATCCAAGAACGCAAAGAGTAAGACTTGACGGCAATCTCTCTAAAATAGTAAATGTCACATCTGGAGTGCCACAAGGTTCACATCTTGGTCCCTTATTATTTGTTTTATTTGTTAACGATGTAGAAAAAAATTTGAAAGCTCTTCAAGTCTCAGTATATGCAGACGACATGAAACTGTTTATGGAAATACAAAAACCACATGATCTTGATATTTTTCAACACGAAATCAATAATTTTTACACCTGATGTAAAAAATGCTTGTTAGAACTTAACGTTAAAAAATGCACCTCTATATCGTTTTTGAGAAAGCATTCCATAACACAAAAAACAGTTTCTCTAGGTCAGATAGTAATTGAAAGATGTCATCAAATTAGAGACCTAGGAGAAATACTTGACTCTAAGTTATCCTTTGCTGATCACTACAATAATATAATCTATAAAGCCAATAACATGCTTGGGTTTATTAAAAGATATAATTTGCATTTCAACGACCCTTACACATTAAAAAAAAACTATATGTGGCATATGTGAGGCCCACAAATATACTGTAGCGTTGTTTGGGCTCCATATCAAGGAAAATATGTAAACCGTATAGAATCGGTTCAGACAATTTGTGTTGTTTGCTCTAAGAAAATTAGGTTGGACACGTCTACACAAATTCAATCTTATCGTGTAGGGGAAATGGCTCACATGAAGGGGAAATGGGATGTTGCTCATGACTTGACGGTTCGTACCTGCCGGGGGCGATGGGCCACGGTATCAGATGGCGACCAAGGGTTTCCGCACCAGTTTTGATGGTCGGCAGGCAACCAGGAATGTTGCACCGGACGGTTAGGTCTTTGCTGCTTCTTGCCATTAAGGAAAAGTTTTCAATGTTGTACATGGAATGAAATTTTCACTTGTTTGTTTCGCAACGGCCACCTACGCTCGCTCGTTCGTTCCGTTGCTAGCGGTAACACAAATATGTTTCCACCATTTTTATCGAGTAATCCAAAATTATACACTAGTATTGTCGCGATGACATATCAGTATGGGATTAATTTAAACGCAGGCACTTTTTTATACAGGTGCAATAGACTCTTCTTCTGAGGTGAGTTTCACGTTACCTTATTAGCTCTTCACTCCTAAGGAGAAACCCCATAAGCAGATGTCAGTACTCTCGTGAAACAAAGTGTCAATCTTTGTGTAAAAAAGCCACGTTTTCGAAAGTACTGTTACAGATATTTCACTTTCTCTGGGACTATTGATAAACCACGTAGACTTTTCTGGGGGTAGGGGGGTTTTCTGACCAAAGTCTACGCTCCATACAAAATTTCAGAAAAATGTATGGAGAAAAGTCTACAAGCGGGGAGGGAGGGTCTAAGATTTTTGAAAAGGAGTCTACGTGGTTTATGAACAGGCCCTCACAAGATAGAAAACTTTGTATCAACACATTTCACAAAACCAGAAATTCCCATATTTTAGAATTATATTTTCCCACACTTCAGACCATTGACTTCGTGGAGGTTTATAATTGATCACTTTGTTGCACAAGTGTGAACCTTCACTCTAAGCTAAATTATTGCAATCACTTTTTCTAATGTAACGTAGAACAACGACCAATGTTATTGTCACTTCAAAAACAAGACCAAACGTAATTTGACTCTTTCTATATCATTACATAAAGTTCCCAGACAGTACAATTACATCCAATAAACATTTATTGCGTGCCCATTAATATGCCCCACTAGCACCAGACGCATCATGTTGCACGTGTTGGCACAGAACTTTCTTTCTCGTTTGACTTTATCGTTGTCAAATTGATCCCTTATTGGTTAAGCAAAAACTAGAAGCAACTTCAGGCACCTCCTACCTAAGTGTAGAGAAAGGTAACCGTGTAGAACTTAAGTTACTTGTAAACAGAATGTTTGAATAATAATCAGATATGATTCAACCTCCAAACACGGTTGTTCATATGCAAGTATAATATCACACGGGAGAAAAACAAAGGTTTCCATCACTGAAACGACTATGAATGGACAAGTTTACAAAGGGGGTTATTCCGAGAGTCGAAGTGACGTTTGTCACTTGTTGAAGTGAGAATAATCACCTGCAGTGACGTGACTCTCCATTTGATTTACCCAGAAGAGTGACGTCACTTCAGGTGACTTTTCTCACTTCACCAAGTGACAAACGTCACTCAAAGAGAAGTGTCTTCTGAAAAGAATTTTGCTATTCATTCAATTACACGAAGGTTCCGTGAAATTTTGTCCTGACTTAGCCAGCTACCATTACAGTCGTGAAGCCATAGAATGGTATAATGCAGAATAATGTTGATTTTATTGAGAAAAGTATCAATCTACCTAATTGTTCAGATTTGCATCCGATCGAAAAAATTTGAACAATTATCAAGCGTTAATTAAAGAAATGTGGCAATACAATTAAACACCTGTCCAATTTGAAGAAATGCTGAAAAATGATGACTTATAGTAGTACTGTGCAAGGAATGAAGGGTGGAATTCATCAAATGTTCAAAAATGCATACAAATAGCTAACGAATAATTTCTTTTATTTCTTTTTTTTTTTTAAAAAAAAGCCGTGCGTTTCGTAGTTGCTACTCCGTTACTGAGTTACTGATCAGAAACAGTGTTATTGTACAGAGAACCACATAGATGGAGCTTGGGAGTAGCTTTACATCTTCAATGTACTAGTTCACTAGTTCATTCTATTTATAGATTAGTACCGGCGCCGGCCACGTCCTCGCGGTCTTCGGGAAGGGGGAAGGATGATTAATTTGACAATCATTGGATAGAGACCGTGTTTACCTCTGCGTCTCCATGATTGTCAAGGGAAGGATAGTTTTGTGTTAGTGAGGCAGGTTATTTTCAGATCATGGATTCACTGTGGTAAGTGATGCGATCAATGAAAGCGCAGTAGACTGTTTTTTTTATTTTAAATCTAGTGGTGATAGAAAAAGGCAAGTGACAAATGGCAAGGACGTGGACGGGCCTGGGATTGAACTCCCGACCATCTGCTCAGTAAGCAGAACGGGTAACCACTGAACTACCCAACCACGTCTCTAACGAATAATATCTTTTATTTCACCCATAAAGGCTCAATAAAAACCTACAGAATGATACTCTTAGGTTTTTTGTAGTATAACATTATTTTCTCTCGGAAAAACCACCTATTTTTTGCGGCCAAATTCTAAATGAAACAGATCTTAGGCTAACATTACATCCTGTAACCCTATAAAGCAAAACTGATCAGCACTTTAAGATAAATTTTAACCCTAAATTGGTTAAAAACATACAAAATGACTAAAAAATCAAGGATTTTGCCAGACATTTAACAACTACCGTAAAACTAGGTAGCATTGATCAGCGGAGTAACTTTGATCGTTTTGAGTTATGATTTAAGTTCATTCATAGAACATTTTCTTAGAAAGAGGAAAAATTTAAGCGGGATTTGATAATGTTACTCTGTAGAGTGATTTTATGTGTTTCTGATAGCAAAAAAGTAGATTTACCTGCAACTTTTTTTTAAAATCAATGTTACTCCGTTTTACGGCAGTTGTCTTAAAAATATGATACATGCGAAGCTGGTCTTTATTAATGAAATCTTTGAAAAATATGCATAAAAGTAATCAATGTTACAATAGATTCCGCTTGTTTCAGCAACTCCTATCCCTAACTCCCAGTGGAGCTGACTGGGGTATGAGTAACCATAGGAAAGATCGGATAGCCAACCCCCATGGGACCTAGGTCATATGCTGACATATGCTGAAGGGGTGCTGCTCTCTTTTCGAAGGACGCAGTCTATCTGAGTATCTGTTCTCCATGTCAGGAGTGGCTCAAACAGGATGATCATCGTCCTCGTGCCAGCGTGTGACTCTAAACAGAGCTATGCACGATGGTCCTCCGGCGAGATTGGAGTTTGGGGAAGGCCCAACATCCTGCCATTAAATACGGACCGGAACAATCGGCAAAGACCAAGGCGACGAAATAAGCACTACGATTGGAAACTCGGAACATGGAATTGAAAATCGCTCTGCTTCCAGGCTGCAATAGGATAATCTACGACGAGCTTCAACCACACAACTTCGAAGGCATAGCACTGCAGGAACTTTGCTGGATAGGACAGAAGGTATGGAAAAGCGGGCATTGATTACTTTTTAGAACAGCTGTGGCACCGGCTTTGTAGTGCTTGGAATATGCTTCAACGCGTGATTCGCTGTTTTGCTTGGAAAAGCGCCAACGGGAAGAACGAGGCACTGTACCGTGCTAACGACACACGCAAATTTTACGACAAGTTGAACAGCTCGCACAAATGCTAAGTACCACAAGCTGCATATGTGCAGAGACTTGGAAGGTTATCTTCTCATTGATGAGTGAGAGGTCATAGAAAGGTGTAAGCAGTACTTTGACAAGCACCTGAACGGCAATGTTACAGCAAACGAAGGAGGCACGATAATAAATCTAGTAACACGCGGAGAAGATGACAGGATTGCGACCCCAACCCTCCAGGAAGTTGAGAAGGAGATTGATCGGTTAAAAAAAAAAACAAAGCTGCTTGTGTTGACCAAATCCCAAGCAAGCTATTATGGTGGTGGAACACTGGCACCTGCAGGGCGCTGCACTGGGTAATTACCAAAATTTGGGAGAAAGAGTATTTACTGGGGGATTGGATGGAAGGTATCGCTCTGCCCATACAAAAGCAGTTCAGCATCGGAGCATCTGGATCTGGTCGAACCCCCACTGCACTGTTAGGGATCGATAACCATCATACGCCTTTTGTTTTAATCTTTGACGTGAGCGACAATAATGTTGTTGCCATAGATGATAACTTCGACAATTTTATATTTGATTTCAACGCGTGTGATTACAGTCAGCTGAAAGTAGCACTGGCCGATAACGATTGGAATGCCATCTTGCGGATCGACGGATTGACGATTGACGGTCATGATTTTGTGCCTCATTTAAATCAACTTTTAATCAACCGTGCTGTACCTCCGAGCTACGCCATCTTAGAAACATATTAAGGAATGCACGACACCGCTTCTTTCTCACAAAATCCGAGAGTGACCGAATCATCCCATGTAATGCTGAATCATCGTAGAGGCCAGTAATGCTAACCACATACGAGAATTACGTATCAAGAATCCAGGTCAGTGTCAAACAGAACCCATCACGTTTCTGGGATTTTGAGAAGAAACAGAAATCATCTTCACGAATTCCTTGTGACGTCAGCTACAACGATGCTCATGCTAGCTCAAATTCATAAGCCGATAATCTTTTCGCCATATTCTCCTAGAGTGTGTTCAGCAAAGTGTCACCTGTACCACGTCAAGACTGCTTCGCCCATATTCCCTCGCATTCCATCAACCTTCCCATCATCCAATTTTCTCCAAATGAAATCTCGCAAGCCATCGAAGACCTTCACGCCAACAAAGGATCCGGGACAGACGGCATTCCACCAGTGTTTCTGAAAAAATGTTCCATGGAACTAGCAGCACCTGTTGCGTGTTTGTTTAACCGATCGCTACGTGAAGGAACGTTCCCGGGGGTTTGGAAAACTTCCTCTATCGTTCCCACTCACAAGTCTGGCAACGTCAACCGAGTGACAAATTATCGGGGTGTTTCTATTCTATGCTGCTTAAACAAAGTTTTCGAGAAGCTGATGCACAAGGTGCTGCATACTATTGTATCACCCTTAATATCTGATAGCCAGCATGGATTCATCAAACACCGCTCAACAACAACAAATTTGATGCTGCAACGTTTCCGCGCTGTCACGGGAAATAGAAATGAGAACAAGAAAATTGACGCGGTGCACATTTATTTTGCAAAAGCATTTGAAACCGTGCTACGCAGTCTAGTCGTCGACAAACTAAAGCACAGTGGCTTTTCATGAATTCGATAACGCAGTGAATATTTTCGTATCTATTGAACTGTACCGCGTATGTAATGGTTTACTCAGCACGATCCAGTTTATTCTGCATCAAGTTCAGTGTGACTCAGGGCAGTGTCCTTGGTGCACTTGGGGGTGGGACGTTTGGCATATGGATCATTGGCAAATATATGTTTGGCCGAATGGAAGTTTGGCCGAATGGATGTTCGGCCGAATGGATGTTTGACCGAATTTGGCCGAATGGATGTTTGGCCGAATGGACGTTTGGCCGAAAATGGTCTATTTGCATAAATGTTTTTGCAAAGAAAAGGAAACAGGAATCTAATGCAGTATTTTCAAACGCATTAGATCTAAAAAAAAAAATTAGGAACCAAAAAAAACATTCTCAAACGCATTAGATAGCATCCCGATATTCTAGACTTATAACACTTAGAGTTTATCAATATGTGTGCGTATTTGCAGTAATAAGCATTCTAATTAAGTATCTGCCAAAAAACGAAATTTTATATGTTCAAAAAGCAAAAAAATGGTATTCGGCCATTTGCCCAAATACATACGAAGTATGAATATGTTTTGATAAAATCGTAGACTCCTGAATTTTAGGTGGAAATATGTATTATGTTAAACAGCTAGACAGAATGGGTCATTATTTTTTTATAATCTTGAAGAAATATGCAATTCCTCCGAATGCAACAAAATGATTATTTGCACATGGGCCTTCTATGACGATACATACTCCTGTATTCGAAAGCAGAGCTTCTGAATCAAGCGCTTGCCCGGTTTATTACTCTTTTGTGAGATTGTTCCTTCTTTCAAACATAGAGCAGTTCTTTGGAGTTTCACTGATCAAACAAATGCCAATTCTTATGATGTCAAGCATTTCAATTTGAAAAATTTTGAACCAACTGGTGAATTATGTCAGAAAACAAATATTTAATAATTTTGAGCTTTAATAAAATTGCTGAATCAAATGATTAAAAGATATTTGGCTAAATGGTTTTGGAGCACAAAATTACTTGGCATGGCATTTCACAGTAGAATCTGATTTTGAATTTAGACGTCAATTCGGCCAAACGTCCATTCGGCCAAACGTCCATTTGGCCAAACGTCTTTATGCCAAACGTCCACTCGGCCAAACATCGAAAAGCCAGAAACGCCCTTCCGCCAAACGTCTTTATGCCAAACAGGGAATTGTCATCGGTGCACCGATATTCAACATTTTTGTGAACGATCTGTGTCTGCTTCTCTCACCGCCCCAGCTTTCTTTTGCCGACGACCTACAATTTTTTCGCGCTATACTTTCCCAGATGATTTCGCACCATTCTACAGACGGATGCTAACATCATGTTGATCTGGTGTGGCGATAATGGCATGTGCGTCAACGGCAAAAATTTTAAGATCATATCAAAGACTGCCGCTCTAATAATCCTGTGCATAACCAGTACAGTAAGGAAATTGAAAAACTGGAGGGTGTTACTTCAATTTGCGATCTGGGCGTAACCATCGATGAGAAGCTTAGGTTTAATGAACATGTTGGGATTACGACTTCCAAATCATTTTCTGTTCTTGGGTTCATTCGTCGACATGCTTCAGAATTCACCGACATACATGCTCCGAAAACACTGTACTGCACGTGCGTATCATCCTTTAATATGCTTCCCCGATTTGGTCTCCGTACTAAGTAGCACACATTCTTTCAATTGAACGGGTGCAGGAAAAGTTCATAAGATTTTCATTGCAGTGACTTCACTAGAACGGCTCAAACAATCTCCCTCCTAGCGATGCCAACTGATAGGCCTGGAATTGCTGTCTGCCCGACGCGTGAAAATGCAGTGTTTATTTATATTCGACGTCATTAACGGTGTCATCGACTGTCCTTCTTGAGCAGATACCGCTGAACATTCCTCCACGACGTTTTAGGAACTCCAACTAGCTTGCTTTTCCGTATCACCAAACCAATTAAGGTTACAACAACCCTCTTGGCGCATGTATTCGGTCATTTAATGACATTTCTGACGAGTTTGTTTTCAACATACTCCTGGACGTATTTTCAAAAACTAGAGTATCATAATTGTTTAGTTATATAAGTTATGTTAGAATAGATGCCGTCTGTACGATCTTTACATTGTCGAAGACGGTATTAATAATAAATAAATACATATAAAAAGAGTGCCAAGCTGGATTGCTGCAACTATCGTGCTATCACGCTACTGAGTGCCGCTTACAAGTTGCTCTCCCAAATTTTATGCCGCCTCCCACCAATTGCCCAGGAGTTCGTTGGGCAGTACCAAGCAGGATTCATTGGTGCCCGCGCTACTACGAACTAGAATATGTTGCGAATATAACTAGTATAACACTACACAGAAATTTTAAAAATTTATTATGTCAGATGAAGTTTAAAAAAATTGTTTAATTCTCGCGGCCAATTTTCAATAATGGGGTCACGCAAAAAACCATTTTCAAAACCCTCCTCCTCTGTCATGTTTTTTCATGGACCTTTAATTTTGTGTACAGATTATCACAATTCCCAAAGCTTCCTTCCATTAAAAGCATGACATAATTTATGAGCGACCCATCTATGCTATTTTTCAGTAGTTCACCATAATATTGGACAAACAGAAATACAATATTTATAATGTTCTCTGGAGGAACATCTCGAATCGTTTCCGCCAAGTTGTCGAAATATTCATTCACAACGGCGTGACTCACCTTCGCTCTATTTATATTTTATATTATTTTATATTTTCTGACCAACGGGTGGTCAATGTATGAGATCTCTTCATACAAAAAGTGAACCAGTCCTTACCGGGATTGTTGTTGTGGAATCGCGTTTTTATCTAGTTACTATCCAGAAAACCTTTCACCAGTAGCTTTGCGCTGGCCGGAGTCAAAGGGAATCCCCATTCACCTACAATTTTGATAGTTTCCCGGAGATCCGCTTCCTGGGCATCGGTTAAGATTGTCTGACCACCAACCGTCTGCAGGTGCCGTCCATGAAGGGTGCTGTAAGGAATGCTGTAGGTCCGACCAGCTTCACGCAGTGAATATCGTTTTTTTCGTTCTGCCTCCAACGCAGCATCCATCGATTCGGAACTGTACTGTAAATAAGCTCTTCCATCAACTTTTTTCACGTACTTTCTCGGCATTTTGGACTTCTCAATGCCATTAAATTGTCGAAATAAATGTTTCACACCTTTTTTCCAACACAGAACAGAACAAAACAAACCCTTTGACAGATTGGAAGGAAGTGCAACACTTCGAGAAGGTTGTCGCGTTTATTCGTTTGCTCTTAATATTCGATAAAAAAAAAAAAAAAAATTCTATTCATTAATTTGTTTATGTATACAAAATTAATATTTTTTCGATTAGCTTAGAGAGACGAATGTTTAAGTAATCTGAAAATGTGGTTGTCGATTTTTTTAAAAATCATTTTATTGCTTGAATATATGATTGTTGTTGGGCTTGGTAAAAAGTACCATAAGGAACATTTTTTTAAAAATATTTTTTTATAGCGAAGGAAATAGAGAAATTCTAAAAACAAAATGCATTTATATACCCTAATAAATGCTGAATATATATGGTTCAAAGCTTAAAAAATTCAGGCACTTGGAGAAGGATAATTTTAAATTGAATTTAAATATCGGACTTGGCGGTCGAAGTCACCCCGTTGATCGAAGTCACCCCGCTCTACGGTACTGTACCAAGAAGGCAGCTTCAAAATCATCTTCAAAACTTTGTTCTGAATCATTTAAAGTGTTATTTTCCTGGTAGCACAACAACTAGACCATATTGGAACAGTGTAAAGCATGGCCGGTCTAAAAATTTGTTTAAATATTAGTAGTTTATTCTTCAGACAAAGTTAGGATTTTCTGTTTATAAGAGGATATAAACATTTTATATATTTATTACATTTGGATTGATTTTTGATCAAGTACCCGACCAAGGTATTTCACTTGACTTGACCAAGCAATTGAAACACCGTTCATAGTAACTATGTGAGTACTACTAGGTTTCAAAAAGGAAGCTCTAGGTTTATGTGGGAATATTATATGTTGAGTTTTGGGAGCGTTGGGAGAAATCTTTCATTTCTGTAAATAAGAAGAGAAAATGTCTAAACTTTTCTGCAGTCTCCTGCAAATGACACGAAAACTACTTCCTTTAGCGGAAATGCCTGTGTCATCGGCAAACAAGGATTTCTGGCAACCCTGAGGCAAATCAGGGAGGTCGGAAGTAAAAATGTTATATAATACCGGCCCAAGAATGCTACCCTGAGGAACTCCAGCTCTAACAGGTAGTCGATAAGATTTGGAATTCTGATAATTTACCTGCAGAGTTCTGTTAGTTAAATAATTTTGAATTAATTTCATAATATAGAGCGGAAAATTAAAGTTTTTCAATTAAACAATCAAACCTTCATGCCAAACACGGTCGAGTGCTTTTTCTATGTCTAGAAGAGCAACTCCAGTTGAGCAGCCTTCAGATTTGTTTGAACGAATTAAATTAGTAACTCTTAAGAGTTTATGCGTAGTTGATGGCGATGGCCATGGCGAAATCCAAATTGCTCATCTGCAAAAATTGAGTTTGTATTGATGTGAAGCATCATTCTATTCAAAATTATCTTCTCAAAAAGTTTACTTATTGAAGGAAGTAAACTTATTGGTCTGTAGCTAGATGCTTCAGCTAAATCTTTCTCGGGCTTCAAAATTGGACCAACTATGGCATTTTTCCATTTGTCGGGAAAGTATGCCAAATGAAAACATTTATGAAATAATTTTACCATGAAAGACAAGGTACTCAGTGGGAGTTTTTTGATGAGTATATAGAAAATTCCATCATCACCTGGAGCTTTCATATTTTTGAATTTTTTAGTTAAAGTTTTTACTTCATCCAAATCAGTGCCCCAGGATTCATCAAAAATATTTTCCCGGGAGGAAATATTCAGATAATCACGTGCAACCTGATTCTCAATAGGACTAGTAAGACCCAAACTTTCAAACTGCTTAGCAAGTGTTTGAGCTTTTTATACATTTGTTAGCAATATTTTATCACCTTCTTTGAGCGCTGGAATAGGCTTTTGAGGTTTCTTCAAAATTTTGGAGAGTTTCCAAAATGGTTCGGAACTCGGGTCTAATTTTGACACATTATTTTCAAATTGTTTGTTCCTCAGGGCAGAGAAACGTTTTTTAATTTGTTTTTGCAAATCTCGCCAGATATCTTTCATGGCGGGATCGCGTGTTCTTTGATATTGTCTTCTACGGATATTTTTCAGACGGATCAAAAGCTGAAGATCATCGTCTATTATAATTGAATTGAACTTTAACTCGCATTTTGGAACTGAGACAGCTTTTGCTTTGACTATAGAAGTAGTCAGAGATTCAAGAGCATTATCGATATCAATTGTAGTTTTCAAAGGAATATTAGGATCAAAGTTATATTCCATGAATGTTTGATATTGGTTCCAATACAATAGAGCTGCGTAATTGAAAGTAGAACTGTTGGGATTAGAAATTATTTCTTGGGATATTTCAAAAGTTACTGCAAGGTGAACCGAACCGAAGTCAGCATGGGTAACCAATTGGCTACAAAGTTGACATGAATCAGTTAAGACCAAATCAATAGTTGAGGGATTTCTTGCAGAGGAAAAGCAAGTTGGGCTGTTTGGATATTGGATAGTGTAATAACCCGCAGAACAATTATCAAATAGTATATTACCATTGGAATTACTTTGAGCATTATTCCACGATCGGTGTTTTGCATTAAAATCACCAATAATATTGGTGGGATATTACGGGTAAGCGTCTGAAGGTCACCCTTGAGAGGATTCGTTTGCTGATCTACGCATTGGAATGGTAAATAGGCAGCTAATAAAGAGTGTATTCGATAAAAATGGCACACACATATATACTCATCAAAATTAAACTGATTATCGGATTTTCTTGAAATTTTCAGGGAATGAAGAACTACTAATGAGTTTTGATTTACAGCATTTGTTTTATTCAATTTCGTCTCCCATCCCGAATGCCCGCTCTTTCCTTTTCACTCCACCCATAAAATTTTGTACAACCGATTTTCCCAGTGTTTTTGTTGTTTTTACCCAAATTTTCTTCAATTCTAGCTCTGTTTTTATAGTTTTGGGATGTTTGCGAAGTTCCGTTTTCATAATTGCCCAGAATTTTTCAATTGGACGAAGTTCCGGTGAATTTGGTGGGTTCATATCCTTTGGCACAAAATTGACTCCGTTGGCTCGGTACCACTCCAATACGTTTCGAGCGTAGTGGCAGGATGCTAGATCAGGCCAAAACAGAGTTGATCCTTTGTGCTTCTTAATGAATGGCAAGAGACGCTTCTTAAGGCACTCTTCCGTGTAAATCGCACCATTTATTGTTCCGGAAGTGATGAAGGGAGCACTTATTTCACCACATCCGCAAATCGCCTGCCAGATTAGAAACTTCTTTGCAAATTTCGATAGTTTCTTCTTTCGAACATCCTCCGGAACATCGAACTTCGACTTGGCAACGAAATATTCTTGCCCAGGAAGTTGACGGAAGTCGGCCTTGACGTATGTTTCGTCATCCATCACGATGCAACCGGATTTGGTGAGCAGCTTCGTGTAAAGTTTCCGGGTGCGGGTTTTCGCAGTGATGTTTTGTTTTTCATTCCGGTTTGGGGCATTTTGCACTTTGTAAACATGTAACCCAGCACGCTTCACAAAACCGACTGACACCTTAGACTTTTTAGCGACATCTCGAATTGACATGTTTGGACGGTTCTTGAATTGTTGTACGACTTTCCTGGCCATTTTACTGTCCATTGGACCACTTTTACGACCACTCCCTTCCTTCCTTTGGACACTCAGACGCTCCTTGAAGGTTCTTATTACACGAGACACAGTTGTATTTGCAATCACTTTTTCCACGGACAATTTCTTGTTTCGACGACATGACTGGAACTACTGAATGTATAACTATGAAACTTGGCAGATGCAAATAATACACTATGGATAAGATCTCAATTCTAGGGTTTTTCCTCGTTCAAAATACAGAAGATTTTTTGTGTGCCATTTTTATCGAATACACCCTTTAGTGTAAGTTGACCAAATTTTGTTTCAACAGAAACCCCCAAAGTTTCAAAAACTTTGGTTTCCAATGAAGAAAGAATTTGATGTTTGATACGCCTATGAACAAGTATGGCAACGCCACCACCTGGACTATCAAGACGATCATTGCGGTATACAAAATAATTAGGATCCGTTTTTATTTTATAGAAAGGTTTCAGTTACAACGGCCATATGCACATTATGAACTCGTAAAAAGTTAAACAGCTCGTCTTCATTATCTTTAAGAGACCGCCCAAGTAACATTGCCAAAACCATCCAGCTTTATTAAGTTTTATTAAAGTTTTATGAAAGCCACTAGAAATCAATTCGGCTTTATTATGGCAGCAAGAGATGCCAATAGGTTTCAAATGTTAGTCAGGTTTATAAGAACCTACACAGCTTCTTTACAACGATCTTAAACCCTTGACTTCTAAAATTCCTTTTACTCCGATCAAAGGTTTTATTTTGACTTTATTAACTCATAAAATGCTGTTTTGAAATGCCGTTTTAGGACTCATTCATATTATCTTATTATGGTCAGTTGAAAAGCATTTTATACCCATTTTGCCTCCAGTAAATGCATTAAACGGCTAACTGGCATTGAGGAAAGCTACCAAGCGACCAGATAGTTCTATAGTAGCCATTGCTAAGATAAATTGGCTTTTTTGGCAAAACTGTGATTTCTTGCAATCGCCATATTGAAATATATGATATAATTGCAATGTGAAAAAATAAATACACTAAATTTTAAATGTAATAAATTTGAACTGTAGATCTGAGACAAACTTCGGTATTCGTTTAGATAACCTTATTGAATTCTATCAATTTTCAGGAGTTTCAGATTAATTTACCGAATATATTTCTTTCAATTTTGTTTTTGTTGTTGTAAACTCGCATAATAAAGAAAAAAATTTAAAAAAAAAAAAAAAGAAACAACAAAAAAACACAACCAGCCGGCACCTAAGGTGATAATTATGCCACCACCGGGTGCTATACGCTGAATAGACTAAATTTTACTTGAGCAATCCAATTTAAAATATTCAGTGTCTTAATACCCATTGCCGAATTTCAGGGTCATGACAATATTGTCTGCAAATTTTATACCAGTTTGAATTGCATCAAACATGGAGTTTGTATTTAACATTCCATTAATCATATCGATTAATGATTTCTGTAAAAAAATCCATTCTAGGAGCGGTTATGCTACCGAGGTCAAAATCTTCAACATTTCTGATAGAATTTTGGTTTCTACCGGCTGTAACGGCAGCGTAGGTATTTCCATTACCCAGCTGTGCATTGTTAGCAGCAGGTAAGCATGGAGAATTTAAAGCTTGTGCTCTGTTTGTACTTACGGGTACAACGTCGCTGACCATTGTTAATAGCAGAAAGCAGTGGAAAATTTGACGGTTGGGCATTGTTCGTACCTTCCGGTACGAATGTTGGATTAACTCCTCGATGACCGTTGTTAACAGCCGAGGAATAATTACCTGGTCGGAAACGTGAACCGGTCCCTACCTAATGCTTAGCACGAGAATGCAAGATCGCTTTGCGAGTCCTGTATTCCCAAAAACTGGATTTGTGGTTTCCACCACAATTCGCACATTTAAAATTTTTGGGATCCTTCACAGGACAGCTGTCCTTGGCGTGAGAGGAATCGCCACAATGCATGCATTTGGCATCCATGTGACCATTTTTTGTCCCGTGACCCCATCCCTGGCATTTACGGCACAGGGTGAGGTGTTGAAATTTCCTCCAGTCTTCCTAAAGTGTTCCCGCTTCACTCGGACATGGAGCATAAGGCTGGCTTTTTCCAATGCCTTAAGGTTATTCAGTTCATTTGATTTAAAATGAACAGAATAAAAATCGTTAGAAATCCCATTGCGAGAATCGCCAGGTTGGGATTTCATTTTCATCTTTATTACTTGAACTGGTGTTACTCCAAGCAATTTAACTAGTTCTTGTTTGATGTCATCCAGGGATTCACCACTGGCTTGACCTTTTAAGACCACCTTGAACGGACGTTCAGTTTTGGTGCCATATGTGAAGAATTTGATGCCTCTTTGAGCAAGATACTCGAGGATAAGTTTAAATCTGATCAAGGTTTCAGCCAACACAGGGCATTCACCCCGACGACCAATTTGGAAAGAAAATTTGGAATCTTTAATGAAATTCGTAAGTTCCTTACGGAGACCATGGAAATCGGATGTTGTTACCACAAAAGGTGGAACCTTTTCTTTCCCTACGTTAATTCGGGAATGTTTTGATGAACTTTGTCCGACTGATGGATCATTCTCATCATCGGTGAGAATATCAAACTGATTGCTCAAATCAATATCGTTAGAAGGGGAATCCAGAGATTGCCCCTTTCTTTTGCGTTTAGGCGCCATTTTCTCCAAAATGATTAGAATTTATACGTTTTCTCCTATTCAACTTCCAAGCAGATTCTACAAGAATCCAAGGGGTCAAAGAGGAATTTTTCAAGCCGATATTCAAGTCGGATTACCTCTTGTAGGGTTCAGACAAGGATCGAAAAGGAATAAGGGTAAAAAAATAAGTTAAAAAATTACTGAAAAGTGCTGTTTAATTTTGTTATTGCTTTAGGTAGCGAGAATACTTCCTTCAGCAAAAAGAAAATAGAACCGCACGGCATGAAAACTCGAAGCGGACGGATTGCCTTTTATGATAGCTCAATTTAATGCTCTATAAAGTGGTATATTATAAAATATCTGTAGACGTACTTTACTTAATCGGTGTTGTTGGAAAAATCCATCTCAGTAGAATCACTTCCAACACCCAAAAAACATTGAGAGCTTTTTATAGGATTCCTGACATAACAACTCCCGTAAAACTATCACTTATAATTTGGGTAAAAAGAACTCGTTTATCGTTTTACGTGCATTTGCATGCATATCATTTCAGAGTAACTGTTTGTTTGCGGTAAACATTTGCTACTTAATTATGTCAGCCCAATAATCCCTTATAGCGAAGCGCTGCAGAAAACAACTACTTTTCGTGAGTATTTCTGACTATTCGGCACGCGTGATTGCACTCGCTTGTAAAATGTAATCCGATAATGATGTTGATAATAAGTTAAACGCCGTTGATATTCACGTTCAACGCGATTACATTTACGATTTGTGTTAAGTTTACGTGCGTAAATCGAGTCTGACGCAAATGGGCTGCTTTATGTTCGCCATTCCTAGTGATATCCCACGAAGTAATTAAAATCCAAATCCAAACGCTCCAACTGATCTAATCTGAATAAGTAGAACAATTATTTCGCAATCGCTTATTCCACCTCTATTCAAACACAAAACCACGGAAGCAGCCGGAGGCGAGCATCCGAGAGCAATCATAATTGTCTCATCGTCGAGTTCGGAACTGTCGTCATTTCTCAATCTACCCGTCCTAACACCAGCGGTTGCGGAATGATTGGAGACACCTGTCGTAGCGTGTGCCTTCTGAAAGCGATTAGTTCAGTCGGTCGAACTAATCAACAACGACAACGACGCCCAACGGCGACGGCGCAATCTGCTGTTAAGCCACACAATGGAGCCCTAATTCCGTCGCTATTACGAGAAGATGCGCGACGGGTGAGCGAGCGCGTGGGAAAAATCACGCTTCTCGCTTAAATAGCTACATGTCATAATCACTACCTGCCACCGCCGCCGTCACCGCGCTGGCAATATGACGACCCTCCGAATATGATTGAGGAATGCGAGCGAGTCACACTGCAGCAACAACAACACAACCCCGGTGGAACTAGCAAGCCATGCCGCGTAACTCCCACCCCGAGGGCATCGCCGACTTGGTTTCCAATCTTGATTGAATACCGCGTCTTCGTCGTCATCGTCACCTGGAAGCAACTTTTTTTTCTTCATTGTTGTTGATCAAGTTTGTTATCCAATCGTTCCGTTTCTACCCGGAGGGGACAAATTATGCCAATGGGTTATCACCATTTTTGAGCTGGTAGATGATTTTCGAAAATTACATTCAACGCTGCTGACAATAAATCGCTCGAACATGACACAACTCTTAACATGCATCTTTTCTTTCTCCTGTCTAATTTCAGGCCGGTGAGTCCCAGTAGCACCGCAACCTGTCATGGCCGATTATTGCAATGCCAGAAACAACGGTGGCTGCGGCAGCACCAGTATGGGAACCTTTCGACCGGGACCTCCGACTTCGCTGGCAGGCTATCATCACAACACGCTCAGCCGGACGGCCAAGATCGGCGGGAATCTTTCGGCGGCCGAAGTCAAGGACCGGATGGGAACGATCGACGGTGGCCAGAGGGTGCGCATTGTGCGGTTGGCGCGACCGCAAAACTACACCCATGGGCACTTCAACGGGGGCGGAAACTTTGGATTCTCGATCCGCGGAGGGCTGGAGTACGGGACGGGGTTCTTCGTTTCGGCCGTCGAGAAGGACAGCGAGGCCGATCGTCAGGGATTAAGGGTAGGTTTGCGGTTTTGTTTTTGAATGGAATCCAATTTCCGGGTCTCTTTGATGCGGGTTTAATTGGGCCCGCGGCAGGCGGCTTGAGGGATTGATTTCCAGAGCCGAAAGCGTGCGTTGCGTGCTGCATGCCAACTGCATTTGCGTAATTAGAGAGGAGGAAGTGGAGATTGTTGTGAGCCTGAAATTGTATTTATATTTTCTTTGTCAATTAGGTGGGCGATCAGGTCATTCGAGTCAACGGTTACCACGTGGATGACGCAGTGCACCGAGAACTGGCCCAGTTCGTTTCCTGTCAGGAGAGGCTTGTGCTGAAGGTTCGCAGCGTTGGAATACTGCCGGTGAAAGAGTAAGTTTTGATGAAGAATTAGGAAATTCCAAGGAAAATTCTTACATGCATATTCAGAATTTGGCACAACCCTGTTAGATTTGGATGGAAATTTTGTTTTATTCAGTTGTATAGAAATACATTCGGGTCAAAATCTACTTTTGAAAAGTATATTCTGATTTTGACATATCTAAATATTTTAAAGAATCGCTGCTTGAAATTCATTAGTTGTTGTGTTGAGAAGAAGTTGTAAAACACACTGAGAAAAAAATGGAGATATTTTAAGCAAACCGGTGTACTAAAGCAATTTTAAAAGTTTTATATTTCAAAAAGCAGTCACTTTGATTAAAAGTACATGTAACAGAAGCTGTACTTCCGTCGGACTAAATCAATGTTTACAGTTTGGAAGAAACTTGCAATTTTCTGCCATATCTAATGCACATATATGGAATGCTGAAGGATGTACGGAATCTAATTGCGACACACACAAACATTTGGTAAAATTCGCCTGTTCAACCAATCATCTTCAAACTTTCAGGAAGTAAAATAAAACATGTTTTGAATATTTTCTCATGTTTGTTTTGTTCAATTTCAATTCCATATTCAAATGCACGAAGCTTCTTCTTTACACTACTCGCAAGGCTCTGTACAACATTTGGACCAACATTTTTTTGCGTGGCAATCCACTTTTTCTTCATATCTTCCTCCGATTTCACTTCCTTAGGATGCTTCCGAAGTGCCTGCTTCATGATGGCCCGGTTCTTTTCAATTGGCCACAGTTCCGGTGTGTTCGGGGGGTTGAGATGCTTCGGCACGAAATTGACCTCCATAACCATGTACCTCTCCAAAACCTCTTTCGAGTAATGGCACGAGGTTAAATCCAGCCAGAAAATCGTAAGACCATCGTGTGACCTCAGAAGAGGAAATAGACGCTTTTGGAGGCATTCCTTTAGGTACACCTGCCCATTGACAGTTCCAGTTGTCACGAATGGGGTGGTCCGCTTTCCACACGAGCAAATTGCTTACCAAATCATATATTTTTTGGCAAACTTTGACATCTTCTGCTTTCTAACGTCCTCAGGGGCATCGAATTTATGATGAGCAGTGAAAAACTGGAGCCCCGGAAGCTGCCGGAAGTCTGCTTTTACATACGTCTCATCATCCATAACGAGGCAATGTGGTTTCGTCAACATCGACTAAAATATTTACCTGCACTTAGTAATTCAGAAAAAGCACCAAAAAAGGACAGAAGTGCCGCTAAATCATTTCGGCCTGTGCCAACATATAATGTGTGAGCAGCATTAAAATTTCAGGAATGAGCAATAATAGATGAGAAAAGATCTTCAGATAATCTAATTGTGACCGGTAAATCTGTCAAATCAAGCAACAGCTATTAGCATATGTGAAAATAAATATGGCTTGATTTCCGCCAAATGATATAATTTGAGCACTTAACTACTCGCATATGTCTTAGATTTTTATTTGATTATTCCATAAAAATAGTAAAATGAGCAATAAATAACTGAATAACCACAATAAAAAATACTCAAATGTCCTAGGTAGTAGAAACAGTTACCCATCTTTAAATTCAATAATAATTTGTCATCGTGAAAACTTTCCCATGAAATAATCAAAAACACCATTTGAAAACTGAATGGGTTCTAGAGAGCAGCAAAAATGCATGCATAAAATTGGGAATGAGCCATAAAAAGTTGTAATGTGTTTTAGGACAAATTAAAAAAAATCATATGGAAGTGGTAAAATGAGCAATGAATATTCAATAATGCGCAATAGATAATGATATTTTTGCAAAACGACTAGTGAACGTATACATTCCAAATAAAAGTTGTTAAGCTCCTACAATTGATATTTTTATCAAATGATATGTTGAGTTTACCAATAACCATAAGACTGTCGCTTGTATGGAAAAAATAATGTCGGTAAGGAAGATCATTTAATGTGGTCACTACTTATAAATACGGTGGAAAAATGTATCCATGCCAAGGAAAGTACAAAAATCAATCTATAATAATTTTGAAATGACCATCAAACCATAATCAATGTTCAGGCAAACAAATCAAAACAGCAATTGGAAATTAAAAATAAGAGCAATTTTATAATGTAAAGCAGCACTTAGAAAAATACTACTTATTTGAATGGCTTACATTTTTCAACGCCAGTAAATTCTCACCAAATTTGCGATGTAACAGCAAGTTATTTTCTAATCAATTAAAGCAAAGGAGCATTTCTAAATTCAAAATTCTAAATGAACTTATGGACTTATAACTTATTTAACTTTGGTTTCATTCGGACTTTACGGCCTATTATAATAGTAATCAAACAGTTTAGTCTCCGATTACATACTGAGCTATTTGTGTACCGCTTTTAGTTTTGTTGATGCCAAATCAAAGCTATGAAATTTTGAAATAACTGGTCAAAATTTCATCATGATTGGATAAACCGTCACGGAGATATGACCAAAACAATACCTGAGAGCACATAATGAAAATATACTCGTTGCAGTTCAGAACCGAACAAGACCACTCACCCCAATCGATCTGGTGCGTTGTATAGCACACTCAGCGGACTAGCTCAGCGGACACAAAGTCTCTATTTACTATAACTACATAATTTTCAACGAACATGTAATTATTAAGCATCATGAATCCATATCGAAAATATAAATTGACGCTTAGGATTGTCTAATAATTCATATGAAATTTCTAATATATATGTTCTTTCCCCTTTTATATAACTAACATGAACAGGTCGTGAAAGAATATTAATGGCAATATTTTAATCATATTGATGAACAATACGTTCAGGATTGACCAATAGTTCATTTGATAAACTGAATGTATGGCATATCGAATATTCCTGGATCTTCCTGGAATTTCAGATGAAAATATGTATCCAGTACAATATTGGCCACATTTGAATTCGAAATTCTGGTAAAGTGTAAGAAGGGTTCAGTCTCACCATCGGTGGATTAATTCGGGTTTTTAAGTATACATTGAGTAGGGCTAATTGGCAATAGGTTGAATGTGCAGTAGAGACATTTTATTAAATGTTACGGCAAACAATTCAGGAAGAAGTTCCACACACAAGAAGACGTTGGAACTATGCTTCTTATCATACGATTTGATTTAACAAGCAAACTTCTTTTTTGAAAAATCAGAAACTAAACCCAAGTAGCACACGAAACATCTTTTATATTCAACACTTAGGTTTTCATGTTTCATTTTAGTAACTCTGCAGTATCAAAAAGCATGTTTTGTTACAGCAGAGTATATTTCACGTACACGATATACTAGATATTTCATTGATGTTGCTCCAATGGTTTACCAAGACCATTCAAAACAAACATTGGAGTTAGTTGAGACCTGTTTGTCTTTGTAAACTTGCATCTAAGTAAATTTAATCCTGACGTTGCCTACTTAATATTTTCCAGTGTATGTGATGTTTATTATGAAAATTTTTGACCTCCAGTGCAACATAACAACAATGTTACACTTTTGTTCCAATGAAGCGCACTGATACTTATAGTTTTCAGAATACGTTTTTTGAGCCAACTGTGCAACATAGCGAGAACGCAGCAAAAAGTCAATAAAAAATGTTACATGCTTGCAACGTTCAATTGCACATTATCACAACAGTGATGACGGTGGCAATATATCCAAATGAAATGCACACTACCGACCACATGTGTTTTGATATGAATTTAAAAATAATCAACAAGGGTTGATTTCTAGAGGTTGTGGTTATTGTATTGGCCTAACAAATAAAATGGTTTGAAGTGCTCATTACACAACTTCTATACGCTAAGATTTTTATGGTAGTGATTATTACTATTTCACTATTAAACATGGATCACTCAAATAGTGAGAGCATAATATTTTTATTTTTGGCTGTACCAGCTAATTAATATAAATAAAAAAGCAACCTACGTAAAGCTGAAATAAATAATCTTCTTAAACAAAATAAACTGTTGGGAGATTACTAGTTCTGCGTGATGACATAAGCTGTTATGTTTTTGAAGTTATTCTGTCAAATGTTGAAATAGATACAAAATCAATGATTTTACAAGAAACCCGTAGACCGAATTTTAAGGACATAATTTTTTCTTTGTTCCCAACTATTCCTAATGTATTCATCACATAGTAAAATTATGGTATTGGTTAAATTTCCAATATATAAGTTCTTGATTGTATATTTTTCAAATGGCTTATTTAAATCAAGACCCAAGCAACAATATCTGTATAGTAAGGATTCTAATGTTATTAATGTGGAATAATCGATTGATCATATGCGAAAATAATTATTTTAAAGTTGTTTAAAAGTTGTTCAATATCAATTTGTTGTATGAAACTTTGTGTTAAGTTAAGCGAATACAGCTCAAATGAAATACCTAAAGTACCTAACAATGAAAATAAACTTATCAAGACCAATTTTATCAAGATTGGTTTCAACGACCAACTTAAATTATGAGACGATGTTTTCATCTTTTAAAAGTAAGTTATTTAACTTCTCGTAGTTCATAACAGGAAATTACTTATCAAGCTTCTTTAAGCAATCATAAGATTTAATTTTTCTGGCTGGTAATTGTTCGTCATAAACAATGAAATTAAATAATTGCACTTAATTTCACAACAAGTTCTACACAAAAACATATTAAGAACAGTTGGATATTTTTCACTTATGCTAAAATAACTTCATTTTGAAACATTTGTGCCTAAAATTATTGAAGTAACACATTTTATTTTATTTTATAATACAATTGAATTTTTTTTATGAATTAAACCAAAATTACGGATAATCAAATTGCGAGCAATCCAGACTTCGAAAATATGGAAGGTTAGTAATACTAGGATTTTATTTTATTATTCCGCTTGAACCTCTAAAAGAAATCCTCACTGAATTGTTCTTCAGTTTTTTAAGTAAAAAACATGGCGTAGCTTCTGAATTATTCCTATTCTTTGTTCCAATGGAAACTTTTGTTGAAGGCGACCCATACATTATTGTTTTACTTGTAATGCCAGTCAAACACCCAACAAACATCAATGTTGAATTAGAGCTTGTTCAAACAAATTTGGAGAAGCTATTCAGCTATTCTAGAAGAAACAGCTGAATAGATTCTCCAAATTTGCTTGAACAAGCTCTAATTCAACACCGATGTTTGTTGGGCATCCTCGTTTCAGTACGTTATGTATATTCTTTTAACAAATAGGCAGCTATTAGTTTAATTTAATATTAAATTTATTAATATTTAATTATGTGGAATTCAGTAGATTTTAATTCTCAGTCAATCTGGTATACGTAAATAAAATAAAAACCCCACTATCAGACTACTACTGTCGCTATTGTCCAGATATGTATAATTTAAAGATTTCTGCATAGGTAAATATCATAGAAGCACTTAACGTGTTTGGAATGGGTTCATCATTGTTTTTGCCGGTAGTGTATTTGGTTTGTTCGTTTGTTTGTTCTTGCAATACAAAATGAGATTTTAAAATATCACGATTTATTATTGTTAAAATTAATCAGAAATCTGATTCTTTCAAATGTAAATATAATTTTTCACTAATTTTTCTTTTCAAGTTCTAAAGCAATGCTATATTCTCGAGGATTTATTCAAGGACGTTTATATTTTTCGTTTTCGTTTCGGACATTTTTCGTTTTTGAAAGTTTTACAAAATGCTATTGCAACTCTGTAAAAACAATGTCAAATTGCAAACAGGCTCCACCCTTGCGCTTTTTCCGTTCATCTTGTGTACACGGTGTTCAATAAGTTCGAATACAAGTTTTCATCATTGCGTAGGTATGCGCCATGTACATATTCTGCATTGGTATTGGTGTCAGCTTTAGCTTCATTCATACGCTACCGAATGTGCGCGGTGTTGACATTCTGTTAGTTGTTGTTTGTTTGTTACGCGCGATGAAAGAGTATCGGGACTTCGTAATTAAGCGTTTTTTGAACGGTGAGCGACCCGGCGATATATTCCGGCTGCTGAAATCGCATGGGGTCAAGCGGAACTTTGTCTACACGACCATCAGGCGATACCGGGAGACGTCCTCGACCAATGACCGTGCGAGATCCGGTCGGCCGCGTTCAGCGAGGACGCCACGGGTCATCAAGATCGTGAGGGAGCGAATTCGGCGCAAAAAGAACCGCTCAATCCGGAAAAACGGCTGCAGATCTCAACGTTTCCATTGGAACCGCTCACACCATACTCACCAAGGACCTTGGTTTCAGGCCTTACAAAAAACGTAAGGTCCATGGCGTTTCGGAGGCTACCAGCAAAAAGCGGTTGGATCGAGCTAAGAGGATCCTCTCTCGGCACGCTGGTCAGGAGTTTGTTTTTTCGGACGAGAAACTGTTCGTGCTGCAGCAGCCGCACAATGTGCAAAATGACCGGGTGTGGGCGCCATCGAGGGACAGCATTCCTGAATCCAATATAAACATCCCTCGGTTCCAAAGTGCCGCGTCGGTGATGGTTTGGGGGGCAGTATGCAAACGTGGTAAGCTACCCTTGGTGTTTATTGAAAAAAACGTCAAAATCAACGCGGCGTACTACAAAACTGAGGTTTTGGAAAAGGTTGTTGCCCCCAGTCTCCGAAGCCTCTACGGCGATGAGCACTACGTGTTCCAGCAGGACGGTGCACCAGCCCATACGGCAAATGTGGTTCAAGCCTGGTGTCGGGACAATTTAACCGACTTTCTGGACAAAACTTTGTGGCCTCCCAGCTCCCCGGACTTGAATCCTCTCGACTTTTTTGTTTGGTCCTATATGATGGCGAAGCTGAACGAATACAAGGTCAGCACTTTGGATCATTTCAAGACGGTAATTCTCAAAATCTGGGACGAAATGCCCATGCAGTCCGTGCGTGCCGCCTGCGACGCGTTCGAGAAACGTTTGAAGCTCGTTAAGGAGTACAAAGGGGGGTCATTCCAAGAGAAATGTTGTAAACGTTCCTTGTAAACATAGCTTTCAATAACATAAATCCAAAAAATAAAAAAACATGTTTTCATTTTTTAACAAATTTTGAAAGTGTATCCGAACTTATTGAACACCGTGTATGTATTCCTTGTCCACTTTGTTCGCCGCAGAACGCCAGTTTGCCTTGAACTGTTTCTCGCTCACAACAGCTTTTTTAGTCTTCTTAAGGTTCCGCTTGACGATGGCCCAATATTGCCCGATTGGGCGGGGCTCTGGCGTGTTGGGAGGGTTCTGGTCCTTGGGCACCACTTGAACGTTGTTGGCAGCATACCACTCCATGGCCTGTTTTCCGTAATGGCAAGATACCAAATCCGGTCAAAATAGAACGAAACAATTGTGTCGCTTCAGGAAAGGCAGTAGACGTTTTTGTAGGCACTCGCTCAGAAAAATTTCCTGGTTGACGGTTCCGGTCGCAATGTATACGTTGCTCTTCAAGCCTCAGGTACAGATGGCCTGCCACACCAGATATTTCTTCGTGAACTTTGACAGTTTAATGTGCTTGAAAATATCTGCCACCTTTCCCCATCCAGTTGCCGTATAAATATCCTGTCTAGGAACTGGTTTGAAGTCTGCCTTGACGTAAGTTTCATTGTCCTGTACCACGCAATCAAACTTCCTCAGCATCGTCGTGTACAACTTTCGCGATCGTGCTTTGGCCGACGTGTTTTGGTTATCGTCGCGATTTGGAGTCATAACTTTCTTGTAAGTCGACTGTCCAGCTCATTTTTTAGCTCTATCCACGGTTGATGGCGCCACTCCCAGCTTCTTTGCGACATCTCGGACGGAGAGGTTGGGGTTCCGCTCGAAAGAGCGGGC
This sequence comes from Aedes koreicus, assembly GCA_024533555.2. Taxonomy (NCBI): domain Eukaryota; kingdom Metazoa; phylum Arthropoda; class Insecta; order Diptera; family Culicidae; genus Aedes; species Aedes koreicus. The sequence continues at coordinate 1,370 of JAHHFK020005073.1, read as the reverse complement.
AACTCTTTTTGTCGTCGCTGTGGCCTCCGGCTTTCGATTTCCCCCCGATCCAGCTTTCCTGGCTGTCGACAAACGTTCACCGAATATTTTTAATGCGTTGGTAACAGTTGATTTAGCCACATTCAACAATTTCGCCAACTTGGCGTGAAAGTAGTTTGGATTTTCGCCATGCACGTGCAAAATTTTGATGCGTTGCTTCTCTTCCTTTGAAGATATTTTGATAACTGAAGTGCTAATCTCAAAATCAAAATAGATGCTTGATGCTACCCGTTTTGATCTGGTGTAATCTTGTCCTCCATCCAAAGAAGAATGTGTGCGTTCGGCAAACCTCTTTTCTGCCACTCAATAAAATAAATTTAACTGCTTACATCTGCTTTATATATACGTTGCTTCCAGATCAAGTCCATCAAACATCGTAAATGTTGTTTGAACACTCGTGCTGTGACGTCGTGACGATCGCTTGCTGAATGACTGGGATGCAATAATTCCGTTATCTGTGGCCATTTTGGATTGCAAGTGAATGTAACAAACAAATCCGGCTGTCCATAATTCCGGATATCATCGTATCCTGCAAGTACTCGTACATGGCTTTGCGCACAATATGTTGATAGTATCCGTGATCGTTGTTGGTATTGTTAGTTGGATAACATTCGTATGCCAGTTGACAATTTGATTTTTTGTAAAAATTTAGCCGTTTTTACCGGAAATTTTCCAATTTCTGGCTTTTCCTTGAACGTTTTCCCGCTTTTCTTTTTTTCTAGAACCTTTGTTTAAAGGGCGATACGGTCAAAATTTGGTCAATATCAACTTGACGTATTTCTTTCAATTTTGCATTTAAAAAACCTGAACACCCCTCATTTTGAAGGTGTGTGTGTGTAGAATGTTGCTCCTATTTTGATTTTGGAATTCACTCTTCAGTTGTCAAAATGCCGTCCAAGCAAGAAGAGCAGCGTATCAAAATTTTGCTCGCGCATCGCGAAAATCCGAGCTACTCGCACGCAAAGTTGGCAAAATCGCTAAAAGTTGCCAAATCAACCGTTACAAATGTAATTAAAGTGTTTGGGGAACGTTTGTCGACAGCCAGGAAGTCTGGATCGGGGGGAAATCGAAAACCGGAAGCCGCTGAGACGACAAAGAGAGTTGCCGGTAGTTTCAAGCGAAACCCTAACCTATCTCTCCGAGATGCCGCAAATAAGCTGGGTGTATCGTCTACAACCGTGCATCGAGCCAAAAAACGAGCCGGACTATCGACTTACAAGAAGGTAGTGACTCCAAATCGCGATGATAAACAAAATACGACGGCCAAAGCGCGATCCCGGAGGCTGTACACGACGATGCTGACGAAGTTTGACTGCGTGGTAATGGACGAC